>JAOXNO010000024.1:19004591-19014913 GCA_028565335.1 Limnodromus scolopaceus | reverse complement strand
ATTCTGGGCCGTCTCGTTTAAACTCTGCTTTTGCCAAGAAAGGTTGGACCAGATGATCCTCAAGGTCCCTTCCAACCAGGTAGTCTATGATTCTGTGATATTCTTGGTGTTGACAAGGTCTTGAATGCAGCTCTGAATTTGCTGGATAGTGATACAGGACATGTAAATTAGTTCATGTAGAGGAAGACCTATTTAAGAAATTGCAGGTTGGTTTTTTTTCATTTCCATTAAAAAAAAAAAACAAACCAACAAAAAACCCCCAGAAACCAGAACAGAATAGACCAATGTGCTTCCCATGGCAGAGAGGAGACGGGTTACTGTATGACTGCTGAGTTTAAAAACAGTTTGTGATTAATGACCTTTAAGCCTTATAGCACCCCTCCTAGGCAAAATACCATGTTGCCTCCTTTTTTTGCCTCCTGGTGAGCATATTCCATTTTCTTAAGCTTGTGTGTACAAAACTGAATTTCATTTTTCCAGCACATGACATTTGGTGTTATTTTAGTACATTTTCTCCGAGATGTTATATGTTGTAATTTGAGCCCAGAGGTTTGCTCACTCTTTGGATCAGTAAAGAAATCAAACAAGCAAAAGGTATCTTTCTGCCTCAGATCTCTAAGGATTTGCAGTTGCCTGAAGAGGATAAGACCAGATGTCACCTGTGTTACAAATGTTTGTCTTCTCTTAAAGGATACAAATCTCTGGGCTAAATTCACCCATGCTTTAACATCATGAATAGAGTCAGACTGTGATGAGCAAGACGTGTCTTTAATTGTTTGTCTCCTGGACTACATGTGAACATAGGCACATTTCTTGAATTACAGAGAAAAAGAGAAGTCTATGTGAATTACTCTTCAGAGGCTTGTAAAGCCATATAAAAATTTACGGGCTTGCTGCATCATTCAAGGTACCTAATTTTATTACAGGTCTGAGCAACACATGGGACAATTGATTTATTGTTACGGTCATATTTTACAGAACGAATGTTTTACAGAGATTTTACTGCATGTATTTTAAAAAGTACAAGGCAATTCTTTGGAAAACGCCAGTCTAAGCTTATGTTTTAAGGAAAGCAGAATTTTATACACAGGCAAAAGTAATCTATTTGTATTGTTGTATACAGGCCATTACTTAGTAAATGATTGAAATAATCTCATCATCTGATCCAGTACTCTTCTGGTAGTATTTTATTTGGGGTAGAGGTGCAGGATTCTAGAAAGCAAAAATAGAGATATGCCGAAAAACATAAGTCAGTTCCTCTCTGTAATATCAAAACAACCATTTTTATTATGTAAATAATTACTTCTATAATCATTTATAAGTATTTATGCATGATTGGTGACTGATAAACATTAGGTTCAAATTGCTTTGCAATGGTGAACTCGTTTTGATTGAGCATGAAGAGTAGGATTCATCTCATCCTAACACTGTATGCCTGATGACTAGTTGAAGTCTAGACCCTGATCTATGATTAGTGCCTAAAACTGGTGGGTAGAGTTGTTCCTTGGAGAAAAAGACCAGGCAACTACCTTAGATATTGGAAAACTAAATAATAGACACTTCAAGCCTATGAGAAGTAACTGCCAACAGACTAGTTTGGCATTAAAACTGGAAACCACCTCAATTGAAAAGTAGAATGTTTTAATTTCCAGTGTCCTGTTGCAGGTGCTTATTTGCATGGGTTTTGGTTGCTACCTCCTGGGTTCCTACCTTGATTGCGTAGTGATAAATTCCCTTTTGCTGCCCGCTGGGGAATCCAGCTGGGGGAGGAGACTGGCAGACCATAGATTTTAATACTCACTCCCCAAAACACAGTATGAAACATTTTTGCTATCCACTGAAGCAGTTCCCTTTCTGGTCTATTGTTGAAACTGATTTAATTTGTCACTGGTTTATGCTTTTTTTTTTAAAAAAAAATAAAATAATAAAGGTTGAGGTTTAGATATTTGGGGATTTGATCTTTAAATTAGGAACTTGAAGCAGTCCATTTGTACTCGTCGCTGCTGTTCCGTTATCTGTTCTACTGCTTCCATAGTGTGGGCGGAATATTCCTTCACGAAGCTGAAACTCGCTGTCTTTTCTCAAAGACCCTAATGAAGATAAATCGTACCGTCAGCAGTTGTTTTCTTTCCAAGAATTCTTCTTAATTTTGCTCTTTGTGGATGGTTCCTGCTACATTAAATATCTTTTTCCTCTGAATGCAACGATCCAAAACCAAGCGAATAAGAGCTACCGGATTTGGGAGAGGGCTGCACAACTTTGTTTGTAGCCTGCCTAAAGCAACCTTTCCGTAATCTGACATTGGGGTACACGGGACATACAGCAGAGCTGCTGTCTGCTGTAGGGGGAGCCCAATCGGTCATGCTGGAATCCCTTTACCTGTCGGTACTCTGGACACAAGTGGCACATCTGCACAGCTAGAAGGGCTTTATCATCCATAATTCTCTGCACAAGGGAGTTCTAGAGTCAAGAGTGGTTGATAGCCACCACGAGGTGCTTGCATGTCTGATGTTTTGCTGAAAAATCAAAAAATCAGCCTCTCCAGACCCACTTTGAGCTTAAGGTCTGTGCAAGTAGGACTGCATTTCTTCCAGACAAGAAAAAACTCATCTGACCCACAACTGAGTTTAAATTCTCATCTGTACAATATTTTTAGAGTGAAAACATAGGTTCTGACTGAATAAAAAGCTGGCTGTATATTGAACTAATTACGTTTAATGCCGAGTTAGAGCATACTTACATGAAAGAAAAGATCTGAAATCACTGGAACTACAGTTATTTGCAGCCTGCATAGTGTCCAGGCCATGGCTAGTCCAAGGCAGTAGCATAAGAAAGTTTCTTTCATTTGTGGTTGAACTGCATTTCTCTCCAAGAGTTGCCAAGCCTGGCATCTCTGACAGGGTTAGTTTTATCTTCCTACCAAATTACTCAAAGAGATTGTTTGTTTGTATTTTTGACTTCAGATATGGTTTTCCAGCTTGTCCTGCTGGGAGTAGATACTGCACTTGTTTAATAAAGAACAGGACTGGATCTTCTCGCTCAGGATCCTGCCGCCGGCAGCAGCCAGTAGTGGATGCTCGGGCAGCAGTACGGTCACCAGGCTGGAGACTGTGTGGTATCTGCCTGGTTATGGCCTCCCAGCTTCTAGCATTTATGGACTGGTGGAGCAGGAGGAAGCCCAGCATTTAATACCCCTCCCACATTAATCTTCTTTTAATTTGTCTAACCACTTTCTGGTTTCGTTCAAGCTTTTAGCCTCTGTATTGCTGGGGAGCAATGAATTTTGTAACTTGATTATGTGTTCTGTGGAAAAGTGCTACTTCTTGTTTTCTGCTACTTCTGAATTTCCCCTCTGGTAATTTGTGTGGATTCCTACTAGTTCTTGTATGATGAGAAAGAGTAAATAATAACTCCCTGTCCACCTTCTCTGTGCTATGCATGATTTATGGACCGCTGTCAAATTCCCCTTCTTGCCCTGAATGAAAAGCCATATCCTGTTTACTCTTAGCTCATGCAAATCTGTGCCATTCAAAGTGCTGTATAAGCAGTTGTGGTAATTAAAAGAGGTAAATTAAGCATACACCTGGGCACAGAGACTTAGAAGCACTGAGAATTTGTGGCTATAGCTGAAATTATTGGAAGGTGTCTTCAGGCTGAAAATCGGGGCCTTAGTGTAGAGATATGGAGCAATCAATAAGGATACTCCCAGGGGGATTCAGTTCTGAGCTGGAGAACAGCATCAAGCTGTTTGACAGGCATTCTGCAAATCTCTGCTCCAGTCAAATGCTGCAGAACCAGGATTTCTGAAATGATCACTCCAAAAAATCACTGTACAGTAGAATCATGGAACTGTCTAGGTTGGAAGGGATCTCTGAGATCATCTAGTCCAACCATCAACCTAACTCTGATAAAAAAACCATGGCTAAACCATGTCACTAAGCACTGTGTCAAACTGTCTTTTAAATACCTCCAGGGGTGGTGCCTCAGCCACTTCCCTGGGCAGCCCATTCCAATTTTCAGTGTAAAATTTTTTCCTAATATCCAATCTGAACCTTCCCTGGCACAACTTGAGGCCATTTTCTCTTGTCCTATCGCCTGTGACTTGGGAGAAGAGGCCAGCCCCCGCCTCTCCACACCCTCCTTTCAGGTAGTTGTAGAGGTCTCCCCTCAGCTGCTTTTTCTCCAGGCTGAACAACCCCAGCTCCCTCAGTCTTTCCTCATAAGACTTATCCTCCAGACCCCTCACCAGCTCCATTGTCCTTCTCTAGACCCACTCCAGCACCTAGCTGGACATTAGCTCCAGCACCCAGCAGGGGGACAATCACCTCTTGGGTCCTGCTCATCACACTGTTCCTGATACAGACCAGGATGCTGTTGGCCTTCTTGGCTACCTGGGCACACCGTTGGCTCGTGTTCAGCTGACAGTCGACCAACACCCCCAGGTCCTTTTCTGCGGGGCAGCTCTCCAGCCACTCTGCCCTAGGCTTGTATAGCTGCAGGGGATTGTTGTGACCCAAGTAACTTGAAAGGTACTTACTTTTACCTTCCAAGGATCAAGGACAATGTTGTCCCTGTTTCATTCCAGCCCAAGTGTTTCGGAGTTAGGGTTTTTGAATCCAAAACTCAAAGGCTTTGGTGCTGCCAATGGACTGTCTATTCCTGTACCCCAGGAACTGAGAATCTGCTGAAGGGGAATGTTTTTAGGAGCAAAGCTATTCATACACGAGTCTCAAATTATCTTCAATAGCATGCTCAGCCAAATCTTAAAAAGAATGCAAGTACACATTAATTAAGAATTAACATAATTCTGTTCCTTGAGTATGGTATTTATTAATATACAAACTCTGTGAACATACACTTGAGAGGAAGCTTCTAAATATTTTTAAAAGCTTAATTTTCCGTCACCCTTTATTTATTTTTTAATTAAGAGAGAAAAGATGGCACTTGACTTTCCAAAACTTTCCATTTCCTTCTCAGATATAGCATCAAAAAAGTTGCTGAGTGTCCTTAACTCTGCTGAGTTACAGGCGAAATCAGGAATGATATGAAAAGCGGAGACAGGGAAGGACATCTTCAAAAGCGCCTGAAAGCTGCATTTGTCCCGCTGTTCAGACAACTAAAGGACCAAGAAATGGAGTTTTCACATTTCAATTTTGAGAAATTCACATTTGAAATGCTTTTAGAAATCTGACTGGGTTAGTACCACAAATATTTTCAAAAACAATTCTGTGATGGAAGACCCAAGTATCTGGTCACTTCCACCACTGTTTGGAAAATAGGATTTAACCTTTGTCCTGCCACACCAAGTAGTGTAGCACCTAAATACTCTTGTAAGTGTTGGTGAACAGTCCCTCCATAGTACCCTGAGCTCTCACAGCACTTCACAGTTAGCCACACTGTTTGAAAATAGTAACGGTCTGCGGGAGGCTTTGCAGTCCAGAAAGCATCTTTCCTCAGGCTTACAGGTGTGGGAGATGGCACAGCACAGCAGGGACCAGTTTGCGTCCAGATGTGTCTCACAGAACATAGAGGACAAAGTTTGCTAATGATTCTCAGCTCCCCCTTTGATTTGTGTTGCATCTGTGTTTTTCTGCTGACTTGCTGAACTACTTTGTGTTTTGCAGAATGCCAAAGCCAGCTATGACTTCAGCAGTAACGATCCCTATCCCTACCCCCGCTACACAGATGACTGGTTTAACAGGTAAACGGGTTTTAACCCACTTCAGTTTGCTTAAGAAATTACATATATTTGCTGGTATTTGTGGAATGTCTGTTTTCTGCTAAATTCAATGGTTGCCAGAACAGAAGCTGCAGTCTTACTACTGCTTGAAAATTAGAGGTGACTTATGATGTCATTTTTTTGGGGTAACCTCTAAATTGCACTGAACAACTATTTTATGGTTTATAAATGAAGTAGCTGCTTCAGAAGAGTATATATGTAAATTATTTGAACGGGTGACAGCCACATACCATTTTCTGTCAGCTATCCTAGGATATTACAGTAACCCAAATCTGTATATGCTTAATACCGTTTTGACTGGTTTCCCATCTCCTGTGTCTGAGGCACTATCACTGCTGGCTAATTGGAAAGGGCATGAGCTGGAGAGACAGGAGAAGGCTTTGGGGGAAAAAATGTCTTTTCATCTGATTGTAGACTAAGAAGGCAGAAAAACAGCATGTTGTAGATTGACCAGTTTATAAACAACTACATCTTACATAAGTTCTGAATCATCTGGTTTTTTCACCTTGATTTAAGGATGGTGTCCATGGGTAGCATTTCAGGATTGATTCTGAGGTATTTTTAGCTGCTGAAGGAGTTAAAGTCCATGTAGACTGATTGGGAACCTGTTCTGTTGTATGTATAAACCTGGAATCAACAGTGTAGCTGTGCTTGTTGGGATATTTCTAAGACATCATGATTGCCCAAGACCTACTCCTCCTTCAGCGTATTCTGGACTTAGCCACTTTCCAGTAGGTGAAGGTCTGGTCCAAAATGTATGATATTAATAAGAGTGGCCCAAAAGAAAAGGCTTCAGATTTTAGGAAATGTGACCTTTTTTGTTTCCCAAAATTAATTTTTGGTTAGAATGGAACAGAAACATCCTAGCAAGATGTTAAGGTAGTCAAGGGTGCAGAGCCCAAGGCACACCCAGAAGGTGTGTTTATTCCTTGGCAATCTCAGCATCACTGGCTCTGCAGTATATTCCTCAGGATCTCGGGCAAGTTCCGCTTGGATTTTACAAAAATTATTTCAGGATATTTTCAGTGAAATTTCCAAATGTCTTCTAGTTGTAAATGTAACTGATGTTGCCAATGTTTACAAAGCAGCAGCACTGAGGATTTGAAAACTTTCAAAGGTTTCAGGGCTCAGTCTTAGTGCTTATCAAAAAATATTTTAGGCTTTTTTTATGTGTGATCTCTAACTTAGTATGGGTACGTGGATGGCCTCTGAGTTTTGCATGGGTCTTTTGTTTTTATTTCTAAAGAGATCAATTTTAGCTCTGTCAGAATGATAAAACAAAGATGTGGAGCAGGTGTGCTTCCACCTCAGACACAGGCTTTCTGGAATGGATCAAACAGATTTAGGAGCTGTGATGTCCTCCTTTGTAGTCCTTCCATTTTTCAGCCAAAGCAAGATGCCAATGAGATTTCTCCTTCATTTCAGGAAAGGGCATCTGACACTTTTAAACTAGTATGAATCCAATTAGTGAATAGAAAGTCAGAGAAAGACTAGGGCTCTAATTTGCGAAGGTCTGCTGCCTTTCTCGCTTTATTTATGCAAAGGATCTTTGTAGGGGAAAGGTGTCACTTAGCTCTGGAGCAGCACAGAGGAAAATTAAATTTAGCTTTAGTGGGTAATGGTAGCTTGTATCATTTTCAGTGTTCAGTGCGGAACTTCATAAAACTAAGTGTGTTCTGCCAAGCCCCATTAACACTGATTGTTCTGCTGTCAGGTATTTTATAGGGGGGCACAGTTTGCAGTCCTTATGTGTTCTGCAAGGTGGCTCCGGAGGTAGAGTTACCTCCTAAAGTCTCTTCAAAAGGGGCCTCGAGCATCCTGGATGGTGCAAGGCTTGTGATCTCCGGCCCCAGGTGCCTCTGAGTAACTTGAGGCACCCACGTGAAGAATCAAGGGTGGGCAGCATGGTCATCTGTGACCCGATCTGTAATTATTAAGAACAACATGATGCTGGTCTTCAGAGAACTGCAACACTTTCTTCTGTTTGTTTTCTTGAGGGGATGGGGAGCTCAAGTCAGGAGGAGAAAAGCAATGCAGAAACTGCTTTGCTGATTTCCTTCATTATTCTTTCCAGGAAAGAACAGAAAGCATAGCATTCTTGGTCACAAACCTTGAGGTTTCTTTGGTGAGACAGGGAATTTTCTACCTTGCAAGGTAAATTATGGGAGCAACACTTTCAGTAAAGCACCCCTTTCCTGCCTGCACAATTCGAGGAGGCTTTAAGGTGCAAGATTTGATGTTTTCTCCGGGCTGAGATGTAAATCAACAGACCATATCCAGCTGTTCAGCAGTGGTTGTGACTTTTTCTCTGCATGTTTCTTTGCTGTGGTGTTAATCAAGCTGATGTGCTCATACATTGCCTATTGTCATAACTTCTGACTCCTGAGTTACTATTACTGGTAGGATACAACTGTCTGCCTATGACAGTCTGTCCGTCCGTATGTGTAGCTGCACAGGTGCATCTGGATTGAGAGTAGTTACACCAAAAAGCCGTTCAGAGAAACCTGCAATAAAGGCTCCGTTTTGCTCAGTTTGCAGTCAGTGATATATCTCCCATTGAATTTTATGCATGCAGGAGGATCAGACTCAAAATAGGATAGCGTAACATCCCTTTTTCCATAAGGAATACATTTCTATGTGAGCAATTCAAGTGATTTGTGGAACAAGAAGCAGAGGACTGTTTTTTAAAGAGATGAACCAAGGGGCTTTTGTGAGCTGCCAGCTGCATGTGCAAAGTGTCATTAGTCTTTAAGAAAAAAGGGAGAGGTTTTTGCGTGGAGTATTTCATTAATCGCAGCTGCTCTGCTTGTAAGCACAGATTCTCCTTCCACTTTGTGCTTTTTAAGGCTGCTGGAAACACTTTGGCCTTACCTTCTAACAGCCACTGGCCCGTGAAACCAAGCAGGGTGGGTTTTGGAAGGGGACAGCGCGGTGCCTCAGGCAGGGTGTTTCAGTTGGGCGGTTGGGCTGCTGTTACAGGGAGAGGGATACACATGGCTGCGCAGTCAAGAGATTTATTCCTGTGCTTACCACACTGACTGCTTGACTGTGTTCAGACCCACAGCCTGGGGACCAAGCCAGGATAGGGGACATGGGGCAGGGCCATGTTTGAGCCTGAAGAGCAGTGGGAGCAGTGAAGGAACCTGAACCAAGCCCTGTTCCCAAAAGCAGAGGCAGCTCTTTTTATTTTTTTTTTTTGGAACCACTTTGAGAACTGCCTGTGATTTCATTTATTTTTTTTTTAACACCCACTCCTCCTGAACCACATTAGGGACCTTGGCATGGACCATGTCGTGTGGTGTACCCGTAGAAGTCAGAGATAGCGTGGCCTTTCTGTACAGCCCTCTGATTTCTTGTGAGCACGCAGAAGGCACAACTCGGGGCTCCCCATCTTAGAGCACTGAGATCATGAATTTCTGCCATGATATAAATAACCAATAATTACTTCCACTGCTGTAGCCTTTGTATTCTATATATGCTCTCACGCAGATAGGAATTAGCTGGGCAAAAATTATTCGCTATCTTGGAAACCCATATTCTTCAGACTTAAAAATGTCCTTTACTTATTATGGATCCAAACAAAACAGCACTGAGTCAAGGAAAGAACTCCCCTTGGCTTCCAGACGGCACTCATTAACAGTAAAAACACCTGCTCCCCTCCTCCTCATTGTTCAATCAATACAATGGAAACAACATAATAATTGAGAATTTGTTTAAACACGTTTAGCAGCTCTTTCTACCTGCAGTGTTGTGACACAAGAGTCAGGGAAGAGCCGCAGCGCTACTGCTGGTTCTTGGCAAGTTTGGATGCAGGCAGAGTTCCCCAGAGCAGGGGAACGCTTTCCCTTGGGGAACCACTCAGATACTTAGAAGCTGAAGATGTCATGTGAGTCAAAAGGGGATGGCATTTGCCCCACAAAATTGTCCCTCTGAGCTTTGCATATTTAACTGCTGCCCAGTGCCAGCAACTGAGTGAGTGAGATAGGCAGATCGTCTCAGCAGTTGAGACTGCAGCTCTGCATAGCCCTTCCCTGCCAGCCGCTCAAGTTAGGAAGGATGGATCCTGTCCTTTGCTGTCTGCAAAAGCATTTCAAAGCAGAGGAAAAGGAATCATAGAATCATGGAACAGTTAGAGTTAGAAGGGACCTTGAAGGTCACCTAGTTCCAACCCCCTGCCCTGGGCAGGGACACCTCCCACTAGGCCAGGTTGCTCAAAGCCCCATTCAGCCTGGCCTTGAACACCTCCAGGGACAGGGACACCCACAGCTCCTCTGGGCAACCTGGGTCAGTGTCTCACCACCCTCACAGCAAAGAATTTCTTCCTAGTATCTAATCTAAATCTCCCCTCTTTCAGTTTAAAACCATTATCCCTTGTCCTATCGCTCCACTCCCTGGTAAGGAGGCCCTCCTCATCTCTCCTGCAGGCCCCTTTAGGTACTGGAAGGGGGGCTCTAAGGTCTCCCCGGAGCCTTTTCTTCTCCAGGCTGAACACCCCCAACTCTTCCCTGTCCCTGGGAAGATAATGGAGAGACTCATTCTAGATGTCATCTCCAAACAAGTTCAAGAGCGGGGGACTATTGGA
>JAOXNO010000024.1:18952751-19004491 GCA_028565335.1 Limnodromus scolopaceus | reverse complement strand
TTGGCAGGGGAGTTGGACTAGATGATCTCTATGGTCCCTTCCAACTCCAAAAAAATTCAGTGAAATTCAGTGAAACTCTCTCAGCCTGTCCTCACAGCAGAGGGGCTCAAGCCCTCTGAGAAACTTTGTGGCCCTCCTCTGGACTCGCTCCAACAGGTCCATGTCCTTCCTGTGCTGAGGACTCCAGAGCTGGATGAAGTATGTGTTATTTAAGCCAGCTGAAGGCAAAACTGACACTCAGTTGGATCACTCTCTCCCACCTTAGGTTCTCATGAATGTTCATGCAAAATGTTTGCATTTATATAATGTTTATGGATAACTTGCTCTGCATGCTAATACATAGTTTACCTTTGAAGTAACTTTTTCATAGGTGGAAATATTCTCAATTGTTTTCTTTCCCCTTATTTTAAACATTGAAATAATAGTGAAGAGGTGAATGCTGGAGAGAAAAGTTGTGATTCGTGCCCATAACACGGGTCACTTCATAGAAACCACAATGGATTTATCAATGATATATGAACAGCAAATAGAGCTAAATTAGAAAAGTCTGCTATTTGGCATTAATAATTCAACCAAATGCATTTGCACTAACTCACATAGGATTTTTTTTTTCTCTGGTCAGCAGCACAGTATCTAAACCCTGAGCTGCTGGAACAGGTCTGCTTGCAGTTTCCATCATGTGGGCTGGTGCGCTGGGAAGGCGAGGTGGGGGAGAGGATCTTCTGATAAAACCTTTTCACCAGAAAGGTCCTAATACTTTTTTTCCCTCAGAGAGAAAGAGCTCACCTGGCAATGTCACTGATTTTTTTGTGCCCCAGCATCAGTCAAGACAATTTTTTAACAAAGCCATTTATTCTGCTCCGTGGCTTGTAGCTAGCCCACAGGTGACTAGATAATGAATGCCTAGCAACAGTATATTTTTTTCACAGTTCCTTGAACAAGGGCATGAGGAAAAACCTGCTTGATTGTTGAAAGAAATTTCTCCAGCAGCTGAATAAGAAATCTGTATAGCTCTCCTCTCTGCCCGCTTTGTAAAAGGAACTTGCATGAGATCTTCACCCTTTCATGATGAAGCCACTGTATAGATTCAAGGCCAGAGTCAAGGTCAGCCGTTTTCTTTTGTGGAGCTGCCTTTAAAAATATGTTCTTCCAAGTCCAGCAGGAAGAAGAATGTGTTGCTTCTCACCCCTTTATTAATGTTGCGCTCACCTTTGCCAGAGGTGTTTACAGGGGGAGAGAGAGAGAAAAAAGATGATTAAAACAAACCAATTCTGCTGCCTGCTGGGATGGTTCATCTGGTACTTTGTATAGCCTTTATAATACAGAGCTGCTAATTGCACGAAGCCTTAGCGTGCTGTAGGAGCAATGCCAGTTTTAACGCACAGAATGGATTGATGTGAGCAGTAGGATGGATTCATATTGATTCAACATCTTAAGCGTAAAGAAACCTGACAGCAGCACAGGTTTCATGAGTTTCTCTGCTGCTGTGCTATTTTTTAAAAACTGGATTATATTGTCCGTATTTGTCTTCTATGCGGTTTAATTTCTGTGATGAATTAGGAGAAAGGAAAATGTAATCTGCCTTCCTGCAGGTCTGTCTCAGGACCACTGCCAGTTAAAGGCTCTCTGTTAAGAGCTGTAAAGCACTTGAGAGGCGCTAAGTGTTCTTGAAATGCCACGTATCAGCCTGAACCAGGACCTCTGTGTCAGAGCAGAGACATTTCCCACTTGAGCAAAAAGCTGCAGCTCTGTAAGCTGACAGCTGGAGCACCTTGTCAGCTCTCCTGGGAATTAGGCACTGGAGGAGAGGGGTGCACGTGCCTTGGGTCTGGCCAGCTTTGGGACTGGCCGGCCAGACCACAGCTCTGCTGCCAAGGAGTGCAGTGACCTCTGTGGCTCCCTTCTGCCACTCCAGCTAGATATTGCACTCACCTCTTTCCATAGCATTTCTTCTGTGCATGGGAATACACTCCTGATATGTGTTTTAACAGCAAAAAGGCAAACACACTTTGTTCTGTGGAGTTCAAAATAATCGGTGTCACACTGTCAAGTCACAAAATTAGAGTTAATATTGATCTTATTTTTATACTGGTCTGTGAAGGGCCTGTTTCTACTGACTAATAGTTGGTAACAAGGCAGAACCTGTGTGACAGAGTTAAAAGAAAAGGTGTGAATAACTTTACAACTAAATGAAGCATAAGTATGGATGTTAACCTCAGCACAAGCATTGCCCATACTTCAGAGGGGAAGTTTGTCTCCTGCTTCAGGAAGGAATGAGCTCCTCCAGGTATCCAAGTCCAGCACTCAACACTTGCCATGGAACAGTTTTCCTCTGAAGGACTGGGAGCCGACTGTGGAGCAAAGCCAAGATCAGGGTGGTCCAGCTCAGTTGAGCACACACGTTTGTTGGGGTTCACATGGTGTCTCTGTTTTCCCTTCTGCAGCCATGGGACGAGGTGTGCAGGAGAGGTGTCTGCTGCTGCCAACAACAACATATGCGGCGTGGGAGTCGCCTACAACTCCAAGGTGGCAGGTACGGTTATCAATTTGAGGTGTAAATGGTCCTTACGCCACTGCACCTCAGGCAGAGCTTCTGCAGAGACAGGGAGCGTTGCCCAGGCCAGGACGGTGGGTTGGCACTGGGCCGTGTGTTTATTAGTTTTTTCAGTAGCTGGGGAGAGGAATTGCTCCATGGCTTTGCCTTTTCAATTGAGGGCCTTATGTAGCCTCCTTAATAACATTGCAGAGGAACAACTCTGCTGTTTCTTGTGCCAACTGCTGTTTGTATACTGATTTTCGATGCTTCTTCCCTGCGTTGTAAAATCATTTGTGACACATCTCATTTTGGAGGAGGTAAAATAAAAATTCCTGCTGCACTAAGAAAATTGCCCTTGAAAAGGCAAGTCCTGTGCTACTCTTGCTTTTTAGGCTCTCACAGGGCAGGCCCTGCAGTGCTGTAAATCTCTGCAGTCATTGGTTTCCTCTATTTTAACAAACGATGCAGAGTGGTAGAAGCAGATGCACAGAATGAAGTGGGTGGTGCCTAGCTCCCAGCGTTCACACCTCGGGTATACTGGGGGTTTTTACTTCTAGCTAGCTCTCATCTGCACTGATAGGCTGAACACAGGGGTTGGAGTGAGTTAGGTGCTTGGACAGCATGTGTCAGTTTCGTTTAATCTAAAGAAATCCAGTTTCCCCCCTTCTCAGACTATTCCATGATGAGAACCAAGGCCCAGCGAGCAGAGGTAAGATGATGAATTTCATTTCATTCCCCAGTCCACACTAAAACTTCAGTGTGGATGCACCCACTGCTTCCTGGGAATGGTTGACAGCATGTGTGAATGGACAGCTCTGCTCTGCTTGGCTGGTCCCTGTTTCACCGCAGTGTCAGAAGAGTCTGGAGAAGGCTACGTTTCACCTATCACCTCTTTGATGGAGAGCTGAGTCTCCTGCTGTAGGAGGGCACCAAGCAATGTGTGCTAAGCCGTTACCCCAAGAGATGTCAGTGAGAGTTAGTAACTGGCCAGGCAGCTCTATTGCATGTCCCCTTTCTTCAGTAAGTCCCCAGAGATGGGACATTTCATATTTTCTTTCTGGTGATACCTAATTTTAGAGGTGCCTGAATTGAGGCATGGGATTTTGGGCGGGCCTTATCTTTATTATTAGTATCACTCTACAACTTCAAGCGGATTGCTTAAAAATCAAGAGGTGAAGGTCTTTTCTGATGACCAAAAGCCTACAAGTAATCTTCTATACTTGTCTCCTTAGTAGCAAAACCCCCACAGATTTTTGGCAAGTGCCAGCCTTTCCTGCCCGAGGACAGCATGCGCCTGTAGCACCACCCTGTGGTCAGTGGGAATGTGGAATTCATGAGAGCTGAGATTCTGCTGCTGACATGATTCAAGGTCCACGTGTGCAGGTGGAATTGGAAGTTGGTAGCCAAGGATCTGGGGCATTGGCTGTTTTGCTTCTTGTACCTCTTTTTTTTCCCTAAAGTCAAACCAGATGACTCAGCTCCTCCTGTTGTTCCCCCACCTCCCCGAGGCCAATAATTAATTCTGTGATTTCAGTGCAGATCTGCATTTTACAGGCATGTAAAGGGATTTCTTGCTCATTGAGTTTGACTTCATGATTTGTAGCTTGAATTAGCAGATCAGGAATATCCAGCCTTGGTCTGGTTTCTGTTTGAAGTTTATACTACTTTTTCTAGCCTTGCATTTGGCACATGGATTTTGTGTTGAATAAATCAGGGTCCTTATTGCCATTAGACTGTTTGGCTCTGTGGTGTTGATTTCTGTCCCATCTATGTCCTGAATCTGTTGGGAAAAACTGAACTTCGACTCAGGGTTACGGGTGGCAGTTGGAACGTGTCCCTGGTTACTCAAGTCTCACCCAAAGGCCACGGAAAGGTTGGCTGTTGGTGAAACTGTCCTATGTATGGGGCAGGATGGATGTGAGGGCTTGCGCTGCTGTCTTTGTCACACTCTGACTTGCTTAGGGCCAGCACTTAGAGGTTTTATTGAGTTGGCGTGTCTTAGGGTTGTATTGTTTAAGCTCTAGCTTGATTTCAGCTACATCATGGGTTAAAGGAAGCAAGTTTTAGTTTGCTTTTTTCTCCAAATACTGGCCTACCTGCGATTGCATGTTGACACAATGATATTTTTCCAGGAAATTGTTGTGTAGTGTGTTTCCCCTCTCTGATTAAATTCTGGAGAAGAACCAAAATAAACAGAAAAATTACTTGAAAAACAAATGAAGTGTCAACGCATCACTGAATATAAATTAGTGTTGGGGGGGGGCCTTAATCCTTTTCCCAAGTTGTTACAAAATATTATTTTAAGTACTATTAGTATTATTTAAATGCTGAGATTGCCGAATACTACCTGTTTTAAAAGTATTTTCAAATAGTAGATGAAAAGATGCTATGTAATTAGAAAACTAACCATAAAGTGCTTTCTCTTTCTGGGCTACACTGCATTGCTGTCGCTGGGTGTTTAAGTGCTTCCATCCTGCTGGGTCAGCGCACCCTGGTGAGGTGTGAACGGCGAGTGTGGAATTACTGAGTGGGTGATCCTGCCCGTGAATTAAAATACCTGGAAATGGGGGCCTTCTCCAGCTGCTGAGATTTCATCTTGTGCTGGGTAATGCATAATTCATGTTTATGTTGGTTAAATCTACAGGTATTCGAATGCTTGACCAGCCATTTATGACAGACATTATTGAGGCTTCCTCTATCAGTCATATGCCTCAAGTCATAGATATATATAGTGCCAGCTGGGGACCGACTGATAATGGAAAGACTGTGGATGGACCTAGAGAGCTAACACTGCAAGCGATGGCAGATGGTGTGAACAAGGTAAGTCTTATTAAATAATCTGTGTACTGGGGCAGAATAGTACGTGTGCACTCGCTGAAGCCAATGACTTGGGAATCCTCCCATAGATGTTGCAGAACACGGTGCAGTTGTGTGAACTATCCCAACTTTCGGCATATTTCAAGGTCCACTGCTGTTCTTTCAGCAATATTGTGGCATTTGTTTTATTGTATAATCTCAGGATACTGTGCTCTCTTGCATGGAACTGTGTTTATCTCTAGTCAGCTCACATGGTTTTCATATGCCATCGCAGTGAAAATGGAAGATCCTGATGCTGTAAATATTCCCCAGGTTGAAGCATGCCAGCTGTACTACTGACACCACATTGTCTGTTTAGGTGTGCTACCAGTCTAATTATTGTTTTGGATTTGTAGTGTCTTTCAGGTCACTCATATATTGTCATTTTTATAGCTGTGATTGAAGCACAGCTGTTCAGATATCCATGGAATAATATTATTCCCCAATAGCAGGAGTCTCCTTGTTTATTCCCACCTTTCCACCTCCTTCTAGGAACAGTCTGTGGTCTTTGTTAAAGACACTCAGTATCATCTTGGAGTCTGTTAAACTCTGTTAGAAGGTTGGGTAAAACATGTGCTGTGTCTCAACCCCCCAAAAAACACATTCCAGAACAAACAAACAGCCCTTGCATGGCTTGTTCTTTCTCTCTTCGGTATCATGCAGCCAGGAAAACCACAGCTGCTCCTGGTGCTGTAAGGAATGAGCCTCATCCCCTTGGTTGATCATAGACGTGTTTCCATAATGAAAAGATTTGAAAATTCCCAGTACATCTGGGGTGCTTTTGTGTGGGAGCTCCACAATTACTCATTTCTCCACCCAAATTATTTCTTCCTCTTACTTGTGCCAGTTTCTCCCACTCTTCATCATCACCTCGTTGTGAGCAGCACATTCAGTTTACCATGTTTTGTGCCATGTTAATTAAATCTACTGCTGTGGTAGGTAGTGAAGCATCTAAAGCTTTCTCAAATCCTGAGCCTCAAATGTTTTGCCTGTAACAGATGAATTATAGTCACCTTCATGCTCTGGCCCATAAAATTAGTGATGTACTGCAATAATGCAGGAAGACTTGTCAGAAATTTCTCCCAAGTCTGCTCAGTTTTGTAGTATAACCTTTACAAGCCTCTGATGAGCTCGAGGTCGTGTGAAGCCTTCTTACAAAAACTGTGTTTCTTCTCATGACTGTCTTTGATTTATCTAGGTTCTGTAAAGATACTCTTAAATACTCCTGTCTTGGGGACAATCTTTCTTAGGTATGTGACACAGTTGATGTATTTTTAGCAGAACTGTGATGTCTTATAGTTAGTAGATAATTGATCTTCCTTCCAGTAATGTTGCTTGGAACAGAGATAAACTCTGAAGATAGAAGAATTTTTGTTAGTCTCCTCCCATGCAGAACTTATATAAAAGTAGCAGAAGAGGCACAAATAACCCTGGCAGGGGAGTGCAAACTAAATTAAATAGAGGTGTTGTACCCTCTCAAGGGAAGCAGATTATAATTTGCAGTCGTGAGGTTTTTTGCAGTTTGGTATTTAAAAGATCTTTCAATAACTTGCTATTGTATTGCCATATGCTTCGGTTTGTGGATTTACACTGGAATTAACCTTCTCTTTGAATGTCAAGTATAGGAGAAGGGATTTTTTTTCTTCTGTTTTATTGTCTGGTCAAAGTCTCGTATTTGGGAGTGTTGGGCGTATTACTTTTTTAATTCCATCTCATCAAAGGTGTCTGTAATTCTCTTTAAGAAATAATTTGCAATATTAAGATCAGATGGGGCCCTGGGATCTCTGAGGTTGAATGCTCATGAAGGAGAGAGAATGGTGATGCTGAGCTGCTCTCTGAGAAGGGTTGCTCTCATGTCTTATCAGAAAGTATAAAACAAACAGGAGGGCCTTAGGAAACCAGGTCTGTCAAACAGCCATTGCACAATTAGAGAGCAGAAGGAATAATACTGGATTCTACTTAAGAAAGATATCATCCAGGGACAATTACACTTAATTTTATAGTAGCAGTATCCCGGCTATCTCCTGGCAATACATGCAGCAAAGAGACAGCTCCACCCCAAGTAACTCCCTTTGCATTGCAGTTATAGCTTTATCTACCCTTATCTTGCTCAATACATTTCCTGTCATAGAAGGGGTTTTTTGAGTATGGTTTGTTCTGATTTCTTTTCATGGAGAGACATATTTTCTAAAGGTATTTCAGTGTGTCGGTGGATGCTGGGTACTCTCCACGGTGCTTTGAAAAACCCACTGCAGACTTCCCTGCATGTAAATGAAGACCGACCAGCCTTTGATATAATACCCTTTTACCTAGTTTAGGTCTATAATATATGCATCAAATTCTCTATTGACTGTACAAATGTAAATCTCATTTATGATCATTTTTCAGAATAAAATCCCCTCTTATTAAAGAGAAAAGTATCTTTTATAAACCGAGAGACAAATAAATGTAGTAATTCTTTTTCTCAGTCTAGAGCTGATTCTCACCAGAGTGATGGTTCATGAATTAGTGATGAAGCTGAAATATTGGCAGGGAGGAGGCAACATGCTGAGAATAAAAATGTGTTATTAAACTAAAAGCAATACTTTCAAATGTCATGGAAGGAAATGTAAGATCTCTTGCACAGAGCAAGATTATTATCCTTGCTTCTAATGCAATAAACTAAAAATAAATAAGTGGGAGTGATACAAAATGCCGTTAACTGAGTTGACAAACAAACATTTACCTTGTTGTCGGCACACTTGGGAATCCGACTCAAGGAGAAACTCACAAGAGTTTCATCCTTTCCCCAAATTCCATTCCACTGTCCTTTTGAAGTCTTCCTTCCAGAGCTGCTGGGATGCTAGGTGACCAGCACCTGATACTGATAAGATGATGCTGACTGCAGAAACTGTGAGACTTGTTTGTGTGTCTGTTTTCATGACTGGAAGCTGTGCTGCCATAACCAGGTGGGCTAAGCCCATCTTCGTGCCTCTCCTCTACCATTTCCCATTCCTGGCATTTGTTAAACTAATTTTTACCTTCTGTCTTATTCATATCTTCACTGAGTCTGCTCTTGTTAAATAGGATAAATAAAGGCAGCACTAAAATAGCTTAATTAAGGACAGTAGAATCTGTCCATCACCTTGGCAGCTCCTTTATGGGCTCTTCTACTAACTGCTTTTCTAAGGTTGAACACAAAGGGATAGCTTATGCATGAACTAGGTATCAGTGTAATACATGCCATCAAAAGGTATTGGGGAGGGGACTCTGGCTGCTTTGTGTTATTAAGCCACGATCTCACTCTTTTTTAGTGCAATATACTCTTGGCTGTGTTATCTCATGACTTTTATTCAGGGGAAATAGTCAGCAGCGTGACTGGGTCACTGAACACAGGTAGTTGCATTACAAAGATAAATGAGCTGGCAGCCGAAGTAGCAGCAAATTGAGAACAGGGGTTGAAAGTGTTTCGTATGCACAGACTTCCACAAGCAGTTTGGCAATTACTACCACTGGTTTGACACAGACACTGGTTTGACTGGTTTGACATCTTACCTAATGCAGATCCCAGCTGCTAGAAAACACGTTTGGGATGTAATTGGAAAGGACTTAATACAACTTCTCCTTACTAAAGACTAGGTTGAAACTTGTGAGTATCTACTACCAGGTCTTGCACTCGGCCTTGGCTGTGAGGCACCTGATGCTGGCTGCCAGCTGTAGCAGGAGAAAGTGCCAGAATGTGCCCGGGTCGGAGATCCATTAGGGTAGTCCGCTAAAGGGTCAGTGCTGTTCTGTCTGGTGAAAGAGAGATCCAGGGAATGCGCTCTGTCACGCTTTCTCTTTCTTTAAACACACTTGTCAGGAGCACAAAAGGGGTATCGTTAATGGGGCTTTATTATTTAGCCTCCAAGACTCCGTTTGAGCCACACCTATGATCAGCAGCAGGTGATGGGGTCTAGGGAGAAAAGGTATGTGTTTCTTTATAGTCTCAGTAAATCCCCAACCTAACACTGTTCTGGGCTGTCTGTAGATCTCAGCCCCGCACCAAGACCAGGGTGCTCATATGCTCAGTTTCATCGCTTCTAATCACTCCATGCCACGTATTTGCAGATGTATTTGTTTGAGGTATGGTGGGATTTTACTGCAGGTGCAGAAATACAAACTAAAATTCAGAGCAGAGCAAGAAACCAGGATGACAGACTTAAGAACAGGCAGCCCGGCAGCGTTGAGCACAGTGAGCATCTGTCATCTGATGGAGCAATATTCTCATTTGAGAGGAGGGAGTGAGCTGGTAGTAGCACTTTTGTATAATATGGCTGGACAAAGCACTGCTGTGTGATTTACATATCCCTTGTCTGCCCTGTGCTTGCACACTCTGGGGGCTAGAGAGCTTGGAGAGGGAGGTAGGGACGGTAGATGGGTTTTCTGTGACAGCACAACTCTCCTAAAGATAGACCTTTTGTTCTCTGGTACCTTGCATCCAGAATTGTACCAGCAGTCATCTTAAAGAGGAAGAGGTACCTAGCCCAAGAACTAATTCCATCCATGTTTTATGGTAGATCCTCTCTTTAATGCAACATCCAGTAAATGTTTCTTACTTGCTGTTTTAGGAGTCCAGTTCTTTCCAGCTTCAGCTATTGGAATTTAAGGCAGTAAAAAGAAGTAATCTTAAGATAAGCCGGTCTCTATGTATTGCATTTTTATGATGTAGGCTTTTATATCAGTCGGTTGTGAGAAGTTGCTCGTGGACTGAATTAATTTCTTGAGACTTTGCCTGCTCAGCCAGAATATATAAGACATGATCCATTTGTGCTTGTGCTGGTGAAAATGTTATTGCTTCCATAATATGGTTCTACCTAAGAAAATGCTGCACAAGTACAAATTGCCAAGGGAGCAGTATTAAGAATTTATAGTCTCATCATGGCTCTGTAATTGGGCTCACCAATGAAAGAAGAAAGGACTGTGCTAAAAATGAAAGGAAATATTTCTCCTTTGCCTCTCTCCAAGGCCACAGACATCATGCTACCGTTCTTTGAAATATGCTGAAGATAGCCCATTAATAAAGCATGTGCTATTAGATACTTCTATCGTTTTATTTGCTCAACAGCCAAGTGAGGATAGGGAAATTAGGTTATGATCTGGTAACTGTCTGATTACCCATTTTCTGAGGAAGCCTTACAAGCTTCTTTATAAATTGTGAGCCCTTTACTATCATATTACTGTTGTGTTTGGAATATGCATTATAATTCCATGCCTTGTCTTACTTAATGTAAGCTAAAATCAAGCCTTATTAAAACCCCACGCAAATATGTTATATCTGCTTGGAATTCTGAAGTCACCTGCCAGGGGATATTTTTGGAAAGCAGTGTGAGCAGCTTTCCTGACCTGGCGATGGGATATCATGACCCAGGTCTGGAGATCAGTCTGTGACCATCTGTGCCTCTGAGGACAGGACGGGGACAAAACCCCAGCGCTGCTGATTTCTGTTGTGATATTGGCCTCCTCAGGGATATCTTGGTCAACTCGGGACCTTGGCTGTTGTGGGTTTGTGCTTTGCATGGCCCTGTGACAGGGTTAAATACTGCCCTTCACTCAAGTGACTGTCTCCTAAAGAGCAGAAAGCTGCTGTATCAGTAGGTTGGGCCAACATGGTAATATTTGTAAGCTCCACATGTAAATATTTTCTTTATTGACATGTAAATTACTGTTTTCTAAGGAGACAACAATAATGTAGCCTGAAAACGTAGATTTTGCTGTTTCGCTCTGACCCCAGGAGTGGTTTTGCTAATCTCTGTGTTGCAACTCAGCAGCCGTGTGCTTTTGCTTCCCAGCAAGGCTGGTGCAAGAGCCAAAAGTGAAG
Source organism: Limnodromus scolopaceus (assembly GCA_028565335.1). Taxonomy (NCBI): domain Eukaryota; kingdom Metazoa; phylum Chordata; class Aves; order Charadriiformes; family Scolopacidae; genus Limnodromus; species Limnodromus scolopaceus. Next base: position 18,993,260 of record JAOXNO010000024.1, on the reverse strand, counting down.
ATGTGAGGTCAGTTCATCACACCAGTTAGGATCTCTGGGCAGAAAAACCACCATCGTCAACTGGTGAAAAGTCAGTTTGGTGTTTAGAATCTTTTTCTCAGTGATAATCTAGCTCAGAAATATGAGGATTGATTTTTGCAAATATTATTGATAACAGAATTATGCCCTGAGAATTGCTGGACTAGAGTAACGCATTATCACTTGCGGTACGCAGCCCAGGATCCAACAAGAAGGAATGGATAATGAAAAGGTTTTGTCACGGCATTTCCCTGCTGGACTGAACCCTAATTGAAACCTAATGCTGTCTCTCTTCACCAAAAGTGTAATTTTCCAATTGTTTCTCTTGGCTAACAAAAGTCCATCCAGTTTCAACAGTAATTTAGACATAGAAGATGGGTGAAGCATTATTTTTAGCCAAAGGAGGTATTAAGAATTACGCAATTAATTGGGGGCTTGTGGGGTTCAGTATACTCTTCTGTGACCAACTATAGAATAAGTTATGTAAAGCCTTTTGTTAAGTTTTAACAATTATTGGGCTTAGTTCTTTGCGAATCTCGTATGCAGCAGTCTCTTGACTTGGGTGATTATTACTTGACCCATATAGTTTCAGAAATCTGCTAGGAAGAGCCAGATAAGCAGTTAGGGAAGGCAACATAATATGAAATGGACAAAAACACAGGAGAAGCACAACTGAAACGTGGTTCCAGGTGTCATCCTTGGCATAGCAGCCAAGTGTTTAGCCATGTTGTTGCTCCTGCCAAAACAGCCTTTCCTCCTTCCCTGTTGAATGCCCATTGAATTGAGGGTTAGACAGGCCACCAGCAAAGGGACACCACCTTCATCAGTGGGGAATTTGAGTAGGATAACCCCGCTGCTGTTTCTCCTGCGCTGAACTCCATGACCTAGGGGTGTGCTGGGCAGGCCACGCATCCTGGGCTTTCCCAGGGGTACAATACAGGGGCTTCAGGCTTTCAGAAGGGGCTGGACATGGGAGAAGTGCTGAGGCATTCAGCTTGAAAAAGACAGCTGTCCCCCTGGACGTGTGCTGTGGCAAACTTTGGAAATCCAAATACGTTTTCCTGCTTAAAACTTTGGTGTCTGTGTGGTTAAATCAAGATGACTTGGCTGGCTGTCGGGCATGGACTTTGCTTTAGATTTTAGCACTCCCCAAGAAATCAGTATAGGAAGGGGACAAAGGGATCTAGAAAGGCACAGGCTACCAGATTGCTCTGGATCGACCAGCCTGGCAGATGCAGAGGTAGCTGGAAGAGCCAGGAGAGCGAGGGCTCACTGGGCTGTCCAGCTGGCACCACGTCAGGGATGCAGGAACGCGCTCCAGAAAACCTTGGCAGTGCCAAAGGGGAGCAGCAGCTCAGTGATGCCAAGGACTCACTGCCTCCAGCTGGCTCACCCCGCAGAGCCCGACTGCTCGCACACAGGAGCGGTGAGGAGAGCGGGGCAGAGCGAGATCTCTGCGTGGGCTCCAGGACGTCTTGAGAGCCCAGCCCAGTGCTCCTTGCCAAGATGTGACAGCGGGCAAATAGTCCCACAGCTCTTCCACACTCCATCCTTGCCTTGGCCTGCACCAGCCTGGGGGGACCATGGCGACTTCCCATTGCCTGCCTGAGCTGCAAACGACACTTTCTGAGATAATTAGCAATCGTTACTGAAGGATGCAGTTTTTAATTACAAAACTCATAAGGATTTTCAAATAATTCAGTACTGAAGAGAAAGAAACACTCTTTTTAGAGGAAAATACACTGAAAATTAATAGGGGATGGAAACTGAGTGCCTTCATAATTCAGTAGGACCCGTGGCAAAGATGTGAAAAAGCTGTAGAATTTTTCACTTTTCCTGGAAAACCAGCCTCTCTCTTACCATAGCAGGCACATAAATTGCTATTAAATTATATAGAAGATGCTGAAACACTTCTGTTTTCTTAAGGGGAAGAATTACAAAATAGCTATCATATGTCATGCAGAAAGAAAGGTGCTTATAAAATAATGTGCTTTGAACTTGTTACAGAAAGCAATTTCCAGCTGTTTTTTTTAATTTTTTTTTTTTTCAAATGTGCTTCATCTGCATTTTCTTCCTTAGAAATGGGACAGTCCATAAATATCAGCAAAGCATTTGGCTGTCCTTATCCTGAAATACCTTTTCACTGCGCCTGAAAAAAAATACTTCCTCATAGTCAGGTGCTGCTTTTTTTTCCTTCTTACCCTGAGCCCATCTGCCTGCTGGTGTCCTCATGCTGTCGTTCCCTGGTACTTGGCTTTTCAGGTCAGGAGTCTGTTCTTTGGTTTAAGCTTGTACTGTTGGAAAACTGTCGGTCCTGATCTATAACTGAGGGATTAGGCCAAAGCCGAAGGGCATCAGAAACGTGCTGGAAAGACTGTTATGTTCCTTCCATCCATCTTTAGCAACCCTGATGGCTAGAACCCAGGAGCACTTGCAGAGGCCACGCCGTGTTAGAGGCTCAGCTGTTACTACACAGGCACTTGCCAGCCTTGATGGGAAAGGTCAGGGAAGCTGGAGGAGATCTATTTATCAAATACCACCCATTATTATCTGGAAAGTGTGATCCAGCAATCAAAACTTAGAGAAACACTGGCTTAGTCACAAGCCCAGTAACCATGATGAATGAACACAATAACAAGGAAAAAGAAGTTTAAGACGTGCCTGAAGTTACATAAAGTGAATTAGGCTCCAGTTCCCTGCCAACTCACTTTTGCAGGTTAGTTGAGTAAAGAAGTTTTTCTGGGATTATGCTCTTTAGAAGACAAGAAAAGGGGTAAAAAAATTTTCTCAGGGATATTTTTTGCTAGTAGCACAGCATCCCACGAAGGACACTGGAAATAGAAAGCCTGCTGTTTCTGGAAAGAGAGCTTCTCAGTAGCTGTCTGTGACTTTCTAAGCATATAGCCCTGCCCAAGATTTAATTCTGGTTTAGCCTGAATTGAGAGGTGGGCCTCTGTCGGGCTCACTAAATGCACCAACATCCATTTTCAGCTCTGAGATACAGGTTCAGATGGCTCAGAATGTGGGTGCCACGCTGGCCATCGCTTTGGAGGGAAAGGAGTAGGTTTCAACAGGATTTTGGAGGAAAGATACTCTTTAAAACGTATTTTACTATCTTGCTGGTCTTTTCTTCCTGAATCTTCCTTCAGGCTCCCTCTGGTGTGTATTGTGCATTATTGCCGCCTTCTCCAGTCCTGCTTTTGGCCTAATTTTAAAGCAGCCTAAGTTGGGTGACAGCACTGAAATTTTTTAGGTTCATATAAAGTTGAGATGCAAATAGGAGCTTTCAGTTTGCTTTAAATACGACCCAGTTGGCCCAACTGGGATTTTCCTGGTTTAGACTACTACCATCCAGAGAATTGAAAACTGACTTCCCCTGAAGCCTTGTGTTTCTGCCTGGTAAATGAAACGGTGCCTGAGGACGGCCACCAGGCAGTTTGCCTGCCCAAACTACCCGACTCCCGCAGGTCCGGCCGTGGGAAACGTAAGCAGCAAGTCCTCAGCGTGATCGCACGTAACACACACGTGGGCTGCTTATCGGTTTAGTCCAGTAGTGCTCCCTCCCCTTTCCAGTCCTGGCTAAGAAGGAAAGGCAATTGAAATGAGAGTATTAAGAGGTGAATTATGAGTTTTAACACTAAGCCGCACTCGTGGATGTGACTGTCATAGAAGTGGTATCCTGAGGCCATTCTCAGCCTTAAGTACGTGCAGACACCGGTCCCCGGGCGAGCTCGGTGGCCTAACTCCACCCACAAACTCGACCCCAAATTTCATTTCCTCTGTGGATTCCCCCTGCTCCCCACCAACAATCTGCTACACCTGCTTTCTGCCATTCTGCCACAGACCTCACCTGTGGGTTGAAGTGCTTCAGAGCAGTACCCAGTTTGGGCTGCATGGAACGCTTTGCCAGGCAGGGCTAAGCCTGCCTCCCCACGCTGAACGCTGCAGAGGCAAACTCCCAGGCGCCAAGCTCCCCTTGGGAATTTATCACATGAAAATGAAGCGTTTCCTCGCCCTTTAAAATGACTGGAAGGAAAAGGTTGTTTCAAAACGGGTCCATAGATGCCAAACCCTCCTGTTCCTGGTCCCAGCAGCCACCTGCTCTCTGCGTTTGGTGGCAGCCTGCCTTTTTGGGACAGACAGGGATGTGCTCGAGCTGCCACCGAGGCTGTCCAAAGGAGGCAGGTGGTGGCAAGGTGGTGTGATGGTGTGTGTGGGCATGATGGCAAGCTTGGGATGTAGCCTTTGAAGTGAGTCCAAAGCCCAGGGTTGGGCCTTGTAAGGAAAGAAGTCAAAGAGAAAAAAAGGCATAGCTGTTCTTGTTGAGCTGATCTTTTTAATTTTTTAAAAATAATGTGCTGGAATTATTTTGTTCTTTGAGTATATATTTTTGCAACAGTATCCTCCTCCCTTAAAACTCAAATGATTGATCTCGGATCCTTGTGGGAATTTTTAGACTCATTTCAATAAGCGGTTTCATAGTCATCATCTTAATTATGAAAATCTATGTCCTAGATGCTATGTACCCCAGTGGCAGCAAACCTGCTGTGCAATTCAGTGGATTATAATGCAACTCACTAACATGCTTGAAATAATGAGGTTGCTCTGTTCAGTGGGGTATGATGAAAAATAGAAGCTACTGCTGGGAGCTTAGATTTCATTTAAATTCCTGGCAGAAGAGGTTCCCTATTAAAATACCATTGCAGGTTGCTATGTTTGTATATTCTTCAACTTCCGTTTCATGCTGGACAATTAAGAGGCCAGAAGAGATTTTTTTCTCACATTCTGCCCAGTCCATATAAACAGTGTGTTAAATTGAGGTGTGTTAAATTGAGGCCTTGCGCCCTTCTGGTGCTGTGAGAAGAGGTGAAACAAGGGAGCTGAGTTGATCCCTTCCCACTCCTAGCCAGTCTGGAAGCTGGGGAGAGAATAGGGATTTCTTTTCCTTTAACTAATGGGAAGCCTTTATAGCTGCCCTTCAGCGTCAGTCTCTCCCATCCATCTCTCACCTTCTCAGTGTAATTGGTAGAACTTCTTTCTGTAGATGATTCATATGGTCCCATAACTTTATTTTCTGCTTAGTAGTAGAAGCTGGTTTGTCAGAAAAACAGCTCTGAGTCAGTGATATCTTTGGAGACAAATCTATTGAGAGAAAAAGGTGCCAGTTTTACAGAGTTTTTCAGCCATTGCCTGAACCTAATTGGATCTCACAAACCCAGCATGTGAGATGACCTATATCCCTTTTAAAAGAACGCTTTCCTCATAGCACTTAGACCTTGACATAAACGCTAATGAATCCATAAAACGTCTCAGCATCTGGCACAGGAGCCTTCAGGGCGTGAAGCAAAACAGGAGATAAATGGAAGTGCACTGTGTGCGTGAGGCTGCAGAACTGGCTGTGGCTGCCAGTTAACTGCATTTAATAACCTGCAGAAGTCCATGTTATTTCAGCTTAAGGTTGATGTATATTTTGTTTGGAGCAGTTTCCTCCTTTATAGATGCCTAGCTTTACAATTAGATGTGCGGTTTGAAGTAGCCGCTATCTCCTATTTGCCATTTAACACAAAAGGGTCTCTTTTCCCCTTTCACAGGGCCGAGGCGGCAAAGGAAGCATCTATGTCTGGGCCTCTGGAGATGGGGGCAGCTACGACGACTGTAACTGTGATGGTTACGCATCGAGCATGTGGACAATCTCCATCAATTCTGCTATAAACGATGGACGGACGGCTCTGTATGATGAAAGCTGCTCTTCAACCTTAGCCTCCACCTTTAGTAATGGGAGGAAGAGAAATCCAGAGGCTGGCGTGGTGAGTCCAGATATTATTGTGCTGTTGCTGCTGTCTTTGTGCGCTCCCACGACCTATTACAACTTTATCTGCTTTGGAGCAGCAGATGGTTCTTTGTTGAGATGGATGTTTTCTCATCTGCAATACGTGACGGTGCCAAAACTGTCAGCTGAGGAGATGTGGGATTAATATTGAGAACAACAGTGATCTTCCATCTCTTAGAGCTTCATATTGTCGGTGCTTTCCTTTATTAGAAATCAGATTTAGAAGTTCAATTGCACTCTTTGCAGAGGACAGTGTGACAAAAAGTCACTGTAAAAACCTAAATGAGAAGCGTCAACATCTGAGATCATACTTACTCGAACTGGCAAGAGCAGTCACGAACCAGACTTCTGCTGTGCTATACGAGCTGCACAGAGCAGAAAGACATTGTCACCCACAGAGGAGCTGGGGGGGGTGTTCAGGTCACCCTCGGTCTTCTACTGAGCAGCGCAGAGCGTTGTACCCAAGTCCCCTCCAGGGCCATACCTACAACTGGAAAATGTGCAGTTTTCGTTCAAATGTAGTTGGGATTCTCTTCCGCCGTACTGATTGCTGCTCTTCAGCACCTTGAGACTCGCCAGGACATAGTCTAATTCACAGAGTAGAAAATTCAGGTGTAGTAGCTCAAGGTTAGTTTTTGTCAACAGCTTTTACACATTTTCCATGGCCCTGTCTGACACCCCAAAGACACATTGCATGCTCCTAAATGCCCATGTGCAGTAGCAGATGGAAAAATACTGATTTTGGGCTTGGTATCAGCTCTGTGCTGATACAGCCGAGATGATCTGTGGCACCTTTGTAATTATCGCCATAAAATGTATTTCTGAGGTTTCCTTCTGGTCTCTTCTAATGACTAATCTGCGCAGCCTGGTACTGCTGCTGGTTCTGGAGTTGCACAAATGTTAGAAAGCTCAATACTGTTAACCATTCTGGTTTCAAATCCCTCTGTACCCACATGGGAATTTAAGGCTTTTGGTTAAACTGTGTTTGTAGGAAATAAATGCCATCTACATGAGTTTATGAGTTCTAAGTGGTAATGAACGTTGTTTTATTACATCATGATTTAGTCTTGCATTTACAGCTTCTGTAACTATGTCTCACTGTGTTTTTAAATTGACACGCTATTCTAAAGAAAAGAAAACACACCAGAGCAAGGACACAAACTCCACTTGCTGTATTTTTGTGAGTCTGTAGCTGCAAGGAAAATGGACTGGCTGGTTTCATTAATTACGTCTGATATCATTGCAGGCTACAACGGACTTGTATGGCAACTGCACGCTGCGTCACTCGGGAACGTCTGCAGCTGCCCCTGAAGCCGCCGGAGTGTTCGCCTTGGCCCTGGAGGCTAAGTACGCTGTTGAGAAATTCCTTGTCAGCTCTAGAGAGGAGAGGGCCTGCGGTTTGTTGAATGTTCTTCATCATTTAAGTTGGCTGGCTGTGGCACAGGGCTGGGACAAGCAGCTCACAGGCTGCTGCTACAGCAGTGACGTGCACGTAACTTACAGGTGGAGCAACAGTCTCGCCAAAGCCATATGGCATTTTGGCTGACTCGCTCTCTCTGTGTCCTCTCCATCCACTGCTTCCAGGGGTTTGTCTTCTCCAGCGCTGTTAGGAGGAAGAGATTATTTCATTTCTCCACATAGCCAGTGTGGGATGCCCAGGCTGCAAAAACACAAGAACGAACCTGTAGTATCAGAGGGGTTCACCTTGTGCCACATACTGTCTGCAATCACAGATGCTTCGGGGAGAGTACAACAAAGGGGGATTTGGCAATCAGTGGTTTGGAAAGAGAGCGGTCAGCCTGTCCTGTTTAATAGCCACAGGCACATTTATCTTCCTTGAATTTGTCTAACTGTTTTTCAGCTTGTCTGTATTTGGCACCTGTGTCATTCAGTGGCAATCGGTTCCACAGTATTAATATTTTTGACGATGGTGGTGGGCAATGTTTCCTTTGTCTTTTTTTGGCCCGTTGCTGGTAATTTGCTTCTGTGCTACCTAATTTCTCTGTTACATGAAAGAGTAAATTTCCATTTCCTATTTACCATTTCCATGCTATTCACAACATCAGAGCCCTCTCATATATCTTGCTTATCATTTTCTCTAACAATTAGGAAGAGTTTTCCTTACAATAACCTATACCATGTTTTTATTTTGTGTTAAATTATTTTATGAAGTGAGGCAACATTTGCTCAGTTACACAGCTTCACTTGCTGTAACCGTGGCATGAAGTGAGCACTATGCACATAGTTTTCTTTAACCGTGCAGCAGAATGAAGATTTGGCAGAGGAGACAGAGTTTACATCATTAGCAGAGCACTGGTTGTTGTGCTTGGAGCATGACTTGGGCCAAGTCTCATTTTTCAGGTTTTATACACATAAAACACAAGTGCCAAGTGTTTAACTTTGGAGGATCATTCCTTCTGCTATCAAATTCGTTCATGGGACAGCTACCATGTAACAAGTTAATATGGCCATAAAAATATAAAGGTTTAATGAATTTTCGGACTACTGCATGTTTAATGTGGACTACAGCCTGAGAACCTACAGACAGACTGGCTCTGTTAAAATACATTGTGTAGAACTGCCCTGGCTGAGTTACAGCAGCCTTCCCGGGAACGGCTGACAGTCTCCCGTGCAGACAGCTCCTGCCTGCCATACGTCTGTCAGCTCATATACAATGTATGTCTGACATGTCTCTAAAAACAGACCGGTCTGTGAAATGGAAAGTACAGTTTTGAGTAGCTCTTAAAAGATTTCAGTAAGAATGATGCAAGTGATATCTGGTTTTCAGCTGTGTCACCTTGGAAAAATGACGGTAATTGGCTATTCGGGTGTACATTCAGCGTGCACACATGCTTATTTCTTAGGGCACAGAAAGCTGAAAAGCGGATCCTTTTAGGCTGATGGTTTGAATCAGATGCATTGTAATGTTCAAAGAGTTCATCATAAAACAACTGGAATAGCTTTAGTTATGTAGAATTAGAATGTCAGTTCTAAAGCTTCCAGAATAATAACTTAAAAGTGCCCTTCCTGTCATCATAATCGCTGCAAATCTAGGAAGACAAGAGCTGATGATGAAAAACGATCACTGAATCTAGACAAATGTTACTTGACTGCATCCGTCCATGCTAGTGCATCACGGGCAACAAACCTCTACCCTACCTTATAATGCAAACCTGCAGCCACCCACAGCCTATACATCCACATTCACAGAATACTGAAATTACTAACACCTTCCTTGATTGTTGTAGCTCATCAGCTTCATCAGATTGGGGCTTCTCTGGTTGAGGCTTGGAAGGTCCATGGGAAAAGCAGGAGGAGCAGGCAAGGAAAAGAGGGCAAGATTTAAGAGGAAGGTTAGGCGAAAATCTGTCATCATCTTTTTCTTTCTGTATGCTTTTCAGGATCTGGTGTAATATCCTACTCATTTTATTAGCTTAAAAATTGCATGGTTGATCTGTAATGTCTAGTTAAAAGCAATTGTTTTCAAGAACAGGGAAACAATCAGAAGTGATTTTGCAATTTTGGGGAATACGTTTTGGGGAAGTACTATACAATTAAAACCTATTCTTGTTCCCACTGAAATCAACGGAAGCTTTGTTATTGATACATGTATAGATACAATTTCTGTGTGATTCATAGAAGCAGATTTTACCAAAAGGCTTGCTCAAACACACTGTCTTATAATTATCTGCTTGGAAATACTGTACTGTTTGTTTTCTGTGTTGCTCTTCCACAGCTTGGATCTGACATGGAGAGACATGCAGCATCTGACAGTGCTCACCTCTAAGAGGAACCAGCTTCACGATGAGGTTCATCAGTGGCGTAGAAATGGCGTTGGACTGGAATTCAACCATCTGTTTGGCTACGGTGTCCTAGATGCAGGAGCCATGGTTAAGATGGCGAAAGACTGGAAGACTGTTCCCGAGAGATTCCATTGTGTTGGAGGGTCAATACAGGAACCTGAGTAAGTGAATAGTCTCGTTTACGTGTTTGGCTTTTTCCAGGCATTTAGGAGACCACAAGCATGCAGATACATTGACAAAGACATAGATAGTCAAAGAAAGATAATGAAAATTCTTCTCTAAGAAAGCCTGACATTACCAGTAGCATTCCAACTACATCAATAAGTTGATAAAATAAACTACATGCTCTTTCAGTTCCTGGTTTGCTGGAGGAGTGCATCCCACAGCTCCTTTATCACCATTGCTAGTGCCAGTGCTGTTAATAGCAGCGTCCCTTTCCCCTGGGGACTTACAGGTACGTCTGTGCCAGAGTTTCTGCAAATAAAGAGCCTGTGCATAAGAGGAAATCTGGGAGGCTGGCACTGCAAATTACATAAACTGCTGCCACATGAAGTATCTGTCAGCCAGGTCATATCTCCTTCTGACATATTCCAGCAGACAGTTTTATCTCCAGAAGACTGAAACAATCATCTGCAGGTACCAGTGATTCAGTTTGAAGACTACAGCATTTAATTGTGTTTGGGTTTATGTTCTTCAAATCTCTAATTGCAGGCTAGGTAGTCAAATTATTTTCTGATTTACCTTCATGTGCTAAAGTGAATGAGTCAACAAGTGAATGAATTAATACTAATTGACTGCAACAGCTATAGTTCAATTTAATTACTCAAAATACTAATCTAATAATGGCCAATTCATGTCTATACCATTTGAATTTGAGTTTTCAGTGCCATTTTTGAAGGCATCATTATTCAATTGGAAAAAGAAAGCAAATCAGCACACCGCCCTGGCATGTTGCTCAGCCAGGCAAAGAATAAGTTTGTTCCCAGCCTCCAGGTGGGTTTGTATTTGCAGGATCCGCAGTTCTACAGCTGAGATCTGAGTTTTAATTTATCTGGCCTACTGTGCACGTTCCAGGTAGGGAAGAAATGAGAGAGCGCTGAAGCTAGTTTTGAGCTATGTCTAGTTTATTCATAATTTAAACGCAGACAAATAATCTAACTTATGTTAGTGCAGCCTCATTTATTGAAATGGGGATCATCCTAGAGGAAGAGAGAAAATTGCTTTCTGTAGGCTTGGCTCCACGCGTTAGACAATGTGGTAGAGGTCTTCTGTCCACAGCCTGAGCCAGAGTCAGGCACGGGCTGTGCAGTGGTGTTGGCTCCTTCTGCCTTGGTTTTTCTGCCCCGTTTCTGCTGTTGAACAGCCAGAAGAGCAGAGGTGATGGTGCATTTCCCCCAGCCCAGGGATCTGGAACTGCGGTTCCTTGTAGCTGTCGTTGCCCAACAAGCTCCAGAGTTGAAAAATACCCTGCCTTGTATCGGTGTCTTTTGAGAGCAGTGCCCAGAACAGGCTTTGTGCTGACAGCATGCAGATCTGTGAAGTTCAACCAAGTCAGTCACCACCTAAGCCTCCTAACTCCTGCATGGCCCCCCTATAATTAACCGACACGTTATTTGTTAATAGGACTGCTGTAATATTTACGTCCCCCAATGAAAATGTCAGATGGGTGATAATAAACATCATGACTCGCAACATCTACATTTTTTGAATTACACTGTAAATAAAACTAGTTGAGTCCCAGCATCTCCAGAGGTTCCTTGGGAATGAAAACTGCACTGCACCTCTGCCATGGTAACTGGGTTATTTTTCTCATTTGGTCTTGCTGGAGCAACGTTTTCTCTATATAATCTATATATGTTTATATCAGTATGATATCTGTATATATAAAATATATATTCAGTATAGATTTAGGTAGGTGAGTAGCTGATACAGAGGTGTGTTCCAGAGCAGCAGTGTCAATTAGCAGAAACAGGCCAGGAAAGAATTGACAACCTAGAATATAGAGTGTGCTGAAAGCAATCAGCATTTAAAGTGTTGAAATGCTTCTTAGTGATAGGAACTTTCCCTGAAAAGGGATTTTGGTTGGGTCAGCAAAAAGGAAAAAAAGGGACAAGCCTGGTTCTGTCTGATTCAGGTAGACACAAAAATGATTTGGGACATCGTAGTCCATTAGCTGAGGAACAGGAGCACAGCAGTGTCCTTCTAGAGAGAGGTGAGCTCATTGCTAACCGGGTTCATGAAAAAGTGACTATGTATTTTTATCTCCCTCTCTCTCTATATATATATTTATGTATGTACGTATATATCAATTAGGCAGTGGCACACTGTGAGGGTTTGGAAGACCCATCTCCTCTTCTGCTCCTTTTGTGTTGGGCTTTTTGTTTCTTTGTGGAAATTCCCCTGGACTTTAGTAACTAATTAGTCTAGCGAAACAAGGAGTATTAGCCCCTACTTGATAGGCAAGGGGGGGAAACAGAGCAAGCCTTTCTCCTGTGTTTTGGAGAGCCAGGATCACTTCTACCCTGCAGCACTTAACGGAGGTGGAGAGAAAAGTTGTGTGCAGCTGCCAAGCTGTCTGCAAAGCAGATGGAGTGGTAACACTGCTCTTACGTCTTTTGGGTTTTGGTGTTGATAGATAGAAAAGACTCCCACTGTGATGTCCTCCCTCATTTACTGGAGGAGATGTAAAGCACTTACCACGACGCTCGGAATGAAGCGCTGTTTGACAGAGCTGTGTCTGCTGTGAGATGGCAGTGAGACAAGGTGTATTCACGTTGCTCAGAGGACAATGCTCCCCATGCAGAGAAATTGCAAGTGTGTGACAACTGTGAGATGATGATCCTCATGCAGACCTCTGGCTGCATCTAGTGCGTTTTCCTTGTGCTTTGGCACACAAAATAAATCTTGAGGGGTTTATGATTATATGTTCAAATATTTTAGCTATGTGATATTTATGTCACACCAGCTTCTGCTTCAGGGCATCAAAAAGATTCAGAACAACACAGGTTTTTCAGTTTAAGGTAACTTTAAATGCCTTGAGGACCTGGACCTGAATGTCTTTTTGCTCTGCAAGTGCTCCTAAGAAGGCAGTACTCTATGAGAGGGGGGCAGAGACTGGCCTGAGCCAATTAGTGATGTGCTGAGCTGTGTAATACCTGCAGCTCATCTCAAGAAGAAAATTCCTGGAAGCTGTGCTTGAATAAAGCACTTTCACTGGTCTCTGAAGAACACGCGATTTCATTAGCAAAGCGAAAAGGCTGCTGCTCATTTCTTTTGAAAAGAAGGTATTCGTTACCACAGCGTGGTCAGTGCCTTTTAAAAGGGACTCTCCTTATTTTACTGCAAAACCAAGGTCAGGGAGAAGCCACTGGAAGAGGTAATCGCAAGCTGACTGGAGTCTTTTCTGACTTACTCCCCTTTTTAATGATTCCAGTAATTCTTGTCTTTCAAGTATTTCTTTTAGACAGAGGACAGCGTGGCACTGCTCGCAGCATGCGGATGGTGAAGATGCAGAGAATTTTATTTACACTTCTGGTGTAATTTGCCCAACCGGTTTGTGAGGCAGCTGGTAATTGCCAGCCCCATCCTGACCCCGAGGGGTTTGGCAGGCACTTGGCAGCCCCGGCTGCTGGCAGGGGGCTGCTCCTGGCCCAGGGGCCGTGCCTTCGGGCCTGGGCTGCCATCCCAAGCGGCTCGGTGGCTGCCGGGCTCTTCTGCGAGAGCTGGGAGGGCACTTCAGATGAGCTGACACTGGGATCCCAGGTTTCCAAAGCAGAAGACGGAGGTAGGCTTTGAGGTGACTGCACCAAAATTTGGAGCTACTGGCTCCCCTGACTCCAGCCCCCCTGTTGCTGCTGCCCTTTAGAGCGACTGTCTGACGTGACTGACTCATGGTTCTTCTACTGAATATACATGTTATTATGCAGTTATCCAATAGAGTAGTGCTAAGTAAGAGCAACTATTAAATATATGTTAATATTTCTTAAAGAGCAGTACGTACTTCTTAATTGTATTCCTTCTCTCTTTGTGGAGGTGTACATTTCATAATGTATTTTCAAATGAGGGTTTTAATATCATTCTCTTAGCCAGACAAGGAAGATTCTCTTTTCAAGTTTGCAACTATTACTTCTTTTCTTTTCCATGTACTAATAAGGAAAGTGGTATGGAGGTGCCTTTCTAGGAGGCACCAAAACCCAGTAGATGTAGCATCAGCCGTGTCACACTGTGTATATCCTTTTAACTTGCTTAATTATCTTTGACCTGCAGAAAGATACCACCAAGTGGCAAGCTGCTCCTCACACTCACAACTGATGCTTGTGAGGGGAAGGAAAACTTTGTCCGATACCTTGAACACGTCCAAGCAGTTATAACTGTGAATTCTACTAGGCGAGGAGACCTCAACATCAACATGACCTCGCCCATGGGAACGAAGTCCATTTTACTGAGCCGGCGCCCCAGGGATGACGACTCCAAGGTGGGTTTTGACAAATGGCCTTTCATGACCACACACACTTGGGGAGAAGACCCCCGAGGCACCTGGGCTCTAGAGATTGGGTTTGTGGGCAGTCTGCCCCAGCGGGGCGTGCTGAAGGAGTGGACACTGATGCTGCACGGGACTCAGAGCGCACCGTACATAGACCAAATAGTAAAAGATTATCAGTCCAAACTGGCCATGTCCAAGAAGGAAGAGCTGGAAGAAGAATTAGATGAAGCAGTGGAGAGGAGCCTGAAGAGTATACTGAGCAAGAACTAGCGCTGTTCTGCATGAGGTGTCTTTCCTTCCCCAGATCCCTCTACTCACCTTTCTACTATCCAAACCTCTGTGTTAGACATATTACAATGATCGTCTCTGTAGCCAAATTATCACTTATTTCTTGATTTTAAAGTCTTCTATCTCGTCAGTAATTATTTTAATTACCATTGAAGCAATCATTTTTCTACTCTGAACCACAAATACACTGTCCCCCACCAAATACTATGTACAGTTTGTGACTGTAAATGATTTTTCTTTTGTGTCATACAAATAGGTAATAACCTGCAAAGAAGTTGATGGCTTTTTCCTTCATATTATTGTGGTAAATGTTGTTTGTATTAAAAAAAAAAAAAAAAAGACTGAATCCTAACATTGGCAGTTGGTGATAATGGGCACACTTTTAAAAAATATTGTGAGGGAATCACAAAGAGGTTGGCTGGAGAGGTCTTTGAACGTCCAACAGCTCCTTCTGCATCATTGACCTCAGTGGGACTTCCCCATTGGGTTCAACCAAAGTAGCACTAGACCCTACAAAAAGAAAGAATCCAGAGATGAAGGAAAAATTACCAACCCATAAATTTGCATAAATCCAATTCTTTTGAGAGTTTTCTTTTATATATACACTTAAACTACATACAGGGTAACACTTCAGCCACAGAATGGGTCAACAGGCAGGCAATAAAGGCAGCAAAGCGATGCCAAAGCCGGGGGACATGGGGAAGTGCTTTGCAAACAGGGTCAGGGCATTCTAGAAGCACAAGTTTCAATTTTGTTAGCCTTTTTTTTTTTTTTTTTTTAATTTTGGCAATTTAAATCCAGTTAGTTACCATCTTACAGCAGAACGAGCACATAGGGAACGAGCTGTAGGATTTCTGGCAGCCTGAGGTGAGGCTGCATCAGCGTTTCCAACCACAGACCCCTGTTTTCTGGGGTTTACAACCCAGCTGGCAGTAAATTGCTGCGGGAGAGATCTGAAGTAGGCAGCTTCAGCCCCACAGCAATTTTTTATTCAAATTTCATTTTTAAAAAATAGAGTTGTGTTATTTTTATGTTATACAAATATATGTAAGGGGGAAAATATGCCTAAGTTATTAATGCGTCATGCGAAGTTGGCCTTCTTGGGAAATAAACTGTAGTGTGTTTGGGCAGATTTGTTGTTAATCATTGCTCTTCGCTGCTTAAAGAGTCAGTCCCACCCTCACTTTTCATACATGAGTAAAGCCAATCCCTCTCGCCCCTGGAGTCTGCTCCGTCTGTTGCCACAAGACACCCAACGTTCTCCTCGGTGGGAATTACTCATGGTAGCAACCACTACATGTTCTCAGGTGTGAAATCCCAAATTTAACCTTTGAATAATAAAGAGTCTTGATTCTGCAAATATTTAGGCGCTCACTTACCTAAAGGCCATCAGTGGACCTACTCAAATACAAATTTTAAGCAAGTGCTTTGGATCTTTGTAGGATCCAAGATCTACTTTTTAGCAGTGACTAGTTTCAGAATTTTATTATGTATTTTTAATATGCAGAGTATTAATCTAAAACATTTTAATAAGAGTTGTTCTGGTTGATCAGGTGCATAGTAGTAGAAACGCATTCAGTAAATAAATAAATATTTATCTAACAAATTAAAAATGTAACCTAAAGGTTATATGGTGGACACGTTTCACTTAAGAATGTATAATCTACGCTGTTATTTCTGGTGAATATTCATCTTTTATCTTTCCATAAGAGGCCTGTTCTTTCCTTCACCAATCCAAATGCAAAATAAACAGCTCAACCTACTCAAAGTCTATGTGACTTACCTCTTAAAGCCAAGGCAGGCCGCCCCGCGCTACTCACAGGTTCCCCCTTGCGTGCAGCAGCCCCTTCAGCTGGTCCAGTCCCGCTGGGATCACGCGGGTGTCGGCGGGAGAAGAACCAGGCCCCGTGTGACTTTTATTTTTGAAGTGCTCTTGGTTATTTGTCCAAATACGTTATAGTGCCAACTGTGTTTAATTTGGTGATTTAAAACTTATCCCAAGGACGAGAGGGGCCCATTTCAAACTCTGGAGTTCAAGAGGCTTGAGCCAAAACTCGCTGAAGTTACATGGGTCGGGGACGCGTTTGGTTGTGTCTTTGGAAGCCAACGGATGGCGCTGGCGGCAGCAGGCGCAGTGGAAGGCACCCAGATCCCACAAAAAGCAGCGTACACATAGCAGAGGGAAGACTTTACCATATATATATATATATATATATATATATATTTATGCATACACCTGTATGTCTAAATGAATACAACACACCTGTGGTATCTCTCTCTGTATATATATATATATTACATACAATATGTATATTTGCATATGTTACATATATTTGCTTATAAATATATATAAATTACATATGGTATGTAATATATAATACATATACGCACATCATAACTTTTTGTGTGTATGTGTTCAAAGAAAGAGGTAACTGGAAGCTTTTCAAGGACTTCAAAAATGTGGAAAAAGTTCTGGAATAAGAAAAGTCCATGTGGAAATCTTCAATGACCGTGTACATGACTTTCCATTGCCTTTATGTAATTTTGCAGTTCTCTGTTCAATCATTAAATATCTTATAAAGCAGCAAAATAAGTAGATGGTTGTTCATATTTTCATAATGCTGACATAATTTATTAAGTGAAAGATCACGATAATGAGTGATATACAGAAAAGGTGAGTTTTGATATACGTATATATAAAACTGAGTGTATATACAATATAGAGATCTAGTTCAAATTCTTCAGGATTTTTGCATCAGGGGATCACTGAAAAATATGTCCAGTCAGACTAAGTTTTTATGGTGTTGCCGATGGAAAATAAAGTTAATTTGTTAGTATTTATAATAAAGGGGGAAATGAAGCTCGTGACTTGAAACAGGTGAACACTGTTTAACTAAAGCCCTGTGATGATGTTTTATAATACAAGTAAAATAAAGAGCTGTTGTAACCTGGCAGGTCCTATCATCATTGCCTATCCGAAGGGCCCCGGGAGGCGGTAACGCTGCTCGAAGTGGGGTGACTTCCTCCTCCTCTGCTTTTTACACCGAGAAAGAAATTTGTAGCCCGTCTGTGCTGGATACTGAGAAAATAAACACAATGCTCCAAAAGAGCCGAGCCAAACTGCGGCCCTCACTGGGGAAGGGGACGCTCGGGAAGAGAGGCAGTGACATTTTTGCACTGCGTTTCATAAGCGGGTCTGGCCCCAAAGAAATGCTACAGCACTTTTTTTTTTTTTTCCTGCTGTTCGGAGCACTTTGATCCACAAAAAAAATCCCTTTTCCTAATTCCCACCCTCACATTTGGGTACTTTTTAGCTGACGCAGGCCCATGGCACAGGGTACATTTCGTTTTATAATTTCTTACCACGTCTGCAGCAGCAAAAGATGGCAGGGACCCTTCTGATCTGGTTCTGGTCACCACAGAGACGAGAACCTGCCTGTAGTGACCCAGGTCTCCTCCCAGGCTCTGCTCTGAGGAGCTGCTCCCACGGATTTCACCATTACACTCATTGGCATTTAAACACCTCATTGGGACTCTGCGCTTGAGCCTCTGCAGTCACAGCAGAGGTCACCCCATCCAGCAGGAGATGTACTATACCCTTCAGCTTGTCATTACATTAGAGTGCCAGTGGGTTTTCTATGTACTTTTCATACAAAACGTGCCCATCACCTGCAGCCTTACTGGGCAACTGCAGCGTCTGTGGGAGGCAGGTCAGAGAGCCCAGCAGAATTCAGGCCTTAATTCTTTATGGTCTTTGATGTCCACTGATGCCGGTCTCCGTGGTGCAAGTCTTGCACCTCGGGTCGCTGTCTGTGCAATGCAGTACATGACTGTTTCGGTAACACATACCAGCAAAAATGCTTTAGGAGCAATTTTATTTTTTTTAAGGCCACGCGGCTGCTGAGCGTGGTTTACGAGCAGCAGAAACCCATCGCTTGGTCAGCAGCCAAGCGTGGTGACACCACAGCACAAACCAGGTGAAGGTGGCAGGGGCTAGTCCCACGCTAGACCCTACTAGAACCCAGGCTCTACCGACATGCTGCCTCCTTGCCACTGACTAAGGCTTTTTTGTATGTCTGAACATGAAATTCTCTGTATTGCAGTGAAATCGGATGCAGGGAGGAATGCCCAGTTCTGGCCAGGTACTGCCTGAATCTATTTACACCCTGTTTTGTGACAGAATTATTAAACAGCCTTCCTATTGCTGCAGTTGAGTTTTGGTTTTTTTTTTTTCCCCTTGCAGTAGTCAAAACCTGCTTTCACCAGCAGTTCCTGTGAGCGGTTGCTCGGAGCGCAGCCCCGCCTTCACAGTGACAAATTCCTTCTCTGCGGTTATTCACAGCCTTAATAAATTAAACTGAAAAGCAGCACACGGCCTAGTAATCCATGTCTGGCATAAACTCCCACAGCATTTCAATAAAACAGCACCGACAAAAAAAAAAAATAAAATAATCCTGACTAAAAATGCGACTACGTGGGTCACCTGTCCCTGCGTCAAAGAAGAAGGTGCCACTTACCTGCCGTTACGGCCGCAGTAGAGATGATACACCTGCACTGGAACACACTAATGAAAAACCCCAACATCATGCTGAAAGGAAGCTCTGGGTGATGTGAGAAGGCAGCCACAAAGCTCTGGCTCGTTAGCTCAAATTGCATTTAGCCATCTCCCCCCACCCCCGCTTCCTTCACAGCTGACAGGAGTCACCAGCCAGAAAAGAAAAAGAGGTAACAAAACCAAAAGCTCAACTGACAACTTTGAGATTGGAGAAGGACCCTGTAGCACCCAGCATCATCCCGCCCTTCGGTACGTCCTTTGTGTAAGTGGGATTATCTGCGCGCCTGAAGTCAAGCTGAGGCCTAAACGATGCACCAGCACTTTAACGAATGCTCAGTATTCACACATGCAAAACTGAAGGATTTCTTTTTTTTTTTTCTTTTCTTTTCTTTTTTTTTTCTGAGTTGAAGATTTCTGGATGCTGCAAGAAGCTGTTGCAGAAGCATTGCTTTTCGCTTCCCCAGACACGTGGAAGGAACCAGTCCCGTGGTGCTCCCTGGGACTTCAGGTGCCTGGGTTGCTGTAAAATGCTAAAGTCCGAGGAAATATTTAACAAGAAAAATACCAAAACACGCAGCCTTTTGAGTCGGCTGCAGTCTGCTCAAAAGCTTGTTGGCATTCGTGAATACCTTAGTTGTGTTGGTGAAGGACAAATAATGCCTTCAGTAGCTTTTAGAAGGGTTATCCCCCACTTTGGTGGCATTTCAAGCTTTATTCTGAGAAGATACGCCGTGAGAGCTTATGTCAAACACAGTTTGTCTTTAGATCCGAAAAGAAAGGTCTGCCAAACTCACCTCTGCTTAAGGACTGTAAACCAGAGAGACTTGGAACAGGTTATTTAACACGTATCCAACCCTTTCCCTGGAAGAACTCCTGCACACCAAGGCAGCTGACAGTTACCAGTAGGGACTATTAGTCAAAGGCAACACACACCCACAGTGGGTATCTTCAGTAGAAGGCAAAGCTTTTATTGAATGAACCAGATGTCACAAGTTAACATTTGCAGCTGTCCGAGAGATGGGGAACCACAGGGCAGCTATAGGAGCAGCAGAAGAATACGCAAATTTGCCCCAGATACTGTGGAAAGCCAGGCAGCTCTCTAATAATTACTTCCAACTTTTCCTAATCATGAAAATCAGTTGCATCAGATGTGCCCGTTACTTGTTGCCCTGGAGTGCTCTAGTGGCCATGGCACCAAAGGTGAGCCTACATCAGACAGAACTGCCACCACGGGATCAATCTGTTCCATACCAAACAGCAAAAAATCTCACTACTGTATCATTCGGTCAGGAAAAAACCCAGTCATTTAATAACTAAGCCAGACAAGTTGACTATCAAGAGGGGGGGTGGTGGTGTGTGTCACTTAAGAGCCTTTGTCACCTGGTTTCTTCTTGCTCGTCTTCTCTATCATCGTCTCCACAATCGTTGCTGTCTCTTCATACGTCTGAATTCTGTCATCTGAAAACTTCTCGATTGACTCCACCACCTCCACCTTCTCGTAGCTCACGGAGCCAGGCAAGCCCACTTCTCTGAACAAAAGGGCCTGCTTATCTTCTCGGTCATATTCCGTCTCTCGAATGACTCCTGGCTCAGTTGGGCTTATCAGACCAGGGGAAGGAGCTCTCTCAGGCTCAGAGATGTCCGGATACTTTGTGATTTGCTCAATTTTTCCTCTTGTTTTTTTGCCCCATTCAAACGTGTATTCTTTCTCTTCCTCTTTCTGTTTTTCTTGGAGTTCAAACTCTTCCCTCCTTTCACAGATATCCACTTTCTCTTTTTCTGATGGCTCAGCAGGTTCTGGCAGCTCCGGTATGGGCTCCACTTCACCACCGTTCATCACCTTCCCATTGCCAGTGGAAACTGTGATCTCTCCTGCCGGCGGGACGGAGGGAGCCACGATGCAAGGTTCTTCATAGCCTTCCTCCCCTGTTACCAGCACATAACGCCCTTTGGGATGGGCATCAGGTTTAGGCTCCGGTCTCTTGTAGACTCTTATTTTCTCCCTCACAATGTTACACAATTTATCGAAGGCTTTACTTATCCGGGCTCCATCAGGTACGTCCTCCGGGCCCATTTCTTTTTCATCAAGTTCTGATCCTTCCTGCTCAGGTTCACATGTGACTGAGCCCTCGTGCCGAAACTCCAGCTGATCTTGGTCAAAGCCTTCCAGAGTTCTTTCGTACGTTCTTTCAGGCGAGATGCCGTCAGTTATGTCTTTAGATATCAGCTCCCTCTTCCTTGCAATTTTCTTTGTCAGAGCTTTTTGCCTGGGCTTTACACTGGCAATGTCTTGCACGGCCTGGGTGATATCTAGGGGAAAAAAAAAATCGAAACAAAGCAAACACCAGACAGTGCTGAACACAGTTGCTGCAAATGCTAGAGCTGCCTCTCCCCCTTCCTGCTGCCAGTGGAGAGCTGAATGCAACAGCAAATGTGAGCACAGCCTCCCTCAGCACACGAACCAGCCTCTTCTTTTGAGCGGGCCCCCTCGGCCAAGTAGCCGTTTTTGCATCTGAGGTTGCCACCGCCTGTCCTGAGGATGGGACAACGGTGCGTGTGAGAGAGACAGCTGCACACACTGTTCACCTATCAATCAGGCCTGCGTTAATGCTCAGCAGGAGCACTCGGCTGCTGCTGCCCTCGGGCTCAGCACCTTCCTCCTCGGGTTCGGCCGGTTAACTCCACCAGAAACCTCATCCCCTAAGGCAGAGCCTGAGGCCAGGTGCCCGCAGCTGGAAGCAGTAGGGACTAAGTGGAAATAGCTTGTCTGGCCTTTACAACTCCCGCTAGGGTTTAGGGAGGGAAAAAAAAAAAAAATCACCCAAAAGCCACATTTAAAAGCTTCCTGCTGAATGCGGGGCTGCTGGGTGAGCGGCCCAGGCCTGACGGGAAAGGTGAGTGCCATCACCGGTTCTTCCAGTGCTTCCGAAGACGGGCTCAGCAGGGGGATGCCTCAGCTTTGTGTCCCAAGGGGACAGACAGGTATTAGTATGCTTTCCCACAGGCACCTGTTTTGTCCCACGGCATCGGCACAGTAATGCACGTAAAATGCCGAATCCTCAGTGAGTATAAGACAAGACTTTTCAGGACGGTAGTTATTTACAGCTGCCGAGGATTTGGCCTCAGGCATTATGGACCCACTTCATATAAAACTGCTACGGTTCACAGAGCAGTTGTTAGAAAAATTACAGCTGCACTCCAAAAAAACCCTCATTTGAAAGTTTATCTCTGTTCTCAGGGCAGTTTGTCCTTAGTAAAACCCCAGTGAGCCTTGGATTTAAGCTACAGTAAATCACTGGAGATGTTCGTACCTACAGCACCTTTCTATAAACCAGCTCCCCTCTTTACTAAAAGAAGCCTCACTAGTTTAGTCCCGGCCATAACCTTGTCACCAACTTTATGAGCAGCCTAGTTCTAACAAGGAATCACGACACAGAGGAAACACCACTCGGAGGAAGCTGGGCAATAGCACGTAAACAGGCCCAAAAAAGTGTCCTCCCCCTGCCTGCAGCACTCAACCTGCCCTGACGCTCTTTGCAAATGACTCAGAAATACATCAGCACAAAACCCCCAGCTCTTTCCATAGTTTCAGGTGCCTTCTGTCTTTGCTCTATTGATTGGCTTAGGTAGTAAACTGTAAAAATAAGCAAAGAAAGTCGTTTGCTTGTGGTTTTGCCCTTTGGCAGCTTGTCCCAAAGCCAGCTGAGGTCAGCTGAAACCGCTGCATTTACTTAGGAAGCCTGGAGTCGGGCTGTCACGGCTGGTGTTCATCAGGAAGACAAATGGAAAAACAGCTTAAAATACAATGATGCTGCTCTTGACAGACACAGGAAGACATGTCACAGGTTTACCTCTTCCCCTCGAAGCTTGAGGCTGGACAGGTCTATAGATCTGAGTGAAGAGTGTGACTGGTGTTCCTGCTATAGCAGAGTTTAACCTGCCGGAGAAGACGGGCATTGGTCAGACCTCTCCCCCTCATTTTCATCAAGAGCAAGTGTAATTGGGCAAAGTGAAGCATGGAGGTTAAAGAAATGTATTTCTCTGCGGTGAGGAGTCAAAGAGAATGACGGGAGCCTGTTTCTTGTCCGGGGAAGATAAACACAGCCACAGCACCTTCGCAGGAGTTAGGCTGGTTTCCACCAGCAGGAGATGTGGGATGCCCCATTAGGCAAAGTACACTGGTGGTAAAAACCCATAGCAACAGGTCTGTAATTTAGCCCAGCACTTTGAAAGGATGGGACGATTTTGGATGGGCAGTCAATCCATGCCAACAAGAGGTCAGCAAGAGCTGTAAATGCTGGCCGGTAAATTATGAAATTTGGTAGCCATTACAATGTTACCTGAGTGTGCCTGACTTCAGAAGGGCAAGAAGAAAACTGAGCAGTCTTCCTTGGAAAATATTTGAGGTGGTACTGAGTGGTATTAAGCGTTAAAAAAACCCCAAACAACTAAGAGGCTGGCCTATATGCAAAGCAGTTACTATATCTGTGGCCTTTCCAGTCTGCTCTGGCAGAATTTGAGAGGCTATTTTGGCCTGTAGGGAGGATATACACCCTGGGTAGACAGGCAAGAAATGCACATGCTGATTTTTGGTGCTGAGAATTACCCTGATCAGATACTCCTAACCACAACGCAGTGCCCAAAATGAAACGCTGAAAATTGATGAAATACCTGTTGCCCACATGTGAGATTGACTATTAGTGAGTGTCCTTCCCCTGCATCTTCTGGACCACCCAGAGCAGTGGTTTGGGTGCTCAGGGGTCTGGCCCGGCTGCATCTGCACGGCTGTGAAAGCCCAGCTCCTTTTCTCCTGTGAGGCTGATGTGACGTTAGAGGGAGCCAGTGCTCCTCCGTAGGTTTAAACACAACTCAAATCCCTGTGAGTTTCTTATATTCTACCCCTTTTTTCCCTCCTGCCTGAAAAATGGGGTTGCTGTGAAGAGTGTTTTGCTTTACAGGATATTTGCCCTGTTTGAGCCCTGTGAGACCAACCTGCCTGTAAAGCCCCAGCAAGCTTCACTAGCCCCGGCAGCGGAGAGGGTGCTCAGTTTGCTCTCCTGTGCTCCTGACCTCTGTGCACTGACGCGGGACGGTATATGGAAAGGAGACTGTATGGAAAGGAGAAACTCATCCCCTTTTCTTGGCAGAGGCCTGACCAGATTTTGCACCTATTGAGATTTCTGTCCCTGGATATCTATCAGTGAAAGGTGTGAAACGGCCATAGCTTTGGGTGGATCAAATGCCCTTAAACATACATTTTTCAAACCAGAGAAAAGAGATCGCTGGCCCCTTTGGGAGAGTCCAGAAATCCAGCCTTACCGACTGTCCTCGTTCTCGATGATACGCTTGTACCGTTCCAGCTCGTTCTCCAGGGACTGCTGGTAGATCACCAGCTGGCGGCAGTCGGTCGTGTACTTCTCCAAGGTCCTCTCGGCCTCCTCTATCCCCTTCCTCAGGTTTTCAATCTGCTCATTGTAAAGCTGAATTTCATCATCATAACTCTCCTGGGTGTTTTTAATGGCTTGCTCCAGCATGGTTGTCTGGTGAACAAAATTGGTGGGTGAAAGAAGCAGGTCTGAAGCACTCAGCATCCCCATAGTTGAAAGGTAATTAAAGGCAAGACATGGTTTACTATGACGGGTGAGGCTGTACTGCGGAAACACAGCGGCAGCTTCACTGCACTTGTTTAGTTATTCAAAACCAATAGCTTCCCCCCCCTCCCCTCCAGCCTCTTTATCTATCCCGAGGATTCATGTCGGGATTGACATGACCCAGGGGAACATCTGTGTGACGGCTCCTTCCCCATGCACACAAGCTGGGCTGATGTCTCACTGCGTGACCGGCAGCTCACTATGGACAGGCTGTGTCTTAAGAGGAGAACAAAAGTGCTTAATTGGAAAGATGTGCCTGGGAAAAACCTGTTCTTCCTTCACTGTGGACTGTGGACCACACGCTGAAGGTTAAGGAAGGGTCTTTTTTAAAATAAAAGGCTTCCCTTTTGAATTCAGTTCCTTGGCTTTTTTCACTTTAGCGACGAAAATAATTGCTGTGAAGCAAGCCCTCAAAGCCAGTCATTGGAGAGCACATCAACTAGGAGGTGGCGATGAGTCCCTTGCAAAAACAAGGGGCAGGAGTTACAGCTGGGATATTTGGCAGTGTCATGCCACTCTCACTTTCTTCTGCTACTTTTGGCTATTTACTCCATTTCCTTTGTCACTTGGGATTATTTTTTCCCTTTCCAAACAGCTTTTAAAGAGATGCACTCACAAAAAGCTAATGGTGCAATAACTGACTAATGGATCCTTTAATAATTGATTTATTTCTATATGTTACAGGCAAGATTTTCAAAAACCTTTTAAGAGCCTGAATTTAGGACCCAAGTCCCTTGGTATTAGTCCGGTTATACTGCTGTGTACGAGGGGACCAACAGGTTTCACAGACCCCTTTAGTGTTCAGTGCTCATGAAGTGGGGTCAATAACCTCTCAGCAACAGGGTTATCAGGTCCAGAAACAGGAAAGCAAAGGAGCTCCAGGACACCCCAGTCACCACCTCCTTCAGCATCACAAGCAACCACGTCATCGACCTCCACTCATGAAGTTATTTCACTCTTTTAATCTCACGGCATGAGAACAAAGAGATTAATAAACTCTTTTGAAAAGGGACGTAAAGATTTGATTTTGAAAGCAGCACAGCTAGTTCCCAAAGGGTGCCTCTCTCCACCTGCCAGCAGAAAGCTGATTTTCTCCCCTTTTTCCTATGTTGATTCCTTATCTTAGTTATCACTATATTGATTCTTGCCCTTCCCAGAGAATATGTGTCGTTTCCACCAGAGCATCAGACATGAGAAAGAGACCAAGGAAAAGCCCTGGGAGTAGCACAGTCCCCAAGCGCCCTAAGTGAGGGATGTTACATTCAGGGAAGTTAAGTGCTGTCTGGCTGTCCAAAGGAGTTCAAAACCCCACCAAAAGGTCTTTTCACTTCCCCCACCACGAATGGACCACCTGAGGCATAAAGGAAGCTGTGTTTGGGGGGGCATAACGTGGTCATTCTCCACCCCTATCCACTAAGAAACACTGAACTGCAGGGAGGCAGACCTGCCGCTGGCAATTGTGCAGGTCTGGTTTCTATTCACTGCAGCCTTTAGCTGCTCCTCCATCCCCTGCTGCCTTCGTCCCTGCACTGCACGCTTGCCCAGAGACACCGGCTGGAGGAGGAAGGTTGATTTACAGCAGGTTTGGCTGGGAGATGGGCAAGAGCAATGAGTGAAAGGCTTGGCCAGTCGTTTTCTGCAAATCAGAACTTGGCAAAAAGCAGGTGGTTTTGGTAGCTGGTAGTGTCCAAGTGTTTCGTGACAGGGATGAACGCAGGATGCCAAATGTAGCTCAACACCTATTTCAATTTCAATTACCAAGTCTGTCCAGTCCTTCTCACAGCAAGCTCAGCACTGCTCGTGGCACTGATGGAAAGGACTAGGCAAAGCCCCGAAGGTGCCCCATCATTTTTCATGGAGCCAATTTCCAGCCTGAGCTCAGGAAGAAAGAAAGCAAGCAGGAACAGCCCTGTGTGACTTTTCCATCCAGAACCTCCTGCTGACTATCCTGCAGCAATTCAGTTGCAAAGCAGAAACCTTCTCCCACCAGCTACTCTGATAGGCAAGGAAAAGCTTCGTCATGGCTACAATACCTACAGCCTTCCCTGGCCATCTAAACCTGATGATTCAGGCCACCAAGAGAAAGGGAATGAAATAGCTGAAGAAAAAGGTGGAAACTAAAATGAAAAAAAACCACCTCCAGGTCTCCAAGTCAACTGAGTTCACAAGACCCTGTTAAAAACCATGTGGTCATAAAAAGACCAGAGTTCAGGAGCTGTGTTTATGGCTAGTTATGGCAGTACCTCTGTCTGCAGCTTGTATTTCTGTGCCTGTAGCTGGCAGAGGATGCTCTTGTATTCCTCCAGCTGGCTCTGAAGAACAGGGATCCTCCTCTCCGCTATCAGTTTTTCCTGGTTGGAAGAAAACAAGGTTTTCTACAGCAAAGTATGTTTCAGTCTTAAAAGGAGCCAAGAGAAATTCTACTACTGGAAATAAGCTGTAAAGACAAATAGAAAATGACAAAAGACAAATAAAAAGATGGGTATTGAACCTCCAGCAAACCCCTGTGGCATGGCTTTTAGAATAAAAGATGTCAGATTGCAGGACTGCAGAAGTGCAGCTCATGTTGGAATTAGGGCCTGTAGATACAGCTGTTCTATCTTCTTCCAATTAATAAATGTTCTTGGCACAGCCGTTCATATTGATGGGAATCACCAAGTTTTAATCTAGTCTCTAGAAATTTATTTGCTTTACAAATTTTCACCACAACTTGCCCCTTCAGGACAAGATTTACTCTCTCTGTAAATACTTAATGTATCCTGCCAGCTCCTCCTCAGAAAGGAAGTACAACTACTTCAACTACCTTTGAACTAACCGTTTTTTGGGCTAACACATATGCTGGAGTGCACATAACTAACACAATCTCTCTTCTCCTGATCAGTTCAGTTTTCCAAAGCTACAGTTCATTTTTTCTCTCGTATTCAGTACTTACTCACACTTGTTGCAGTCTTCATCTAACCTTGGAGTGGAAGTTAAAGGATCTGGGGATGCTCTAGGAGTGAACATTGTCTCTTTCTCACTTAGAGCAGCGTGTATTTGCCGACAGCAACACTTACCTCACATATGCCAGTGGTTATAGGGGACACACGAGGGGTTGTCTGGATGATCTGCTGCAAAACACTGACGTAGGTCTGGATTTCCATAAGGTTCTGTGGTGAAGCAAAAAACATCTTAATCAAAAAATGCCATAGCAAGGTGCTGGCTTCAATGTGCTCCACTTCTTGGACTTATTCCTAGGCATTTACTTCTTTCAGCATATAAAAGTCCAGTTCGTGTTCAGATTTGGTTTTGGAATGTGGTTTTAGACCCGATTTTGACTGGATGTGTGCTAACAGTTTCATTATGCTGAGGGTACATTACAGGCACTTGGCTAAGGGACAATATAGTTTATAGTCTCGATTGAAGATTTTGTGATTTCCAATTTCACGGGAGAGCGTCAAAATAAGAACCGCAAATAGCTTTGCATGTGGTCCAAAAAAGTGAGCCTCTTCTTTCAAAAGCAGCAAAGATGGGAGAGTTACCTGATCCCAAGCCTCACAGCTCTCCCAGGAAGGAGAAGGGGGCTGCATGTGTTAAAGTCGGCTGCAGCTTAATCATACAGCCACAGGCTTATGTCTGCTGATTAACTGGAATGCTCTGTCCCAGAAAACTGGGTATCCCCCTCTCATGAAAGCAATAGCTTCTTAGCATGAAATAGAAGACAACTTGACCAGCACATTGCGTTGAATCATGATAATGGGGCAACAGATTCAAGATGTTGCTACAGCTGTAGACATCGGACCCCGAGGGAGCCAATTTGGATGCCTGCAGCCAGGCAGCTGTTGGGCTTAACCTCTGCACTGCAGCTGCTGTGCCCACTGAAAATAGATCGTGCTGTATTTACCCACCAAAACTCAAATGGGATTTGCTTTAATTTGCCACTGGAACTGACCACGGAGAAGGGCAAGGCTCGGCACGTGTCTCTAGAAGGAAGAACTGAAGAAGAACAGCAAATTCAGTCAGTTACCTTCTTGTATCTGTCCTTTGTGGCATTAATGTCATCCTGCAGGAACTGGGACTCGATCTGCAGCTCCAGGTTGCAGAGCAGTGCTTCATCAGCTTCCTGCAATGCAGAGAGAGGGGACACGGTCAATACGTGTGGGTGGAGTGCCAAAACCACAGCAACTGTAAGGCGAGTAGTTGTGCCTGCGTGGCAGCCTGCGTGGGAGCCTACCAGCAGAAACAGAAGTATTATGAAACCAACAAACAACAGGCACCTTATTCATTGGCTTTTCCCACTGTACACACTGCTTTTCTGCACAAATATAATTTATTCTACAGTTTGGCACTGGCACTGTGTCAAAATATGTTTACCATATGCTTTATGAATGCTGGCAGCCAAGTTGTAGATGCTATGAAAAAGCAGTCTGATGCTAAAAACTTGCAAAGGTGCATGAATCTTAAACAGATGACGTCAACAGACTAAGGCATTGATTTCTCTAGTGTTTATGACAGGACCTGAAGTATCCTGATGCCTTTTTACTATCTCGAGTAAAGAAGCCCTTATTAAAAAAAAAGCCCAGGATAGTCTAAATTACTTTCACTCCTTTGGATGTGTTCTCAAATATCACAAATGTTTGTCAATTTGGAGGCACTGCTGGAAATAAAAATGACAGATGAGCAAGTCCAGAGAAGAAATTACCCTGCTGCAGAAGTTTCTAATACATTGGCATTTGTAAGGAAAAAAGTTCATAATGTCCAATTAATTCAGAGGACAAGGCACATGACTAGCCCGTGATCTCAAAGTACATAGTATGAGTGGCACTGGTATTTAAATTCAGTTAAATCTCCATTTCTGTTCATAGGTCTAACTTACATATTTCCTATTTATGTTATTTAATACAAGCCCTCGAATAAAGAATCATTTCCATTGAACTTGGCAATGTATTTTCCAAATACGTAAGTGTGAGGTGAACAGTTTTATTCTTCTGCTTAACGCATGCCTCCCTGGTTAGGTTTATCATTAGCCATTAAATATCCCTTTTGAGAAAGTATCTTGAAAGCTGCCAACCGAATCTTTCTTGCAACTCTACAAAACTTGTAAGTTCCTCCACCAGTTTGCAAGTTGCCTCAAGAAAGTCTTGACTTCTGCATTTAACTCAAGGTGTAAAAAGAAAAATGCATTTAAGGGTGTCCCTTTAAAATTACTGACATGCCATCACCAGCTGCAAATATGTCTCAGCGAGCGGATCACGGGTTGCAAACAGAAGACTGAAATCTCTGGGTGCAGCGTATGACTGGTAGAAGGGGATTTTTTCGTTCTGCACGTGCACAGCATGCGCTCTCCCAAAAATGTGTAGATGTTAGCTGTCCCATTATGCTGCTGAGCCTCCCAGGCAGAGACCTCTCCAGCTCGATGCTTTGTGAGGCAGCGGCTGATTCAGCCCGGGCCAAACCAGCACATTCGGAGCCAGCCATCGGGAATGCCCGCTGCTTTTCTGCGCTCCCCTGCCTTCCTATTGAGAGGAAGATCAGCAGGACAATGGCTGTGTGGAGACGTTTGGGGGGGAGCCAAAAAAAGCCCCTGGGGCCCCTAGATTGTACCAATAAGCAAATATTTCTGCATGTAATAAGCAAAAGCAGCATTTGTTTTTCCAAATGTTCCTTCAAAGGGGAAAAATACTTCTTATTCCCCGCTTTCAGATAGACCAGCCTCAGTGATGATGCTGTATATCAGAACAGCCCAGTGCCTACACATTTTCTTCTGAACTTTGCAGTATTTGCTATTCACTCATCTTCCAGAAAAACAGTCTGCTTTAGGTGCTGGTTCCAGATCGTTGATCCACGTGCTGAAGTGGCATTTACCTTTACCGTGATCCCTTAGATCTCTCCAGAACTACTGTTTGCTGATTTTCCAGAGCGATTCTCCATCTGTTGGATAAGGCATGGTTTACATCTTACAGAGTTTACATCTGCACATGCAGGTTTCAGGCTACGTCTTGGGCACTGTACAGAAAATCAGCTGTGTTCTCTCCAGCATTTGGTGTCCCAGTACAAGGAGCTGCTGCTCTGGGAGCAGAACGGGGCAGCCCAGATGCAGCTTGGGATAAAAACACCCCCTTTGGCTCAAGACCTTGTCAGTGATCAATCCTCTTTCCTTTAGCCACAGATTGGCTGAGAGGAAAGGTGAAGATGGACCCACCAGCTCCAGCTACCCCTTACAAAATATTTGCCTCAACAAATATTTTTTAAGGGTTTTACAGGGTGTCCAGCCTGGAAACACTGGAAAACAGCACTGATGCAGGATATTTTGAGCTCCTTGGAGATAGAAATGCCAGAACACCTTTTTTTTTTTTAAATATAAAACATGCATGTCATTGATATGACAATGTTCAAGCAGAACAGCTCCTGCCATTTGTAGCAGGGATTTTTTTTTTTTTTTAAAGTCTATTTAAGCTACCTGTAATTGTTTTGCCATAAAGAAAATGAAGGATAAGCTGTGAAAAATACAACTGGGCAAAGATATAACAGAACTTTCTTCACTCAGATGAAAGCTGGTAGCAATAGAGAATGAATCAGGCTTTCTCAGTTTCACAGATCTGGTTTGGAAACCTCCTAAATACGTTAATAAACTTTTACCTTTTCTCTGAGCAATATTATTATTATATTGTTGTTGTTATTATTATTTCTCTTACCATGGTATTAGTTCAGGGAAGTGCAGCTCAGGAAAGCAACAATCCTCAGGTTTCACTGTGAAAGGAACAAATCCAGGGGGTTTGTGGCTTCTCTTTGGTTTGGAAGCCTAATGGGAGCTGGGGGTCTGTCCTGGGAAGGGCTGACCATACCCTGCAGGGACTGAGGTGCTTTGAGATCCACCAGACTCCATGACTTAGGCACAATCAGCATTTTCTCATGCTATGATATCAATACTAAATATACTTTAATAGAGTAGCTGTATTAAAGAACAAAAAAGAGGGGGGAGAAGATATTTAGCAATAAACACATTTTCTCCAGTCGCTTTCCATAGTCTTAGATATGTGAATTGGCTGAACGGTATGACTAATAAATGGACTTTTCCTACCTCTGTATGTAGACTCTAATTCACTCAGAGATAAATTGTCTTCAGGGTTAAAAGAGTGTTAAAAGATTTAAAAAGATTTATTAAAGGCACCTAAACATGTGCCTGATCTTCAGCGAGGATTAATTTGCAAAGTTCATGTTGGATGTGGAAGAAGCAACCCATATTTCAACTCCAGGCCCCGAAATGAATGCAGGAGCCATTTGATGATGCTCTAAAAGGAGTGGTAGGCAGTAGATCCTCCGAGTCCTTGGTTTTACTGAAAAATTAATGAAGTCCTGAGCACAGCTGAGGCTGTGGGCTGCAGATGGCATGACCAGAATAAGCAGGACTGTACAGAGCAAGGCGCTAGACAGTGTGTATGCATACATCAAGACTCAGCCACGAGGGGAAGAACTTTTCATCAGTGCATAATGACAAGAAATGCCCTGCTCTGACATTTTATCTTCCCACTGCTTCTTCAAAGCAGCTTGCTGTAGTAAATGAAACCAAAGGAAAAAAAATGCTAAAAACCTTTCCTTTTCCATTTTTCCAGGCTTACCTTGTTAAGGCGTTCAAGGGTTTCTTTTAGCTTCTGCTGATATTCGCGTTCATTTCTATACCTGCAAATAGAACAAAGTAGGTGAAGTTCAATGGTTCATCCTTCTGCAAACTGCATTGTCATCTGCACTATCATGCACAGATAAAGTAGAATATGAATCTTGAAGGGCCCAAAAGATTTATTTATGCATTAGCATTAATTTTTTTTTTGGTCCCAGATGCTGAGAGTACTTCCAGAATTGACAAACTTCCTGTCCACAACTTACGTAGCAGAAAACAATGGAATGCTACACATTTATTATCACTTTTTCAGAGAAAGCCCAGGAACAGATTATTTACAACAAAAGTACATTTGATTGGCATTGAACTACAGTGACAGCCATTCATCAGTGTTTACTACATGAGTATTTGCTAAATTGGCACATTAGCATTTAATTACATTGTACCTGGTTTTCTGTTCTACCTGTTGCTGTTCAATAAGCATTTTTCTGACAGACATATTAAACACAAAGGTTGAAATTTCACTGTGTATGAATAATGTTGTGTTAGGATGCTCTGATGGAAAAAGCTATGTGTCCTCTTTAATAGCAATTCATATTTTAGCTTGTTCAAAATCATATGTGAGTCTCACTAAGAACTGAATTTAGCCAACTATTCTTATGCATTTATAAAATGTCCACCAGTGCATAATGTGCATGTTCCTGTACTGAGTGAACGATGGATGTATATTGTGTTTATCTTTGATTTGAGGAAACAGCACATATTCTTTAAGAATTAGGGTTCTGTATTTATATGTTAGACAGAATTTTCTTCTGGAAAATCCTTTTAGTTGCAGAGTACAAAACTTCCACATTGTTGATTATTGTTGTTTATTCCTTTCCCTACATAAACTATATATAAAATGTTTAATAGGAGAGAGGGTTTAATGAGACCCCATTAAAAAAACCAAACAGCCAGGAGCATCTTATAGTAAAAGGCAATGAGACTTTGCCATCAGTACTGAAAAAGTGGCATCATCAAACCCTATCTGCTGCGAGTGCCTAAGTACGTAAATACAGTCTATTCCTGTTTATCCCTTTGCTTTCCCTAAAACAATAGATAAAAAGCTCTCCTTGTCTTACTTTCTACAAGAAACCCTCATGGTGGGTGACAAGTCAAGTCTGGTGGTGAATGTCCTTCATTTCCAGTACAAGCAATGGACATCAACACAAGCATGAACCCTGTCTGAAATTCAGAATTGAACATAAACCCTTGTCTGTCTTTTGAAATCATTGACTCAGCCCAGATAGGGACTTGCTCCAGTCAACGGGGAACTTGTCAGTTGGTGGAGTCACTCATGAACTGACCAGGACAACAAAGAACTTGGCAGAACAAAGAAATGGACTCAACTTGGTGCTCTGGTTTTCAACTCTCCCTTCTTTTAAAATCACATACTACTAGCAGGGTTGCTCCCTGGTCTGTTTTCAATTTTTACCATGAAAAGTAAAGAAACAAGTGAAAACAATGAGGTTTTATTTCATTATCACTCCTATAAATTGCTGGGCCTACTAGCTGAAGTACTATTTTCTGACAAAACTAAAACAATGTCTTCTTGCAAAATTGTAATATCACAGGGTTCACAAGATACAACTAAGAATATTCAGCTTCAGCAGTCAGGCTGCCTTTGTTTCTACTGTTTATTAAGTAGCTCACCTCCAACCAATTTTTCTTTCCATCTTGTATTTTTTTTTGTGTGCAGTTAATAATAAACACTTCATTAACTTAGATACTTTCTGACACCTGGGCAAGAATGAGTAGATTGTGGCAGCTTGTGAAAATCAAATACAATAAAAGCTTGGGCTTACACTCTTAGTAACATAGAACTGCCCAATAGAGTCAGGGTCTAAATCTCAGCTCTAACGTAATTCAGACTTGCTCAAACCTGCCAAGTTGCTATGTCCTCACTCAAAAATTCTTTCAATGACCAAAATATTAATTCCACTACATTTTCCTTCACTCTCAAATAACCCAAATACTTGCTGTGTCACACAGCCATAAAACCACTCGGCAGCCTTGAGAGAAATAGTCTTGTGTGATTACCCTTTGAAGGAGGACTGCTTTTAAGTGACGTTCAATGTACTCCAGAAGCTCAGTGCAAAAGGGCTAAGGACCTCTTAGAAATGCTTCAGAGACCTCGTGATGCCTCTGTGCCTGCTGAAATGTACCTGCGTAAGTGCAATGCCTGACAAATTGCAGCCTTGCTACGCTTCAAACCTGATTTGATTGTTCAAGTAATTAGCTGGATATATTGAAAAAAGGTCAAGCTTTTCTCAGATGGCTGCTGGCAGCCTTTCCTGGACCTTAAGAGCCATGAGGTTCATTTGCTTTGTTTTTTTTTTTTTTTTAAAAAACCCACACCTTTCCATCTACTGGAATAGCTTTAGGGGTGCAACAAACCTTTTTGGACTGTTTAGAAAAAAAAAAGGTATATTAATTGTTCTTCACATAGGGTAAAAGAAATAATGTGGAGAGGGCTGCCAGGCTCAAACAAAGGCAGATGAGAGCTTTAAAGGCTGTCATTACCTCACCTCTCTTAGGTGAGCAGCTCTCTACTGGGCCACTTCCAGATTTACAGGTATTTGGTAAGCCCCTCAAGCTCCCCTTCAGCTTGGGGCACTGGCCCGGTGAGAGGTCCCTCGAAGCCCACCATTAGGCTTGTTTCCCCACCTGGGAAGCACAGCTCCAGGAGCGCCGTAAATCTCTCTTCCCATCCCCAGCTGACAGGCTGGGCTTGCTCTTAAAAGATGGGGCCAGGACAGGGCCCTTTTTATTCAGGCCCTGTCTCTGCTGCAGTGCAAGGGCTGGATCCCCTCCAAGGAGAAAACAGTCACAATATATCCCAGTGATGCTCGATGGCCAGAGACTCAATTTGGTGTCAAGCCTATGCCTTTAATATAAAGAGAAATGCTGCCTCTCTGTTGAGCCCGACAGAATTCTTCTAGCAATACATGAAACCTCTTGGCTTGACACAAGCCAAGGCTTAACTTTTTTACTAATTTTCTCCTTTTCAGTTTCCCTGAGGCACTTCACTAGCCTTTTCTCAATTGAGGCAGCAGTAATTTGGGTGTCAAAGAGAGCACAAACTGCAAAAAGCTGGTCCTACAAGGATGATGGACAGGCCAATAATGCTTGTATTTTATAGACTGAAAGCCAGGATGAGCCCTGTGAGGGCTCTGCTCTGCTGATTTATGAAAAGATTGCTACCTGCGTTATCAAGAAGCTGCTATTGAGCAGATGACAACCACAGGGCAAGATTTCAGCAGTCTGAGGAGAGGGTGGAGGGCAGGCAGGACCTCCTCACCTGCAGCTGCAGCAGGATAAAACTCTCCCTAGCACCAGAGAAGCAGCAGCAGCACAGACACAACCCCTGCGGACAGGGCTTGAAGATGGCTTTGACAAAGGTCACTGGTATAGAGTCCCTGCTGCTCTGCATATCCCAGCCATCATCTTTTTCCTACTTGTTTTCGGTACCTCTCACAGCCATCAGGTCTCCAGTGTGGTCCCAAAGGGTGTCAGCTCCCCTGAACATGACCAATGAGGAGCAGCTTGGAGAACACAGTGCCAACTGCTGTGTCTAGCAACTTCCAGGGAATCATATTGCATGCAAAACCCGCAAGATTAGCAGTGAATTAATTTTAAATGAAACGATCGATTAGCAAGACTTTTAATTTCTGAAATTAATTAATCCTGTTCAGTCAAAGGCCCTAAAATCTGGGTTTCAGCATCTTCCCTAATGCTGTCTTTTGCTCAGACACAAAGACATGATTTGAGCAATTTGGTTTTTAATTGCGTTATTCCCTCTTCGCAGCTCAGAACACAATCCTCCTAAAGCTAATGAGCAACAGCAACTGACGTGCCATGGCGAGAACCTGCCATCATGGAAGGGAGAGGGCTCACTGCCACAGTAGCAGTGAGACTGTGAAATGCAGAGCTAGAGCTCCCTAAGTCCTGGAACCTTGCCATTCACCATGGGCTTATATGCCATGCCTACAAGTGTGATATACATGGAGGGGCATCACCCGTGCACGAGAAGCAGCCAGTGACACCAAACCCATCCTTACTACAAAAAGTATGGAAACCACCTATCTCCTCCGCTCGCAAGCCTTACTTGTTGCGGTACTCATCAAGCATGCGCTGGGCGTCCTTCTCCTCCCGCTCCAGCTTGGCTCGGTCAGATGCCAACTCCCGCATTCGCTGTCGGTTGAACTCGATCTGCCCAGCGAAGGCTTCGTCCAAGCCCACCAGCTCATCCATGCGCTGGAAGGTCTCCAGCTGCTTGCGCAGGATGGTGTTGCGCTGCTCCAGCACACGCGCCCGGTTGATGTAGCTGGCGAAGCGCTCGTTGAGCTCTTGGAGGTTCTCGAGGCCCCGGGCTTGGGCCAAGCTGTCGAATTCAGGGGATCCTCGCAGCTCATCGTAGGCATCTGACCGCTCGTACTTCTCCTTGCGCACCTCACGGAGGAAGCTGCTCCTGTACATGGCTTCAGGGGGGTTGTGCAGTGCCGGGGTCCCCTCTTGCGTGCCTGTCTGTCTCTCCAGTTTGGATCTGAATTACGTCTGGGGCGTTTTGGGAGGCAGAACTGAACATAATCACCCCCCCCAGATGATTAGGACTTTTCTCCAGGGCTGTTTGTGGCACTAAAGGCATCATCTGCAGCAGTGAACTAAATAAATCCCAATGGCCCCGCCTTGGGGCTGCCTGTCTGGGCGTCAGCAGTTCAGAGAAGCAGCGGGCATGGGGGGGACGAGGGGCTTTTCTTTTTGAGTGCTGCAATTGTTTACGGCCACAATAAAAGACAGCAACATCCAGCTTTTGCCCGGCGGATTAAAGCATTATCCACAGACAACAAAAGGAGCGCTTTGCAGTTTCAGAGGCTAAGCTCAAAGCCTTTCGTGGCTGTACTGCGGGGAGAGCTTTGTCCCATGGTGGTGTCCCCAGGGCTGCGTGCCTTCTGCTGAGCCAGGATTTTGATGTGAGCTGATAGCAGCGCCTGATTTTTGTTATTTGACAGCTTTGCGATCATTTAGGATGATGGGATGGTATATAAAAGTCAGTGCGACTCCTGCTCCGAGTACAAGATTTAACCACTTAGTTATCGCTTCATGTCAGCCTTTTCTGCATGTTATTTCTATGTGGCATGAGAGGCACCAAAGCAGCAGTGCTACTAAAAGTTCATGCTTAACAGGGCCCTGGTGGGAGGCCAGTTTCCTTGGGGACAGCTGAGTGCCACGTCCTCTCGTGACTGGGTAGACACACCATATTATTGCATGGGGAGCCACCATCCTTCCTTCCTTCCCTTCACTCCCACCACAATGGAGTCTCATGTGCTGCCATTCCCTGAGAGACTTCAATTTCTCTGGAAGTGATTGATGTATTTCCTCTAATACTTTTTTCCAGTCTTTCCCTTTGTAAAATCCTGTTTCTTGGGCTTGCTCTTCCAGAAGCACACCTACTTGCCCAGCTGAAAAGCCCAACGCCAAGACAGTTCAGTGTTGAGATCTCTGTTAATAATTCATTTATGTAAAAGTCACTCCTTCATTTTTTAATGGACACATCTTATATGAATATTTAAATCACACGTACTGGAACCTTAACAGGGAGTAGCCTCACTGATGGCAAGGGCAGAGGGGAAGAAAGAAGCTGTGTTCTCAGGCAACTCTAAAGTTTGGGTTCCGCGTTATCTAATCTGAATCAAAAGAAAAAAAAGTTCATTAGAAGTTTTCTGCATCTTCCCTATTCTGCTTCAGATTTAAAAGTGCAATGGGGAAAGATCAAATGATGTTTCAGAAAATTAAAGCAGGCTTTGCACGTGCATTGCACAGCTACACACGCAGCCTCTCAACTACATAAATAGCAAAACAAGGGTAGATTTTTTAGAAATATACAGCAGTGGATGTGAAACCCCCGTTTTCCGTGCTGTGCAAACACGTCGGCATTTGCAGCTCTTTGGCTGGACAAGCCTGCCCAGCCAGACAATGTAGCTGAGCTTTTTACAAAGTTAGTTTTCCAGAAGAGATCAGAAAGTAGATTCTGCTGGACTGTGGGCAATGTATTTTCATGGCAAGAGTTTTTTAGGCTTTAGATAGCCTTTCAGTAGAATAACAGCCAATGTGAGTACTATTCCATCCCTCCCTATAGGGCTAGAAGCAGCCCTGACTCCACTCTGACCTTAACTCCTTCGGTAATAAAATGAATATTTCTGTAGAGGTCTCTTAGTGACCCACTGTGTCCCTAAACAGAGCAGTCTGTCCGCAGGGCAGCCCTTGCAGTGCCAATTTTTATTATTAAATTTTATCATATGCTTTCTGCTAGGAAAATCTGGGGTTGCTACAGCACGTACGTCTATGTGCTACAGCATGTTTTGCTATTACACGCATTTCTCTAAGGTGGGATTCCTGACTCGGATCTCACCTTGGGCTGTTTCCTCTGGTGACTCGCTATAGACACTGCTTTACTGGGACAAAGCACAATTCAGGCCCTGCCTTAGTGACTTTTTGTGATGGAGGCTCTACTTCTAGTTAAGTGGCTTAAAGAGACACCCTGACCTTCAGGACAGCTCGTGAACACTCAAACGCAGCAAACCAGAATGAGACAGCTCGAAAGGAAAAACACTTTGGCCTAGACTGTAGCTGTGATTCTTCTTCAAAAACACCACAGAAAAATCAATCTGCTCCTGTTACGAACTGAATTATTTGGCTCATCTAATGGACCACCAAGGTGAGTTTCTTACAAAGGGATTCTGCACACCATTTGCTATTTAGAGATGGCTCAAAGACGGAAAGGTTACCTATACACACACTAATGAAGTGTCTGACAAACCACTGCTTGGAAGATTTTTAGATTTAAATCAGTGAGTGCATATACAAAAACGCACCTACACAAAACACGCAATCTTTTTCACCTAATGCCTGTAGTATAAATAAGAAGGAACATAAAGAAACAGTCTGTATCTTTCCCTCTTTGTCCCCAGAAGACATGTGTGACTTCATGTTCTGAGAACAAAATCTGGCTTTTGCTGTTTAAATGTGCTATGTGATACATCACCACAGCCCCAGAATGGGCGTTTACCTACCACTGGAGAGCTCAATAAACCCTTGGTACAGTTTGTTTCTTCTCTAATTGCTTGCGTTGCTATAAACTCCTTCACAGACTAACTTGGCTATATCCCTTGCGCACAATATGAGTCTATTCTGGCAGTGCCATCGACCCGCTTGTACTCCTTACTGCTCGGCTAAGCCAAAACAAGTTTCTCATGCTAAATCAAAAAACAAACACACAAAAAACCCCAATCCAAATGAAACTTTATCTTTCTGCTAAGGAACGGGCCCAGCCTTAACTGTGGTCTGCCAGGCTGGCAGCTGAGCTTGTGCTGGCCCTATGGGGCAGCCCCAGGGCTCCTGTGCCCTCCTTACCCAAGGGACTTCCAGCTCCTCTCCTTTCCCCACTGGGGAAAACCTTTTGCCATTGCTGGGTTGAGACAGACCCCCAGAGACAGCCTGCTCAGGGTTTTCAAATTAATCCTCCAAGTTCAGTAATTGACAGCTTGTTGGTCGGTCTATTCAGCTGCTCTGACCTGATCAGAGACAACAGCGAGGCTCTACCAGAGCAGTCCAGCTGAGGCACTACTTCACTATTGCTGTCTTTTCAAGTTATGCTGCTTTATTCAGAGCCTGATGCTATAAACCCAAAGTTTCCCATTTCTGTAGTCCAGAATGAAACCTCAGAGAAGGGCGTGCTAACAAAATGTGTCACAAACATTTCATGGCAAGGTCTCATTAGATGGAAATTGAGGCTATTCTTCATCTTGAGAAGTGATGCTCCAAAGGCCATGTCTGAGCACGTCACGTCACATGGCTAAAAAAAACTGTGGCGAAGGCATTCAGATCAGAACTTCTTGGTGGATATGACCTATGACGAAGATGAAATGAATTTGGGGTGATTAGTTTTAAAGAAGACTCAAAAGGATATACATTAAAATACGAAAGAGTCCAGCACTGGAAAAAGGTTGGGTTTTTTTCCCCCTTTTCCATAGTGAAAAGGATAGGAAATAAGTTTAACCTGCACAGTGTAAGATACAAATGAGTCATGAGGAAAGCAGTCTCCTAATGAAGCAGTCTTCTTCTAATGAAGCACGGGAAATAAAAAATTGCAAAATCTCAGACACTTAACCTGGACAGGCTGGAGAGCTGGGCAAGGAAGAACCTCATGAGGTTCAACAGGGAAAAGTGTAGGGTCCTGCACCTG
>JAOXNO010000024.1:18927826-18952651 GCA_028565335.1 Limnodromus scolopaceus | reverse complement strand
CTAGATGATCTCTATGGTCCCTTCCAACTCTAAAACTTCAGTGAGACACATTAAAGATTAGGCTAAGCAAATATTGCCCAGGATGGAGGAATATTTTGTTCATCCTACCTCAGGAAGAAGAAGAATTTACTGATGGGGACAGGACACTATAGGGGGGGTTCCTTACCAGCCCCTTAGTGCCCTAGCAATGATTTCTGGCGTCTCTCCCAGTCCCGTGAGACCCATACCCTCCCTCTTCTTAAGCACTCTCGCATGCATTTGTATTTGCTTTGGAAATTATTCTCTGGTGGGCGATTTCCAGATTCCACCCTGCTTTTTGGACCTTTCCCCCGAAATATTCCTATCCTTCCAGGCAACACCACAAAGGCCAGGGCCCAGAGCTGAGGTTTAGCTGCAATGTTACGCAGCTATTCATAAAATGCGTGATTAGTACCACCAGAGGGCTCTAGTCCTACAGCAGGAGTAGGTTGTGGGCTGGAGATTCAGTACCAGATGCACCAGTTCCCAACACGAGTAGGGGCAGTGGTTCCTACAGAGAGTTGCCTCTGCAGGATGAAACAAGCTGGGTTTTGTCCCTATTGCAATAGTCAAAGTGCTGCAAACAAGCCGCTGCTGCTGCTCGAGGGCACCAAACTCTGCTGCGGGTCAGGACCAGTTCCTCAATGGTGGTGAACGTGCTGCTGTAAAGCTGTGTGTCCCCTGCATCGCTCAGGACATGCACCCCCCCAAAATGAGCTCAAATACACACCCCAAAGTAGCATTAGCCCCGGGACAGAGCCTTTGCTGAGCTCCCACTGTAACAGCAGGTCAGCAGATCTGCTGCACACCCCTGGTGTTACGCTTGTGCTCTCCAGAGGGCTAGGCATGATATGAGGAATCAGAATAAAGAAAATTACAACATTAATTTTCTGTAGCGGTCATAAAATAAAATTTTTGGTCTGTTTTGTAGTGGCAAGCCTGCAGTAGTAAATAACTAGGTTTTGGTTTAACTCAGTAAGAGCAATTGGAAGAGATTCTTCCCCCCCTCTCCCTCCTTCATTTTGACTATCAACCAGAAGACACACCACTCTGAAAGACACCCTTTTCAGTCAAAGGATCAGAAAATGGGCTACATTCTTACAATTTTGTTTCTCATTTTCTACTTTCTTTTTAGTCTAGCCACTCGGGGTATTTGTTTCTCTTTCTGAATAATGCATAAAGCAGCAAAGGACAATATATCAAAAAGAAATCAGATCTCTGGAAGATGACAGTTGGTTTAAACCTCAGACTCCTGGAAAAAGTGGAACTGAGGAAGGCAAGAAAAAAAAATTAAAAATTGAGCTAATTGCTGATAACACTTTTAGCATTCAACATCACCTGACTGGGGGCCCCCATCCACAAACCTCATTATTTAACAATATTGCTTATTTGGAACAACAGAACATTTTTGAGATACTCTGATACATTTGCAAGTTTTCATCCTGAAACTGCTGAAAACTGAAATACCTATTTTGTCTTTGTATAAATAACATTTGTTTGTTAAGAAGTTGATTCAGAAAACCGTAAGTAAACTGTGACTATTTTCTTAGTACTTCAGAATGAAAAACAAGCCTGTTTTTTGGAATGCCTCTTAGGAACAAAATATTTCAACCCAAATTTTCCTATGCAAGCTTAAGGTTTTTCCCATTTCCCTTTTTTGGGGGGAAAAACACTGTAATTGATACATAATTTTGATGGGGCCAATAATATGCTTCATAATATAGAAGAGAGGAATACAGTTTTCTCCCTGAAGACTTTGTATTACAAGGAAAGGAGATGACACAGCATGCTTCATAAACCACATGGCCTTTCTTTCCTCCCAGGAAAAACTGAGTAGGAAGCTCTGTTTTCTGATGGGGTGTGTGATTTCCTATGGGAAACAGAAAGGTAAGTTGAACTGAACCTGGGCTCCACTTGAGCTCTGTGGAGGCAAAAATCTGAACTCCTGTAACAGGCAGAACAAGGAAAACAGGAGCCACAAGAGGTATACAATCATTGCTGGAAAAAATACCCTTAAATGAAGTAGCAGAATTGGGGAAGGGAGACAAGGAGAGAAGAGCCTGAAAAGGGGTCAAAAGGATATATTTAAATTTTGGGCTGGTACAGAACAGCTGTCTGCATTCACCAATCTGGCTGTCTGGGGAGCGCTACCTATGGTGATGCAGAGGTAGAGCTGGTTGCATCTCAGCAGTGACAGTGGTGGGAGATCTGACGTGGCAAAAGGGGCCAGGAGCCTTGAGCAGCCTGGGAAAAGGGGAGGAGTACGGTTTGAATCCCTGCTTCTCTCCTGCCTCAGCAGCAGCTCAGTGTGAGGGTCTTGCTAAAGACAGATGGCTACCCCCACCTGCCTTCGCAGGGGAAGAGGAATAGGACCACAAGCTACACACATTCCGGCACATGGAAGCCTGAAAAGCTGCCTCTTACAGCTACCAAAGTCACCTGCCACCCGGGTTAAACTGGCATTCGGAGCCAATGAGCCCTTCCCCGACCCCATGGGCCAAAAAGAGGAACAAGAAAGAGGCTGGGCACCTTCAGCACCAGAGTGCACACAGCATCCCTTCCCTGCCCCCAGTGCCAGCAGCT
The DNA here is from genome assembly GCA_028565335.1 of Limnodromus scolopaceus. Classification (NCBI taxonomy): domain Eukaryota; kingdom Metazoa; phylum Chordata; class Aves; order Charadriiformes; family Scolopacidae; genus Limnodromus; species Limnodromus scolopaceus. The sequence continues at coordinate 18,950,050 of JAOXNO010000024.1, read as the reverse complement.
GTTCTTACTTTTTCCTGCCCGGGAACCCACATTCTGAACCCAAACAACTGGCAAAGGATGAAATTTTTCCTAAAGGCATCCATACGGGGGTGAGGGGGTGCGTGTGTGTGTGTTTGCACACTTCAGGGAGCTACTGTCAGACACCTCAGCGACATCTCATCATGGTGCTGGAGCTGAATACAGTCACAAAATGAAATGAAGCATTACACATGCTCGGCACAGAGAAGATGGCGAATTTTAAACACATGCCATTGATTTTTCTTTTAACCCCTTGGATCTTTAACAGAGAACTGCTAAAATCCTGCCTTCAGTTTCTGGAAGTTAATAAAACTAGGTAAGATGTTTGAATTCTCTCTGGTAGCAAATATATGATGAAAGATACTGAGAAGGACTGATTTCTACTGGGTCATGCCTTCAGTGCATCATCACAAGAGTGATCCAGACAGCTTCTAATTCAAAAAGTAATTTTTAAAACCTGCACTGTCCTTCTGGACAATCACTCAGCCTCTCAGAGCTGTCAAAGGCAGTCTAGCAACAGATGGAAACTTAGAGAGGGAAAAGTAAACAACCCAGAGGTTTGTGTCTTGGGGACAGGAAACTGAGAATTCACCAATTGCAACAAAACTGATAAAACCGAGAGAACTTTTTAAAAACCACACCAATTGGCACTGTCTTCTACCCACACATGGGTAGTGTTTTCTTCTACTTTTCCCCTGATTTCTTTTCACTGAAAATGAAAATGTTATAGCACACAATACTTGAAGGATAAATTAAGGAATTTTGAGTAAATGAGCGCTGTACACAAAATTATTTCCCTTTCTGTTTGTATTGTTTTTCAGTCCTACTTGCCACGAATTCCATTAAACAGAAAACATTATAAAGCACTTTGTTAGTTCTCCCTTACTGAAAGTTCAAAAAACAAAAAGATAATGTCTGTGACTGGAGTAAAAGACCTAAATAGTACTTTTTAGAAATTAAACCCCTACTATTGTTGAAGCAAGAGTACATCTGTTCCCTGCCATTGATGTTGGTTGCAATGGTACAGCAATCAGCTTGGTATTGTTCCTATGGTGTAAAACTGGTTAGAGGACATGCAGGCTACAAATACAGAAAGAAATTAGTTGATGCATATCAGGGAAAACATTAGCTATCACCACAAATCCACGGTTTTCCATGTTATAAAGCCATTTACAAAATCTCTTGTTCATGTCCAATTGCCTGCATCAGGGAGGAGTTGGCCATGGGTGCAGCATTAATCACCAGCATTCACTGGTATTTAGGTAAGAATGAGAGTCCAGTGTATTCCCAGCCTGTTTCTGGCTGGTTCCTGCTGGGAGCAGCTTGCCACGAAGGGTTCAGGTGACTATTTCAGATTTTGGGGGAATAATGACAATCCTTGCTTGACTGGTCTCCAGGTATTTGCAGAGCAAGTTCCCAGAGATACCAAGTGCTTCTCCAGCCCCGCCTTCCTCCCAATAGGTTGTTAAGTCTTTCTGGCAGCTGAATCACCGGGGTATAACTTTTTAGGAACCCCTAGGCATACAAACAGAGGCATGAGAAGAAAGAGACCACCCTGCGGGTTCACAGGTCCTCAAAGGACAGAAATAGACCTGAATGTGGGATTTCACCTTTGTACCTCCCACTCTCGGCTGCTCTGCAAGGCTACACCATCACTCTTCTGGGTCACTCCTTCAACGTATCATCACACTCACTTCTGAGCTCTGCAGGTATTTGGAGGCAGGATAGGTAAGAACCAGCATGGCCAGGAGATACTTCATTACCCTGCCTGGTGATTGCTCATCTCACAAATAAATGGCCACTTTGATTTTATTTTTTTTTTCTTTCTTTTTTTGGGTCTTAGTACAGCCTGTTATGAATCATCTATTTAAACACCTCACCATCTCTCTGACTAAAATGCAATTTAAAGCCACTGTACTTTGCAAACAAAGTGCTTGTTGGAAAACTTAGGAGTGGCACGCATAATGTGAAGTGCATACCTTCATCTGTCTCTAGCTTCAGAATGGTGCCAGAAAATGCCTCTTCAAGGGCATGGTCCTAATTAGCCTTGTAAGTGATCTGCTGCTTTTCATCAACTCGTGCCCCGTGCCAGTGCTGCTGCAGACCGAGTCACTGGAGATTTCCTTGTTGGTACCTTTGTCATCAAGCTTCCAGTCTTGGCTGCATCTAAATAACAACAGCAATAAGCAGGGAAGCAATCTTGGGGAGGATGTCAGTTGGATCAAGCTTCTGAAATGAACTCAGTCAGAATCAGGAAAAATCTTCTCAGCAGAGAGAAAGACCAGTTTTCTTTCCTTTTTGAGATCCCCCAGACAGATGAAAAGACAAAGACTGTTTCTTTAAGAAAATAATAATAATAAAAAAGGCAGCCTTCCCTACAAGATCAGAGATGTGAACAAATGCAGACTATTAGAATACAAGTATTTCTCTAATTGGGCTTATCGAGGTGCCTGTCACGTGAAAACTCACTCAAATCACTGCTCCACCGTTGAGATAAATAATTGCTTGTTTCCTTGATTAGATTGCTCTGTGAATACTGGCTAATCATAAACCTTCCAGAACATAAAAAAATGCTCAATATGTTAAAACAGAAACTACTTGTGTCATAACAAACCATCCAGCCTGAGGCTACAAACACAAAGCATCATCTGCTGCCTGTCTCTATAAAGTTAATAAGGTGTACAGAAAGGCTCACACAGCCCATTATCATCCAAAAAGGCTGCTACAAACTTTTCAGCACAAAATGGAGCAGATTATTATGCAAATAAATCCTAGGGTCAATTTATGGCTGCTTGCAGCTGGTGAGGGACCGGTTGCCTCTTGAATTAATGCAAGAGGCATTGGCACTGGTTTTGTGCAAGATGACAACTGTGATCCTCAGTCCTTTGGGGGTGGCAGTGAAAAAAAGCCAAAGTATCAGGATTCTGCAGATTAAATATATGATATAGGTTGCAATGTAGGAACAGGGAAGCAATGCCAAGATCTCCAGCAAGTGGACGCCCTGTTTCAGAAAAGCCATACTGTCCTGTCTGCACTCACCACTAGCAACCCTTGCAGCAAAGCAGACATGCTGAACTTCAAGGCGCCATCACAAGAAGTAGTGCTCCTAATGCCATGGTCTTTGTTTTCTGAAGCATGAAACATGTCGCTCAGCGTTCATTGCAGCACTACTCAATAGCCTCCTGTGCTGACTCTGCCTAAACACCAAGTGTTTTTCATGGAGCAAACTTTTGGTCTCAGGTTAGCGCTCTGAACAGTCTGACTTCTTGAAGCACATGAAATAAAGGCACCCTGAACCATCCTAGAACCCATCAGAGCCTAGTACCCAACAAAAGGAGACCAGTTATAATTTATTCCAAATTCACCGCATCAGCATTTAGAGATCTCCTAAACAATCAAGGCAAATTCTCTAACTCTGGTCATGCAGAATTACCCTGGGTTCACTGCCAGATCCCCTAAACATGGTATTATATTGTGACCCCTAATACAAATGTAGAAATTGGTCATTACTGTACAATCATCTGTGTGACTTAAAGGACATGTACTAGGGACAGAGAAATCCCCAGTGCCAGCTGGAAGGAAGTACTCCATGAGGAGATGCATTTTGAGATTAATTCCTATTTTCTCCATGATGCTACAAATTCCCCCTGATGCTTGGCAGGTTGAGTCAAGGAATTTGAAAAGATCTGCCAGGAAAGTATGAATTCTCATTGCTGCAGAGAGAAAATGGAATTGAGGGAGACAAAGGTGAAAAGCAGCCTTTAAATCTTCTGGTGGTACTCGGGCACATGGTATGGCCCTTCCCCTGTTGTAGTCATCGGCCCTGGCCACCACTGGTTACAGCTCCCTGGGGAAGGATCTGGCCCAGCAGCACCAGTGTTTGCAGATGCTGGTGCTGCTCTTCACGCTGACTGGTGGTCCCAACTGTCACTGTTGTACCCCAGTGTCCTTGGGAGCAGAGGAGGGTAATGCCTCATGTCACTCATTATCTGCATTTCCCTTATCTTCCAGCTCCCACTTCACATCTGAACAGACTGTGCCCAAGTTACATGTTCCCAGTTGTCTTGAGGTGTCTGGACCAATTTATCCTTTTGTCATCACTTATTTTTAGTATATTCCCCTCCACCTCATTCATGTGCTCTTTCTCTAAGACCACACAATTTCTATTTTGACCTTATCCTTTGCTTTCTGAAACTCAAACTCCTTCTAGCTCAGGGTTGGACTTGCTGGTTTTTGTTTGCAACCTTCCACATATATTTCTGCTGCATTTCCTTTGATTGCCATTGCCACATCCACTGCAATGCTGTCACTTCACAACTTGCCAAGCCTGACTCACAAACCATAACCCCATTTTTTGAATTTTTACTCTCAGCATTACTATCGGTTTTAGCACATACAAGCCATTTTATGTAAAAAATTACTTCTTGCTGACAAATAATTTATATAAAAGTATGGCTACTGTCTTCAGAAAGTATTTATTAGCACAATTTATTAGCATTGGTAGTGTTTTACTGTAAAGATCAAATCATTATGAATCAGCTGATGATATACAATTTTCCTTCCACTGTCTCATGTAATTTAATGGCTTCATCAAAAGTTCCAAAACTAACAGGGACCAGATTGAACTTGAACTACTCAATTTCATGAGAATGTGAAAACTTATGACCAGTTTTCCATAAGGTGCATACAAAAACACAGAGGAGATATTACTGGGAGTTTCATTGGCATTTTCTGTAACCCATCTTGCATATTCCTGGAACTATCAAGAGATTTTTCGAAACCAAAAAAACCCGGAATAAAAATTTTCCTGTAGCTTTGTATCTGGATGAGCTTGTAAAACCAATTAAAGATTAGTGGCCGAAACGTTCTTCCATCATCTTTCACTTACGTCAGGGTCTTGCAGTTCTGAAAGTGGATCTCAGGTTTCTGAGTGATAAAATGAAGAGCCAAACCAAAGTCTGTAAGAAAACAAAAGTCCCACTACACACCATAACCAGTTACTCCCTCACAGGGCACTTTCAGTATAATATATTTGTTTAAAAAAAAAAAAAAGAAGCATATGGCCAAAAAACTCAGACTACTTATTTCTCAGTTGCTTCCTGATCTTGAAGCATCTCCTACAGGTTCAAAGCATTCAGCCCTTAAGTAATGAAAGCTGATTTTCATATATATAATTGGCAGTGCATACCCTTTTTCCCTTAAATAGCTTCTCTTTAGTTTGTATTCGATGCTTCGAGCAGAATTATGCCAGAGTGGAGGCTATATGTTCACCAAAAGGAGTGAACTTTGAAAAAAGTGATTTATGTTGCTTCCTGCAGTCATTTAATGTTGGTCTTCACTGTGGACATCTCCTGTTTTAATAAAGTGTATTTATCTCCTCCTTGTGAAAGGTTTGTGCAGGGCTGAAGCATCACAATTATTCTAAATGGCATCTTGAGGCATGATTATAACAAACTCCCCTGTTTGTGCCTTTTCATTTTAAATGGCTTGCAAATGTTAAAAACCTGACATAAAATAGCAAAAGAAATTACTCTAAATTATTACTGCAACTGTGCACAAAAAGCTAGTTGCCCACAGCTATGCTTAACTCTCAATTTATGTCCAGCCTGCTGCAAGGTAATGTCAGATAATGTAAATGAATCTAGCTCCAGGATGGCAAATGCGTGGCTGAATACATACAGATTTCATTCACGCTGTCCCAGTTTGCTCTCTCGGGTTCAGCAGAATGCAATAACATTTTACCCTGTAAGGAAATGGATCAGGGACCACGTTTAGGCAGCAAGAACATAGCCGCAGGTACCCCCAGTTCCTGGAAGAAATCATCTGTGTGAACATTGCACCAAGCTCTGTTCCTGCTCCATGCTTCAGGTCATCGCAGCGTGGGCAACGGCCACCCGGCTTATGCTGCTCAGGCCAGCTCTTCAGCAGGAAAAATAGGAGGCTTCCCCTCCTACTTTTTGTTTAAATAGTGGGTAGATGCACTCTGCAGATCAGCAGACTACCTGCAGGGCTGTTTTCTGTTAGAATTGTCAAAGCATTGCATTAACATGAAGCAGTTTCACCAACACCAGCAGCAATTCTAGCACAGGGTCCTTAAGACCAAATATTGAGCAAAGAAAACCAAATATATATATATATGTGTGTGTGTGTGTATATATGTATTCAAAACTTACCACTGCTTTTGACAGAAGCGAGGTTTCCTGTTCTCCACACCAGAGAGCAAGGTAATCCCCAAGAGTGTTAAGGTTTTGTGGGTGGTTTTCTGTAAAGACAAAGGGAAATATTATCCTTGTGCACATAAAATAACATTTACTCATCAATAGGAGAAATCTTTCATATCTTGCAGCTGTTTTCCTATACTCTGTGGAAGAGCTGGTCCCCCTTCTGTTAGCCTGCAGACTAAAATGGCTCATGAGTGCCACGAGATGTCATTTTTAATATGTTTTTCCAGTTCAAAGTATCCAAAATACCCTGTATACATCTGGCGGCTGTATTGAAAGCCACCCCGGTGATTTTTTACAGCAAAAGTCCAAGCTGTGTTTTGCACACACTGGGCTCCAAAGCACGATTATATAGCATGGGAGGGCTGCGTAAGGCGGGAAGAGCTAAATCTGTGGCAGTCACATCCCACTGTCATGCTTGTGGAGTCACATCCCTTGGGAGTGACCTGTCCCTCCAATCATCCCCTGTCCTTGTGAAAAGGAAAACTGGTCAGCATTCAATCTGCTACAGCAATTGCCAGGTTTGGCTATTCCCTTAGCCTTGCCCTTTCCAGCACGCACACACAACAGCGCTGCGTTTCAGGTAATCGCAGCTTTTTCCGTTCCCCTACTGCGGAGGCCACAGCCTGACACGCTTGAAATGAGCGGCACGCCCACACCAGCAGATCCTATTCCCTTTCCTCTCAATTCATTAGCTGCTTCTGAAGCACAGCTCAATCAAATCAAGGGGTGGGGCAGAGTCACTCGGGGTGTACAGGCATGGTAATTCCCACAAATACGTAGTGTTATTGATGGCACAAGCATCTACAAGGCATCTTTGATCAGACATACCCTTTTCTGGCTAGTGTTGTTCACACGGTGACATAGTCAGATTTAAGCATATAAACATTAGGGAGATTTCCTTAAAATTTTTTTGCATAGTCCCACAATTTCTCCCTGAGTATCCCATGATGTTCCTATTCATCTTCCTTCCCTCTTATCAAAGTCCAGGTTGAATCCCTTTGAGGCTATGCCTGTAGTTTTAGTGGCCCGTTATCCAGTGGCTGAAGAGTTTTAGTGTTGGATACTGGGTACTCTATCAGTAGCCTGCCCAGTTTATGTTGCTTATTATTCCCTTTGAATTTACCTCCTTCCTGCGTGAGATAGCCTAAATGAAGACAGTGCACTCACATCTTTCCACACACCCTTGCAAAAGGGAGGGGAAAAGCATCTTGGAGTGGCTGGGAGGAAAAGCAGCTCTTTAAAGGTCAGAGGGATTTGCAGTGCTAAACACGCACCCTAAAAAGATTTCTTCTCCTTTTCAGTCCTTATCAGCTGCAGGACAACAAGCACTGGCTATCACCACCTAGCTATTACCCAGCTGGTAAACAGCACTGGAAGCTACTGGATTTCATTTGCTTTTTATCAATGTTTAGGCTGTCACTGTGCTGCCATCACAGCTTCAGACACAAGTTACTTGAGCTTATTTTTCCATCCCCCCCTCATTGAGGGGACACTTCTTGTTGCTTTCTGTTAAAAGAAAATATACCTGCATTTAAGACTTCCTTCTTTTGGTTGCATCTCTCTGATATAACAAGTATCTCTCTATTGACATCTCTATTAGCATCAGAGAACTGTATCTATTCATCAGGTAATATCATTTTGATGCTTTGGTGCATCAGGTGAAATGAAGGTAAGGATTTTTTTAGAGCTATGTTTTCCAAGCCTGCTCACAACCTCAGTCTGGGAAAGGAGGAAACAAAAACAAAAGCTACAATGAAAAGCCGATCTGGAGCTTGCTTTCCAGGGCACATGTGAAGCCCTCCCCAGGCAGCTCTTCTACAAAAGAAATTGTTTCACAGCCTTTCCATGAAATACTCATTTGTTTCTTCCTTGACAATTACTATGACTAATATAATGATGCCTTTCCTTCCCAAGCACAAACCAACCCCAAATCACAATAAATTATATCGGTTGAAAACAAGTAGCAACTCTGCCAACAATAATCAGAAATAGAAATTGCAGGCCAATAAATGCCTCATTTCATTCTTCCTTTTTTCCTGTAGCTATCAGTGGGGACCTCGTATGATGATTTCTTTCAGAAGTTTTTCCCCCTTCCTTTTTCAGCTAAAATAAAAAAGGACACTTATTGCATCGGACACACTAACTTTGTGCAGTAAAGTTACACCAGTATCAGTGGTTCAGTAGATATGGGTGAAGTCACCAACGTTTATTTTTAGGGGTAAAAGTCAATGGTTTTGCTTATATATTCTGTTTTTTTGGAAGAGAGCTTTTTACTACAGGATTGTCTAAGGTTTGGCAAAGACATAGCTCATTCCTCTTTAATATAATTTGGATCCCCACCGTCAATGAACAAACAGAGGCGTTTCATTTTTCCTCCCACATCCGTTGGCTGAAAAGGTTGAACCCATTGCAATTAGAACAGCCACTGCAAGCAAACTCTCATGAAGCAGAAAAGTGTTACCATGACTCCCAACTTCATTAACAAGGCCAATATATGTAGGTTTCTCAGAAATGTCATTTGTCCCCAATGTTTTCACGCCTATCTTGATTCATACCAAGTACAGGTTCCATTATCAACTGAGCCTTTATTCCCGTTTCCTTAACTTGCAATTGGTATCATCTGAACACGCAGACAACTGCAGCTTTGATTGTCTCCTGTGATGGTGTATCCTGTTATTATTGCTTTTTTAAATTTAATTTGGCTTATTTTAAATATAACTATTTACTTAGAAACGTCATTTCATCAAACATACTCCCTGGTTAATTAGGTTTCCTGAGTGTTTCACAGCCTCACTGTTGCGCCCTCTATTTCTCCTCAACAATGACTCCACAGGATTGTTCTGCAGTGATAAATCTCCTCAAAGCTCTCATTCTGAATGTGTATTTTGTATATACTTTTCTACACCTATTTAGGACAAAATTCAGAATACTCTTGAGAAGTTACAGGAATGGACTGAAAAAAGAACAGTACAATAAAGATCTTATATTTAGTTTGTAATAATCATCTACTCAAGTGTGAGATGAGGAGTAATTAGGTGGCTGGCAGTTCTGCAGAAAAGGATTGATGATAATAACAGGCAGTCAGCAACATCCTCCAGGTTGTAAGAAAGATAAACATCAGATGGGGACATGATGCATGAGTGTTTGATGTTCAGAGCAGTGAGAAGGAAACAATAACGATTTCCAGAAGTGAAAAGGATTTCTGTATAAAAAAGGAATAACACAATGTCTCTGCCCTCTCTAGGAAAGACACTCATAACATGGATAGGACATTCAAGCATTCACCTGAAAAGTAAGAAACTTACTGCCTGGCTTGACGTGCATCTCATGTAATGGATGTCTGCATTTCAATGAATGAACACATGGATGTGGCATTACACTAGGACACACTCCACAACTTGCGTTTGATCTTTGGTTCCTTAGCTTCCCAAAGAGTAGAGGGAATTAGCAGAATATTCTGCTTTCTTTTGATGCAGGAAGTGGGACTTCAAATGCAGTAACCAGTTTCATTGCTTCCTTTCAGTAAAGATTGAAAGAGGAATTCCCAACAAATTCTCTAAAAAAAACCCCAATTATCTGGATGATAATAAAAAGAGAAACAAATAAAGTCAAGCTTCTAGAAATGTTAAAAGCTAGAAGTTGGCAGGAGCTAGTTAATAACTAAACCTCCAAAAAGAAAAATGAGAAAGAGTAGTTTAAATTGCTCAGTATATGTAAAAAAAAAAAAGAAATCATCTTTCTCCTGGCAACAAATATAGCAGATAAGAATGATGAACTGCTGGGGGAAAACATGTACAAGAATTCTTGCAGGGAGTAACTTCATCTTCAAGACACTTTCAAACAGATGCAGCAATGACAAAAAAGCAAGTAGGAAGGTACTGAAAAGCTGTAAGTAATTTGACATGTAGTAGAGAAAATACAAAAATCAAAAGGATTAGGATCTAGAGGATGTTCTGATCTAGAACGGACTTGGATCTGGTGGCCTGATCTGGATCTTGGCAGCTGCCTCCCCACCATTTCTTCCTCCCAGGCCTTCATCTTAGGTCGGTTTTCCCCTCAACCCTCTCAAAGTAATTACTCCTCTTCCCAGAATATCCTCCAGCCTGTCAGTATTTTCCTGGTAATTCAATGGCAAGGAACTGTTGTGTCATTGCAGGGTGACTGCTGTGCACAGAGAGACTCGTGACAATTTATGATCCATGCATGAAGCCACTGCTGAAACAGTTCTCTGTTCTCTCCTGCAAGGCATTTTTGTGCATTCGACTCAAATGCTTTTGTATTTATGAAAGAGAAACAGATTTGCTTCTCTGTGTCCTCTGCTCCCTCTTGCCCAGTAATAAAATCTTTAAGAGTGCACCTATTGTTTTCTGGAAGTTCCCAGCTCATAGTCCTTTCCTCTTCTTCCACCTGCCTCCTCCACAGGGTGAAATTTTCCACTCCTTTTCAGGCTGAATCATCTTTTCTTCTGCCAGTCTTCATCTTCATCTCCTTTTCAATTCACTTTTCTACTTGTAGTGGTAGGTGCACTGTAGGATCCCTGGGCAGTACCACCATACTCCGTACTTTTTAACGCCTTCCCTAGCAAACGGGGTAAGAAAGGACAAGAGCTATTACCATTTTCCATAGCATCTCTCTAGAGATGTTTTAGCTCCGCTCAGGTCTGACATTTGTCATCCTTTGCCGAGTCTTTCAGCCATTCACTAATACATCTGAGAAAGCTCTTGTGTCAGACAATGTGACTATTTCATGAGCTACTGCATAAAATAATTCATTCAAATTCAGTTATAAGTAGCTCAGGTACAAACACTTCCCATCAAAGGTGTTTGACATTTCACATAAAAGGACCTTAATTTTACCTGACTTACAACTTTGCCTGAAGTTTAAACTTTTTGAGGTTACTGCTTGTTAATTTGTCTTTCCTTTTGAGTTTAGTTAAATTTCTTCTTTTTGTTTGTGAGTTTACTTCTTACACCTGCGAGACCTGTCAATACTGATCATTAAAGTTGTGGTTTATTAATCCACTCAATCTGAGACTTAATTCACTTGGAATTGCACATAATTCATAATGCCCTTTCATAATTAATTGCGTTCACTACCATTAATCATCTTCCTACAAAACCAATGAGATCCTACAGTGTCTAGGCTAGAACAGCAGAATCATTAACTGAATTCCAGTTTTAAGATCTGAAGCACTGGTAATTGTATCATACTGAAAAACATAGCTGGCTACTGGTATCTTAACACAAGTCTCTGAAGCACTGCAAGCAACACATTTCTTTCACTGTCCAAATTGAGGCAAAAATGCCAAGGAGATATTAGGGAATATCTGATATGACTAACAATGTAGAAATAAACGTGCAGCTTCACGTCTTATCATTGAGGTGCAGAAACCCAAGACTTTTGTTTCAAAACTTTGCGAGTTGGTATTAAAAATTCCATTCCTCATCATACACTAGAGGAGACACAACCATCAGAGACACCAGAAGAATAACTATTTCAATCTCTGACTTGCATAATGAATTGCCCTGGGTTGCAGCGGAGCGCTCTGCACCTCCAATTTGATTAAGTGTCACAAGCCAGGTACCCAAGAGCCATTCATAATTGCATTACAATTCATTATAACATTAATTCTATACACAGAGGAAAAGCTAAATTGGACAGATACCTTCTCAGACAATCTCGGTAATAACCTGGTCTTCATCAATAGATCTCGAACTGCTCAAGGACTCCCTGAGCTTTCAACCCAGCTATCTGAACACAAAGTTGAGGTTTTCCAACAAGAGGAGGCCTGTATACTTCCAAGGCTCTTCATTTTGTGCAAGGCAGAAAAAAAAAAAGATTTAAAATTTTCAGTAAAAACACTAGCTTCAAACAACTCAGAAATTTATTTCTCAATTTCTTAGCTCAGAGCTCCACGCTACAAGTTTCACCCCAAATTCTTTTAAATTTCAACCATATTTTAAGTGAATCCAACTAGAGTACTATAGCGGGAAATAATTAGGAACTTTAACAACAGGGATCTTATCAGCCAAGATGTACTAAGTACATTTTGTAACAAATTATCAATTTCTGTTTTTCCTTTCAGCACTTTCCCTTTCCCATTAAGGTATTCACTATATTTGAATTTTCTGTCTGGAACATACAAAATACCAGTAAATGACCAAAAGATGACAAACCAGCCCCTGGCTACTCCTTCTCTTCTGCCAAAAAGGTTGCTGTTAAAGACACCAGCAACCCTTCTCAAAAAACATCTCTCTCAAAAAGAATCCATCAGAAACTGACAACAGTTCATTCTTTTTTCTTAATACTTACTATGGCATATCTGCCTGCCAACCTTATGGTTTATCTCTCTCTCTCCACTACAGGAGCCAGAGTCAGAGCACTGAAGCCGAGAGCTTCTTGTGAGGTGCAGATAACAAAGAGAAGTAGCTAAAGCCCTTTGGAGCAGCTTTCTTGAATGGCACATGGCAGAGCAGCATGGGAAGCCCTTATATTCAAACCCATTTCCATGCAGGTATCCGTATGCCTTAGCACACCATCCCTCCCTCCAGCTCTTAGAGCAATACTGGGGTTTTGGGATCAGCCCACAAGTTCTGCCAGTTGGGTAGCAGTTCAGCAAACTGCTGCCAACACTTAGATTTCTAAATGTAGGGCTAGACTGAAAAGATATCTCCAAGGTGGTGAACTTGAACATTGAACTCCTAATCATTACAAGAGAAGCCAGCTGGAGCTGTCAGGTGCTCAAAACTTCTGAAAATCTGCGTTGCTAATTACCAATCCAGAAGCCTAAAAGGAGGTGCCCATCCACTGCTGAACATCCAGGCTGCTGCTCTCTTATGTATTTCCATTCCATCAATCTCTGCCTGTGCTCACACTCCCAGCATGCACTTACTAAGTCCATTCCTGATATCCAAAATTATTTATGCATGGAGTTCAGTGTGCCTTTTATTTTTTTCTGCCTTTTGTTTCACCAATTATTTCATGTGGACAAGAGTTGTGGGAACCATTTGCTTTCACTCCTCCCTTTGTAAAGGCTCACGCTCTCCCTCTCTCCAACATTTGCTTCGTGTTTGTTATGGTAATATTAACAGTCACAAGCCTTCAGTTTTGGATAAATAACCAGGGGTAGGTTTGCTTACTTGTGGTTAGGTGTTTCTCAAGGACAGGGGTGGGAACTTCAGGCCAGTGCTGTTGTAATAACAACTACGAACACTAATGGTTTCCATAGCTCAGTATTTTAAATTACCTTGGGTACAGCCTATTTTTTCTACTTCAAGAAGTCAGTAGGAAACCTTGAAGGAATTTGCTCCTTAGAGAGAATGTGGTAAAGAGTGAATTATTAACATTCAAAAGTCACCCATGGCATGGACATGCACATACACAGTAAGAAGCAATATTTGGGCAAATGTGTAATGATTGACCCCACACTGAAGCAAAGCTCAAGCACAGCTGCTCAAAGGCATGCCTAAGTAAGACAGTCTCTAGGTCCAACAGGTGGCTCCTTGCTCATCACACCTTCCTGGAGGAGACCTGCAGGTCTGAAATAACACATTTTCACTGTTGGATACGGGACTGCTTTAAGTCTTGCATCTGCCAGTGAAGCTCATTAACACACGTCACTGCTTTGATTGTCCCCAAGCTCTGCATTGCTTGCTGATGCACAAAAGCCAACACTGTGTGGTAGACATAGTCTTACATACAGCCTAGAGCACCTCGTGCTTGGTATTCCTCTCCAAGGTACGCAACAAAGCTTTCACCCAGTGGTGGCACTGGCAAACAAAAAATATTCTTTAATGAGGCATTTCTGGGTTTGTGCTGGACCAGCACAGCCTTATTCATGTTTCACAATGACTTCACTGATGCTGTCTGACTGGATTTGTGTTCTTTGGTTTAATGCTTCTGGACACGATGCCCACCGTTGGTACAGCAAAGCAGAGCAGCTCGCAGAGGCAATTCTCCAGCTGTGTGGCTGGCTGGCACCAGCAAAGGGCCTGGCTCTTCACTTAGCAGGTGTCACTTTGTATTAGTTGATTGTCAGAGATCATAATTTTTTTTTTTTTTCCCCTGACAGCACTGCTCCTATTACAGTTTGTGTGGCCTCTGCAGAGAGGTCTGTCCTTGTTTGCATGAAGCATTTGTAAGCAGAGTCACATTTAGTTCTGCTTTTAGCTGAACCCAGTTTTCAAATCATTCATTAATGTTGCCACAGCAGCAGCTTGAACTATTCAGGCATCTCTTAAATGCTGTCCACTACATAAAGCGTGGCTGCAAGGTCATTTGTTTCTTCAGGTAAAGATAAGGAAACAAAAATCCCTTGGACTAAGCCTTCCATATGGCGTTTCTGGAAGACTTGTTTGTTTGTTTTTAAATTCTGCACCAGGGTCCATAACTGAGTGCCTCAGAGGGAAGGCACCTTCCTCTCCCGACCTTTCCTTGCTCAGGTACTACCTTTGTTTTTTGGGTTTGTCTGCTGCTCCTGCCAGGATAGCAGGGGCACATAGCCTGTGCTCCACTGCCACAGGGAAAAAGCACATCTCCATTGATAAATTTTCAGTTTCTCTAAAAAAAATTAAGGGGCAGTGTTTTTCACATTAGCTTCTATGCCTCTTTTTTATTGACGTGAGCAGACTACTTCATTTGAGTCTTCATATTGACAGGAAAATACAGCCCAAAAAACACCGAAGCTGTCTTAAACCACAGCGCTAAGAAGTAAACTAGGAAGTCATTGTTACACTAAGAGCTTCATCTTTAAATCAGCTCTAGGAGGGGGTGACAGAAGGGAGAGCAGGGAGACTGTGGTAATTAGATTCTCCCCCTCATCAGAATCGCATTAACAACAAACGAGCTAAGAAGTCTGGCTTCTTTTTAGTTTCCTTGAATTTAGCCATTGCCTGAGAACCTTGTAACAACAGAGCTGCAGTATGATTAACCCATAGTTAATAACTACAGTATTTCAACCCCACTTTATGTGTGCTCAGCCCAGTATGGTCAACACAGTCCTCTCACACTCCGAAATCAGACCCCTGCCATACATGGAGAAGAGGAACAGAGTTACAGCTCTGAACAAGGTAGTTTAGTTCACAACTATGGACACTGATCGAGAAAAAGCACAGGAGGCTTTGTGTTAAGGAACAATTGGCACACAGGAGTTCAATGAACAAACAACTTTTTCTCATCATGCTGCCTTGCCCCTCGTTCTTTGTTCCTCGTGCCCTGACTTTTCAGGGTTACTAAAAAACTGTGAGTTTTAAGTTTTGTAAATACTGTTTATCAATTCCTTTCTCCACCCATTGCACATCAGCACTTTCAGATCCCTAGACTTTGAATCTTTCAGCTCTATCCTCTGGCAAACCATACACATATTAATTTATTTTAGAAGAAGAGTGTATGTTTGGTTCAGATGTAATTATATGTTCCCCTTTTACCCATAAAATTGATTTGCAAATGACCTAAGCTTCAACTTAAGCATGAGTTAGGACCAGGACCTCTATGTCGCAGATGGACAGACTGACACAGCACAAAGAGAAATCTGTTCTGCCACCCATACAAAAACCAAAACACATCAACACACACCCCAACATACACACACGGAAAGTACACAGGCTGTCCAATTTCCCTTAATTAAAGTTAGTGCAAACTTCTTCAATAAAATTAGACTAAGGAGGCCTTATCAGTAAACCAGAACTAAAATTTCCTGCTGTAGAAGCTGAGCTGTTTGTTGCACAACACACCAGACCACAAGGCAGTTCCACGGATAACAACATTACCATGGGATTCCAGATACGCCACCACAATAACAGATCACAATTCACAAGCAGCTAATTTATGCAATTCTCTTCAATGCACCTTATTAAACACTTACAAGGCATTAAGATAAGTTATCAGAAAAAGTAAGTCCCCCTCCTCCCCCACTGCTAGGGTCAAGCAGAATATTTTTGCAAAGCTTTACCGCTATCATGAGTGAGTTACTACTGGGCAGAAGATCACCTTTGCGCTGAAACAGTAACTTTGAAGAGAAGAAATAGCTATTCTGCCCCCAGAACAAAAAGAAAAGTGGCTTACACCATTAGGCTGGCTGATGTCCACCCAGGAGACACGGCTGGAGCAGCAGCTGCACAGTACAGCTAAATGAAGGTTCTAGGTACCTAGGGCTGAACTTAAATAGGTGCTTAAATTGCCTGCAGGTGTGGCTGAGCCCCAGGTGAGGCTGCTCATGGTAATGAAGCTGTTGGTGAGCTCAGGGCTCTTGCAGAGACTGGTGGTAAAGAGCTGTGAGCTGAGCCTGGTATTAGAGAGGAGGCTGTGTTCCAGTAGTGAGCGGCTGGTGGGGTTTTTTTGGGTTTGCCTTAAAGCTGACTCTGAGAAGAAGGTCTGTGACTTTTATTTGTACTTGGCCAGGCTAACTCAGAAAAATACCTCTCCAGAGCTCCAGGTGGCATCAGTGACTGCCTGGACCCAGGCAATCCCTGGACTCGTATAAGGCCTCTGCTTAACAGTGAGAGCTACTTGCTGACATCCAGAGTCCTCCATATATTGGGAAGCAAAACTGCTTTATTTTGTAAGACAACAGGATTCCCATTTAGCTTACAAAAGGCTGCAACTTCTACAGGATATTTCCTATTGAGCT
This sequence comes from Limnodromus scolopaceus, assembly GCA_028565335.1. Taxonomy (NCBI): domain Eukaryota; kingdom Metazoa; phylum Chordata; class Aves; order Charadriiformes; family Scolopacidae; genus Limnodromus; species Limnodromus scolopaceus. The sequence continues at coordinate 18,933,181 of JAOXNO010000024.1, read as the reverse complement.
TCCCAGCTGTGTAACGCTGAGCCTTTGGTGGTACCTCAGCCTGACTCATTCCCATATCTCAGCATCTTCCTTCTGAAGGGGAGAAGTTACAGGGATACTATCCCACAACAGGGTGGGTGCATCATGCCAGCATGCTGCTTTTTGTAGTGGGTGTTTTATATAAACCTGTCTTTACAAGTCCCTTGCTGTGAGGGGAGAGTAGCAGAGGGAAGGGAAAACTCATCTGCGCTTAATGCCATGTTTTATATAAATAGGTGAAGGAGAAACAGTTGACAAACAGCCAGTATTCTTTAGCTGAATAAGGAGAATAGCAGCAACACAAAAGTAGCATTTTGTGTCTGGCAGATCCTTAGATTAAAGAAGCCTTGGCTTTTATCTACCTGACTCAAACAGCTTGCTCTGAATGCTACCATATTTGACCCCCTCCGTGTACCCTGTTCCTGACACCCTGAAGATCACACATGGTGTTTGTGACTTTTCCTGGAGCACTGTGCGCCTAAGCGCTTGAGAAGTGACACATGCTGCGCACCCCATGACAGAGAGGGAGCCTTAGACAGGGACTGACCCTAGCCTGCAGGCAGAGTAACTCAAGCTGCCCTTTTGCATGGCAATTTCTCTTAACTGCTTTAACAGAACAAACTTAAAAGGAAGAGACAGCCATCGGGGCCATCTTCTGCCTGGGTTAGCAGCTCCTGCTCTGCCACTGAACTGGCTGGAGCTGGCAGGGGGGAAGCAGTGCCCAGCAGTGTTTAATTCAGGCGTGCATGCCATCATATTACAAAAATCACTTTAATGCCATGATGGATTAGAAAAAAATATTTATCTTCTGCCTTATAAAGTTTACATTAACAAAAATAGTAAATAAGGCACCCTCTGTTAAGTGTTCATACAATGCTTGCCACATTCATGTTGCAAGCTCAGCAGAGGTGCCTAAGCACTGTGCTAAGTGAAGAAGGAACACTGACCTCAAAGAAATCAGTGTCTTCTGTTAGTCCTGAAGGGGAGAAAATTACCCATATTCTCCATGCACTCCCAGGTGGGTGGCTTTGCTCCATGACCAGTGTCTCCCTCACTAGTGAGTCAGGGATGAATCTGCAGCCGATAAATTTGTGTAAGGGAAGCAGCAGGGGACCTTGCAGAAGCAAATGTGGTAACTTAAAATGAGACTATGTCAAATCACAGGATTTTTCCATTGAGATGACTATCATTTGCAGTTTTTTAAGTGCTGTGATAAGGCTGGCAACGGAGAGATGTGGGCAGGAGGTTTTGGAGCCAAGGGGACCCTCACAAACATCTTCCCCGTAATTGAGGCTGCTGACAGAGGATGCAGCAGGCACTGAGCCTGCAGCTACGCCAAACCAGCTCTTGTAGTCCTCGTTCCTCAAATCCCAGGTGTTTCCTTCAATCCTCTCCTCTGAACTTGGCTCCAGTATGGTTTTGCTCTGTTTGTCCCCAGCAGGAAACCCAACCCAGGGTCCCCTTCCCTCTCTACCTGCAGTCAGCAGCAGTCGGGCAAGGTTAACCAGTGCTGCCCCAGGTACCTTGGTAGTGGTCTTCAGCTTAGCCCTGGGACCCCTCCGGATGGGGTGGTCTGTCTCCAACATGATCCGTCTTCACAGCAGGCCTAATTTATAAGCATACTGCACTTCATGGTGTCTATACAGCCTAGTTTTGGCTCGAGTTGAGGCTGAGAGGAAATGCAAAAACATCTTTTCATTATCTCAGCTACCCCTTCCTTTCCTTACGTCCCCACCCACTCCCATCTGGAGTACTCAGCCTTAAGCTCTGTGTAGCATCAACAGCAAAAATCGTAAGATAGAGACTCTCAATTAAAACATCGTTCTTGACTTCTCTGAGTGTGGGAGTGGGACCCTTACCCACTCCCATCAGTTCTGGACTGTGAACAATGATTGCACCATTAGCGTTTACAGCTTAATGAATACTGAAATACTGCCTGGAAATTAAAAGGCATGTTTTTTTCTGTGATACAAACAAAACAGAAATATTTTCCACTGCAAATAGTCTTCTAAATGTTCAGTTTCACCCTGGGAGAACCTCAGTTATGTCCCTATCTTTGAATCTTGTGGCTAATAAAAGCTGGGCTGTTTTAAAGATAAGAATGTTTAATGTACAATAATGAATCACATAATGAATGTCCAAATCAACAGATTTTTTTCAGTGCTCTATTCTCAGAAGCACAGAAATTAATGGTCACTTTGACTCAGCAAACAGCCAGGTAATTACACTGGCACATTCTCACAGAGTATATTTTACTCGAAAAAAACCCCAAAACTTAAAAATGCCCAGAAATATGCAGTGGTTTCTGGTCACTGCTTTGAACTCAATTCACCTTCACTTCATCAGTGCTACATCAAAAGGAGTGTGGAGTTCATGTTTGTATTTAACTCTGACCGCATCTAAACTAGCTTACCTTTCCAGAAAGGAGGGATAGGAAAAGAAGAGCAAGAAGGCATGGACAAAGGATTTTTAATTTCCATGGGGAAAAAAAAGTAATGAAATCGGGCATGAAGGGGCTGTTATGCCCTCTATGCACTAGATTTCATCAGGAGATAGAGAGACAGACAGACAGACAGACAGAGGACATTTCACCTCCACCTCCTCTTATGGGCACAGGTATTTCATGCCTTTGCAGTGCTCAAAGATGCAAATGCCTTTTGTAACTGAATCATGGACAGGCAGGTGGGAGGATGATTTTGGTGGACAAATATTTCTTGGGCAACACCTTCTGCTAACAAAGAGCAGACCTGCTGGTGGCAGGGCAAACAGCAGCCACGGTGACCGTCCTGTGCCCAAGCAGCCATTCCTTGCATCCATGGCTTTATATGCAAGAACAAGTTCTGTGGAGCTCCACTCCTGCGCCGCTGAAGGCAGAAAATGAGTGGCACGTTGAAGCTGGTGATAAATGTTTTTGCTGATTAATAGGGAGGAACAACATCTGTCAAATGTTGTTGCTCTACAATTACAAAAGAGTAAATAATGGTGCTTCTATGAAGATAACTGAAGGTGAATTCAACCTCGATATTCTATCTGCACCGCTTACCATGAGATGCAAGCTGGCATATATAGTCATGGTGCTCAAGAGTCTGATTCCTGATTCCCCCTTCAAGGACATAAACCCATCCTGAAAATAATGGGATTTCCCAAGCATAAAAGTAAGGCAGCAGTGAGGTGAGGCCTGAAGAGAAGACACCTAGTTGGTTTGAGGGGTTTTTGATCCTTCTTTCTACCAAGCAGGGAGCAAAGCTGCTCTAGGGTAACACTAAGACAAAATTGTCTTGCAGAAAAAAACAGTGAGCTGGTGAGAGCCGCGTGCAGCTGAGGGCTGCCTGGGGGGCTGGAAACCTAGCCACAGGAGCTGGACCCTGAGCTCAGGAGTGGGACCACAGCCCAGAGCTCTTCCCATTGTACCACACCCAGGGTGACACTGTATTCAAATTCTAAGAATTGTGTCACTTGAACACTGTGCTATCTTGATTTATAATGTTGTTAGCAAATTCTTTGAATACAGGCTAAAATTACTCAGATGAAAAATGGCTTTGTCTGGTTCAAATACAGGCAACTGATAATCAAAGGCTTTTTTAGGGCCAGGGAAATAACTTTTATGGAAAGACTTGTTTAAGGAAAAGCTGATAACTGGGATGTCTAAGATCAGGATCTTGCTTTCGGCTCGCTGTGTCACTGCAGACGCACCAGTTACAGCGATGGTCTGACAGCACTGCATTTTCATTACTGAAGCTTGCCATGGATGCAGCACAGCAGCATTTTGCCCAGGAACATTCATGTTTTACCTATTCAAAAGCAGGAGTCAATGATAAGAAGTTTTGCAAACTATTTTGAGAGATTAGGAATAAGGCTTCATTCTTCTTTTAACAAAACTGAAGGGAAAGCAAGTCTGTAATTTTAAGAGGCAGGATCAATGAGTTTGAGACTATTGATTTTGAGACTATTATTTGTAATGCCACATAGACAAAAATTAAACCTGGGTAATTTCAGCAACATTTTAAAAGAAATGTTGGTTTAGAAAGCACTTACTAGTGCTTACTACTTACTAGTACTACTTACTAGTAATCAAAATCCATGTTTTATCTGTGTTACCAAAGGCTAAAACAATTTCCCACATATGTTTCATAAGAATATTCCTTTTACTTTTAGCCCAGGACTAAGGATACTGTTTTCCTAATAAACTCTTGTTAGACCTCTAAGGTGAATTTCTCATAACTGCATCCTGGAAGATGTATTTTGTGAAAATGAAAAATGAACATATTATTTGCCTATCAATACTGTAGCACATTCATCAATGCAAAAGAGCAGCTTGCTTCCCCACGTCCAACATTTTGAGAGACAGGTTGCCCTGTCAGGGCCGCACTGGGATTTTATCTGTAATAAAGAGCTTTCAACTGCTGGGCAGACAAAATGCCTCTCTGCCAGCCAGCTGTTAATTACCATCAACTGAGTCTAATTCACTCCTCCCCTTCCCTCCCATGCAGAGTAGCTGTCTGCTATTTTGCTGGTTGCAGCAGTGTTAATTGAACTGGCTTGCCATTAAAGCTGCTGTCATTCAGTAAGTGCCACCACATGGCAGCTGCTGAGTTCAACCAGGTGTTCCCAGAAGATGAGCCACCCTTGCACTACCCTGCCTTGAGCGTTTCTTATTCCAACTGATCCATAACGTGCAGTTTAACATGCTTGAGGAGTTGTTTTCTCCAAGCTGCCTACTGGGAGAAGTACCTCTGTATGGCACTGTCAAGCTGGGCTGTGTGCTCGGAGACAGGACACTGCTGTCTGAGCCTCTTTCACAGGAGTAAGTTGTGATCCAGAAGGTGGTCACTGTGGACTACATGCTTGTAATCTATCAGAGGTACAGGACTGGTGTCTGGGTATACCTTTTCCATTAACAGTCACACTCTGACCACCGCTACCCCGTGCCAGTGACAATAGAGCATCACTGTTCCTTGCAGTAAAAATAAATTCAGAGTATGACAGATACTATATTTTGTTAGTCAGGAGCTCAGAGGCCCTTTCAGAAGTAGAGCAATACTTCTGAATAGCAACAGCAGAAGAGATCCCACTGCGAACACCTCATCCTTCCCATTAGGAAGCTGACCCACAAACCTCAGTCTGTGTTATGAATACCCTTGCTTTTGGAGGAGGATATTTTGGGGATTATTTTAGGGTGGAAACATCTCATAGAATCATAGAATCATTTAGGTTGGAAAAGACTGTTGGGATCATCGAGTCCAACCATCAACCCTACTCTACAAAGTTCACCCCTACATCATATCCCCCAATACCACATCTAAACGACGTCAGTCTCACCTCTGTGCCTGACAAGAT
>JAOXNO010000024.1:18916633-18927726 GCA_028565335.1 Limnodromus scolopaceus | reverse complement strand
CTACAGTGTCCTTTCAAGTAGTTGTAGAGAGTGATGAGGTCTCCCCTCAGCCTCCTCTTCCTCAAACTAAACAGTCCAGCAGGTCCCAGAGGTTCTCGTGACGCACCTCTGTTGGACCTTGCTGGTAGACTAAAATCCCTTGAATGGAAGGGAAGAAAGCAGAGATTGTGGGCTGGGCTCTCATCCCACACGACCGTGCACTCTGAACATGCCACTCTGCTGTCACCTCCTTTTGCCTTTACTGTTAATTTCTCTGCCTTCAAAGTTTCTCTACACTCTCAGTGAAAGCAACGTTAAGTATTTTCAATCAACTACATATGTTTCTGAAAACTAGAATTTTTGAGGAAAATCAGGCAAAGTTCAGATTTTTAAAGGTGGGATAAGATAACTGAATGTTGTCAAAATACAATAAGGTTCCAAAAGAAACCTAGGCTTTCTGAAGTTTCTTAAACTGCTTAATCTGTTCATCTTTTGCAATCAGCAGACACACATTTCCTGAACTCCACAGCTGAGCAGTAGAAAGCTGTATCGAATGAATCAGTGTGCAACAGACTGCAGCTGAAATCTTCGGTGTGGTCCCTGGCTGGAGCAGGGGAAGTCAGTGGAAATTCTGGCATTGATTTTAATAGAATTGGGCTGTCGACTTTAACGTTTCCACCTTGTGACTTCTGAGGTGCTTCTTCATAGGGAGCGGAGCAACTTTAAAAATTGTGGGAGGAAGCTGAGCTCCCGTATGTACCTGCCTGGCCATTAGCTTCGGAGTTCATGTACCTTCCCAGGCAGCAAGAGGGGTGTACATTTCTGAAAATTTAAGCCGCTGCAGCCCAGCTGCTCCCCAGTGAGGTACCGCAGCGATCCCGGACAATGGTCCCATTCCACTCTGGCTGAAAGGATGAACTTCTGAAGTAGACTCTAGTTTGCTGAAAACAAAACCTTCCGTTTCAGCACTGAAACTCCCTAGTGAGGCTGAGAGACGAGGGACAGCATTCTGCTGCCCTACGCTGAGGTTTGCTTCCTGGCAGCATTGCATATGGGGAGCAGTTACCTATTGCTATGGAAAAAGCCAGAGAAAACCAGTAAAGAGAGGCCAAAGGCTGCAGCGAAGCTAGTCAGGAGGGAAAATATGCTAACAGATGAGTAACTGGCTTGCTCAACATGAAGTTAATTCTTATACTCTTCTGATTTTACAGCAGGAAATTGATAGCTCACTGCTTGCAAGCAGGGCAGCTCCTGGTAGAATTGCTAAGAAATGGGATAAGAACTATGAGCAGAATGAGCAGTTTCTGTGTACACCTCCTCCACCACATATGGGATGAAAGTACTCCCCCACAAGCACTTATTTGCAGTTGAAATAGGAGAGAAAGAGAGAGACGGAGCTTCCAATTAATTTTCTCCATTTCCTTCCCCACACACCCATTGTGTTTGTTTCCCTTCCCAATCCTTGTGTCTTTGCTGGCATGAGAAAGTCAGCAGATGCTGCCCAAGCTGTGGAGATCCCTGGGTCCCTTCTGTGCATCACATCCATAAACATCTCACACATCTAAATCTTCACATCTTTTGCACGGCAGAGAACCGCTCTAAGCTAAACCTGTTGCACAGAAGCTGTAAAACAGGAGTCAGGATATATTCACGGAGAAATAAAAGCCCATCATTATCAAATATGCTCATATCACTCTTACCTACAAAAATTGCCATGATGTAAATCTACCAAGATAGTCCTGAAACCTGAAGATCTCTCCAGCCTGTTGTGACAGATGTGAAAAGTATGTACAGTTGTTTCCTAGCAGGCTTAACAAAATGCAGAATCCAGTCTTCCTTCTACAGAAAAATGGAAATTAAAACACCTCAATAAACTAATGAAAGATCTTAGCAATACAGAAGGAAATATGCAATTGGTAACAAGTAAAAGTATTTAAAAGAATTGCAAGAACAATATTTTTCAGGACTTCCACCTTTCAAAAATCATTTAGGAGTAGGAATCCCAACAACTTTTAATGAGACTTCAGGATAAAGGTTCAAAAGTGCTTTTGTATTTGATTAAAAAATGATTTAAGCACCTGAGATTAAAGAGGGTTCATGACATTACAGAAATACAAGGAAATTTATGCACCTGAGAGTATAAACAGACATCAGTAATTTTTTAAAACTTTCCTAAATATTAATAGCTTACCTACATCTTTTAAAGAACAGCATTTTCTTGAGCAATCCTGCTAATTTTGCTTGTATTAGAGAGCAAAACTGAAATCACAGTATATTTTGGGCCAGATTTTGGGGGTTCATCATCCAGCTTCACCAACTGAGGCATTTCATAAAGGATCCAGATTGTCAAAGCCTCGGAGCAGCATGATTGTTCCTATGAAAAAAACAAGATGCAGATGCTCAAAACTGAGCACTATTGTAAATTCTGCTACATTACTAAAAAGCTTACACAACAGCTGAGCAGTTCTCAATGTCAAACCCAAACTGCCAGCACCAAACATTTTTCAAAATGTAATTCAATATAAGATAACAAACGAAATGGAAGTGCTTGAATATACTACCCGGGGTTTCTGCAGAAACAATTTGAGGCCTGAATAAAATATATATTGAACCTGAAAGCCAGACTCCTACTGATTGCAAAAGGTCCAAAAACAATCTTAGTAAAATCTCCATGCCGTAGAATTTTAGGGGGCAATAAGAGGAGAAATGTGTTGACTTAGGAATGGCAAGATAATGAAGTGAAAGAAAAGGTCTCATGACAAATCCTGCACAAATCAAGGACAGCACATCACCCTGTGTGCTTAGACCCTCAGTTACTGACACTATACACCACCAAATTATACCAAATTATCCTTGTCCTCTGAAGGTAGTAGCAGATTTTTTAATTATTTTTATGATCACAGTCTAAAGCCATGACAATTTACCCTTTTAGTGTCTGGTGTCAAACAATCTTTTGCAAGTTTGGCATTTTTTGGTGACTAGGGGCAACCTTAATCCCCTTCAGTGTCTGATCAGACACATCATCATTGAGAACTGGATAGGAACTGGCACGATCCAGACCCTGGTGGGTGATGGGCACCCCCCCCAACGCTGCTGGGTGTCCCAGAGCCGTGCCTGCAATCATTCTTCTCCTTTACAGTGAGTTTAATATGGGAGGACCTGAAGATGAAGGGACTGGAGGCCAGAACATGGCCAGGGTTGGCATCAGGGGTTCCTAATGCCTTCTGAGACCTCTGTGGCTGTTTCTGTGACAGTCAGTACACAGGAACATTTCCCAGGACATCAAAGAAAGCTGCAAAGAAAGATGATTTTTTTACCTGGTGTGGGAAGTGTGCTGGAGAAAGTCCCCAGGTACTGGGAGGAGAGTTTCCAACATGCTTTTCAAGTCCTGTTGCCTGTCTGCTGTATTTATTCCTCCCTGTGCTTACCTGCCCATACAAGCAGGTATTTTCCCTTGGTGACAGCCACCAAGGGGCTGCCCGTGTGAGGGAAAATACCACTTCATTTGGGAGATGCCTGAGAAGAGAAGAACAGTAAAGTGTTGGAAGGATTTAGAAGGTCACACAGAGATTAAATGCCAGGGGAATTAGCTTCTGGAAAATAAATTCAGGTATTATTTTCATATACTGTCAAATTACAAGAGATAAGCAGACCACCTAAAGAGAACGAGCTTTTAATTTAAAAAAAAAAAAAAAAAAAAAGGATTGCCTCAGGGAGGACCAGCCAGCTGGTATTTTGTATTTCAGGTACATTTGTTGTGAATGCTTTTCTTTGAAGCTTTTACTTCTTTGTTGTTGCAAAATTACTGTCACCATTCAGTACATGTAAGATACCTCACATGGACCCATCCTGCACAGACAAAAGTGACTGTCACACTTGAAACGGCTGCACTTACAAAAGGGGTTGCACAGGAAATTTTTATATGATTGGAAAGTAACACTTCAAACAGTCTGGATAGAGCTTAGTCGCCCATAATGAGGTAAACTGGTTTTTCAAAATGCTTACATGAACCAGCCTTTCATATTTTAATAAGCAGGTGCAAAAAGAAAGAATCAAAACTTCCCATTTTACTCAGCTACATTAAAATGTGCATTCCAGAGGATGCACGAAGCAGGCATAAGGCTTAAAATTACAGCTTTGGGAAATTCATTTCCAAGGCAGTTGAAAAGAAGCTCCACATGCCTTGCTTTGGGTGTCTGAAGGCTGTTATATGCCCTTCTCTCCCCCTCCCATTATCCCAGTACTTCCTAGAGATCTTTATCCACTGGCCTTTTCTATACTCTGTAAATCTCTTGTGAGCAGGACTGTCACCTTTCTCAGTGCCACAGGTCTATTCTGTAGGCAGAGATACTAAGTATTTTGCTAACGCAAGTGCTAAATAATAATAAAAAAAATTTGATGTTTCTTTGATATAAAGTATGCCTGGGGATCTGAAAGACTAAGGATAATGTAATACTCTTGCTTTCTCTTTCCCTGTGAATTGGCTAAATCTTAGTGAACAATGGATCCATTTTCAGCAACTTCAGATGAACAGGATAAGAGTCTGTGGTCTGTTGTTTCTAGAAAGTGGTAGCTGTTAGCAGGAGTATTTTCATGTCTACTCTTAGCTAAATATGATAACTTATGCTGGAATGGCTTCTGTAAAGATGCACAGCATGAATATATTCCATTTGTTGTTTTAAAAAGACATTGGAAAAATCAGATGTCAGTTGACACACCAGCTAATGAGAAATACATGGGAGTCATTTTCTGTTCTGTTTTGCTTTTATAGGGGGCACAAAAGTACGGAGAAATACAGAGAGGAAATTAGGAGAAGCCACCAGGACAGGCTCGGTTAGTGCCTTTTAAGACAAAATGCTTATTGATTTCAATAGAGAAATCATCACGTTTAGAAGGGTTTGTGTGCTAAATCAACAGGTCTAATGTGATAACTAGATTTCCAAAGCTGACAGATGCCTAGAGATACATGAAAGAAATTCACAGCAACATCACTGAGCTTTTAAAGTTGATCCCTAAGGCTGTGGGGGAGGATAAAACAAGATAATCCCTGTAATAAAGCGCAAAAAATCACTGTCTTCACTCCCTTCATCACACATCATCTCCCGTAAGCTATTTAGGAACCTTCTCAACACCATACTGCAAAAATGGACTCCAAATACTTGCTACTTTTGAGAGATAAACAAGATTAATTTGTTTTGGTACAGTGTGTCAAAGCAACCTGTTTAAAGAAAGGGCCAAGAAAAGGCATCATTATTTAAAATAAAAGTTCACTACCTCCTTTGCAACTTCCAATTTAGCCATCAGCAATTTTTCAGCTCAGAGTTCTCATTTTTATATCCCTAGTTTTAACCAGAAGGCAAGATATCTTTCAGTAAATGTGTTAGTAACACGGGAGTCATTTTCAGTCTCACATTTCCTGGGCAGCAGTATTATTGGAAATTAGTAGAATATCAGCACCTAATAATTTCTGAGAAACACCTTGTGTCCATTTGAGGTACAACCATAGCCCACTCTTGATAAGGTTTATCAGTTTTCCTCGAGTATAACAGACTGCTGAAACCAGGTTGGAAGGTGGGATTTAACATAAAGGATCTTTTTTTGGTTTTCTGTCCCTTAAGAAACTTCTTAAGTTTAAACCTACATAAGGTTAAACCTACATAAGTTTAAACCTACATAAGGGTCACTGTGCACAGCATAGAAAGCACGAATGGCATTATTAAGATTCCTGGAGTGTCTCTTCCTAAAACTAAGCATGAAAGGGGAGAAGAGGAGAAGTATCTGATTAGGTCCTGTATTCCTGTGGGAAGTCTGGACTTTTTTTAGCATCTTCTGAAGCTCTCGGCAATTGGCTGCACTGCACAGTTGCAGCATCCAGATGTGAAGCAGCTGGCTGACTTCACAAATATATGGAATTGGTGCACTGCTCCCTGCTCAGCAAACCTTTTTGAAATGACCCGGTAGCTCTTCACCAAAGCATAACCTAGATTTAGTCACCGGTTTCTGTTTCTGGCTGTTCCTATTAGAAGCTTTGCACTCATAGTCTGTCCTCAACACTTTTCAGGTACCTCTTCTCACGTTGCCTTATAATATCAGAATTCTTTTAATTGTGACTGGACAAGTGAAAAGGCAGAGATGCATTGGGAAATCTTAAGCTGAAGTAGGCATAGGCTGGAAGAGAATTAGGGGACAGTCTCATTTATGTGAGCCTTGTACTTAGTCTTTTCTACGTACCTGCTAAAGGGTGACTGCTGGTGACAATGAACCACAGGTTTGCACCAGCACAGCTGCTCTGAGGTTGTTTCAGAGGGAACCACATTTCACAGCCAGCCTCACTCTGAAGCAGGGTGCCTCAGGTCCTGTAAAAGAGAGTCACAATGTTTTCTTTAGCCCCCTCAAATATATGCTCGTGATAGCCGAGAATGATCTTAAAACTTGTTGAGAACTAATTAGATGTGAAGCAGTGATCACAAACAGCCTCTGAAACCTCGGCCATTCAGTGAGTTGCCTTTTATTTTTGTTTGTGTTTCAGCCCTGGCACGTGTGACAGCTTATGGCTGCCATGTTCCAGAGTTCTAAATGCACTGCAAAATGTTGGAGGAAAATAAAACTGTGCTGAAAAAAGGCAACCTTATTATAGGCTTTATCTCTTTGGACGTAAATCTGAAGGTTTAAAAATCTCTTCACCCCTTACACTCTCTCCTGCTCTCATCACCATCTTCCCCTCAGCATGCTCCCTTCTAGTGGGTTTCTCTCCAAGTCTTTGGCTCAGCTCAGTTTCTCCTGTCTCCCCCTCCCAGAACTGAAGCTCCTTTTCATTCCTCTACTTCGGTGTATCAGACATCTTTCTCAGCAACCCTACACTTTTATTTCCCTTTCCGTGAATTGAACAGACTCAGATCAACCTGCTGGTGCCAGGTGCACTGAGTGATGTTTCAGCTATAAATTCATAGCTGCATTGGCTGAGCAATGATCAAAAGATGTGGCAAGAGGTACCAAAGGCAAAACAGGAGGCACAGGAGTTTACCTTGCAAGTGAAGCCCTCTTATCTATGCCAAGGGCTCTTTTTTTTTAATAACTGCTTGGCAATATTGTCTGATCTGCTGGAAGATGTTACTTCTAAGGCAGAGCATTTTCAGTTGCTGCAGCTATCCAAAGAGAGAGAGGGAGGAAAGCAAATTGAAATTCAATTTTTCATAATGAGGAAGGAAATGCATTTGCAATTTCTTATTTCCAAGTGAATTCCTTCCCATGGATTGTGAGGCTACAGGCTCAATGCCATTAGGACCTGGCAGTCAAGCTGGAGTACTCCCACAGGTCCTTTTGGAGAACAAACCCTAAGGGAGAGGGCAGCCGGGTCACCCAGTGGGAGAGATCAGATTTATAAAGCCTGTATTTCTCCCACGTAGCGTAAAACAAATAGACTCATCCCAAAGCTGAAGCTTAAATGTGGACACTAGCTTCCTGCGGGAGTCGTTCTCTGAATTTTGCAGGCTGAATCAAGCCGCTTATTTAGCCATCACTCTGTGTCCTGTGCTTTAATGAACATGCTTCATATTTTGTTCTGCTCCTGTCCTCAGCTGCTGTCAACAGACAAAGCATTATTGATGTTCTCGAGAGAGCCAGGCTGTGAGTGGTTTGATCATGAGAGCAAATAGGGTTAGAAAAGGGCTCACTGGGCAATGATCTGTTATTCTGTCTACCACAAAGACCAAGAGCTGGCAGAAAATGGTGAGAACAGGTATTTTGCAACTCTTCCTCCATCCTCCAGTAAATTCTTGGCTGAGTCAAACCTCGGTTATATCATGCCACCAATTAAAGGTGTTGAAAATGTTAAAACAACTATTAGCAATTCTTGAGGGCCTGGAGGCTTTTTCCAGGCAATTTGAATCAATATATTAACACTTCTCTGCAAAGGGAAATTTCACACTTCTCCGGCTTTACTCATACCTTGGAGGATAGCACTAACCATTCAGTCATTTAATTCTGGAGCAATGGAGTTACCATGTTTTGTGGCTGGGTTTTTCTTTCTGGTTTATTTATTTTTATACAGTATGTCTGAAAGGAGCACAGGATGCCCTTGCCAGAGCTGCAGCATAACCTTTATGGTTTTCCTGAGAAAGTAATGAGGATTTTGAGCTTTTTTTTATAGTCATCTTCAGTACATATGTAGACATGCACACACATACATATGTATTTTTAAACTTAGGCTTCCAGAGATGCGTGTCTTCCTTACTGTTAAAGCTCTAACCAGACCCAGCCTTGCCCTTTGTGCTGAGATTGTGAAGGAAATAGTGGTTTCTTTATGCTTGGGATACCATTCAATGAGGGAAAGTGAGAGCATCCTCAAACCTATTGCTCTTTGAATGAAAAGAATCAAGGATTCATTGGTCCAAAAAGCTCTTCCATCAGTGTCGTCCACTTCCCTGTAAAATATCTGAATGCCCACTAATCCTTGGAGAAAATGGTATTTTATCACTTTTTGCTGAAAAGCAATACTATCACCTTGCAGATACATTGCTCCTCGCAAAGCTGAGGCAACTGCAATGGTTAGAGCTGAGTCCTTCTCCTTTGCTTTCGCAGCAGCTAGGGATCATTGACAGGTAATTTCCTGCCTCTTGGCTGAGGAACGCAAACTTCAAAATTTTAAGAGCAGAGCATGTCTTAAGGCTATGTCTTTGCATGTCTCTGCACCTTGCAAGAGAAGTCCTTAAATTTATGAGGAGGTGTGTAAAATCTCTGTTTGGCTGGTAAACCAAGGCACAGTCTTAAGACCCAGAAGTTAGTATCTCTCTGTACTGTTTTAATATAGATGTAGGTATAAGCTCATGCTGATTTCATATTGTAACAGAAGTAGGGACTTGGCATATCGAGGCTCCACAGCATTCAGTCAAAGTGGAAAACATACTGTTTTCTACCAGGCCAACAGCTCAATAATTATCAGCTCCAGTCCCCCCTTTTAATGTTTGTGATCATTCTGAACAGCAAAGTATCCCGTGTGTTATGTGTGCCTGGCATCTTTAAACAGTAGACATTTGCATTTTGGCAAGATGAGACATGGCTGCTGATGCTTGAAAAAGAGCAAGACCTTAGGTAAATTTGGACTGTTTGTTCAAAAGCTGCACCTGAGCCAGACCCCAAGAGATGCTGAACACCTGCAGCTCTCACTGACCTTCCTGTTGCTAATGTAGCCATGGTGCTGACGGTGCAGTGCCTCCCTCTTACAGCTTCACTAAAAGCCTTTATGATAGCTGGTTAGTTGCAGCCTACCTGAAATCTGATCGTGGAACACACCGGAGGAAGAGCGTTCACTGTGTATTGTTGAGTCCACCTCCTTCTGTCATTAGTCACCCAGGTATCATTTTTCCAAAATGAAACAGGAATGCCTTTGAGTTGCACATACGAGCCACTTCAGTGCACTCACAAGCTCAGCAGTGTTCCAGTGCATCATCTATTAAATGTACCCCCTTTATTTCAGCTAATTCATACCCTACTAAATTGAACCTAATGAGTACAGACAATTACACAGATCAAGAATGTGTAGGGCCTTCAGGTGGTGTAAAGCAGCTGCTAAAGACTGAAGAGATTTTCAAACGCACCTACCCATGAACCGCTGTCGTTTGGAAGTGATACACTGTCTCCGATACACCACTTTGATGAGGCTCCTTTAATAAGGTGCAACCTATGCCAGCATCTCCTATGACAATGTGCAGCAAGATTTTAACACTCCAAGGATCTGGTAGCTGGTGTCCCCGTCCGTGACTCCTCAGGCAGTCTGCAAACGAGCATATGAACCATGACACACAATTAGGCCCCAGCATGACTCTGTTAACGATCGGCAGTGAGACACGCCTGCCTTGCCGTGTCACTGCCTGCTATGGTTTCAGGGTATTTGCTCTGCAGGCAGGGGAAGAGAGGTTTTATGTGTGTTAATAGAAGCCAATAAATGATAAGAAGCAACCAAATTAAAGAAAGATTATATTGTCCTGCCTTAAAAATATTTAATTCCATTCTGGAAAATGGACCAGCTTTAAAATGAGGGAATTATGAGACCCAACCCTCCAGAGCAGCCTGTGGCCCTGGAGTGCTATGGCAGTTTTCTGAATTTGCCTGTCCTTCCCTATGAGGGCAGCTGGCACCCACCAGGAGGTGAACTTGCCTTATGTTTCCTCAATAAGGAAGAGACTTTACAACAGTTTCCGCATGCTTCCCTATTTAATTACTTGGTATTGCTCTGCCCTGCCATCTAATCAAAGGGACCGAAATTCTTGCCTTAGATGTACCTGTTGGCTATATAAGAGTTCTGTGCTAGTACAGCACT
Source organism: Limnodromus scolopaceus (assembly GCA_028565335.1). Classification (NCBI taxonomy): domain Eukaryota; kingdom Metazoa; phylum Chordata; class Aves; order Charadriiformes; family Scolopacidae; genus Limnodromus; species Limnodromus scolopaceus. Next base: position 18,917,429 of record JAOXNO010000024.1, on the reverse strand, counting down.
CGCTCCTCATTTTCCTTTTGGAGGCTTAAACTTTTCACCTTTTGTTTCTGTTTTCCTTCACCCTCTGTTTCACTACTCCAACTTCCCTGCCTTTCCCAAATGTCACTCAGTCTTCTCCCTCCCCCATTTGCCTTCCCAAAATACCTGACCTTTGATTTGCAGAGAAGAACTTTGTAAGTTGTATCTGGCAGTTCCATGGGAGGGGTGGCTTTCAGAAACCTTTCGTGTTCGCATCTCACTGGTTTCCCCAGGCTTTTTGCTTTGACAGCCGACATAAATTCAAACGGTCATGGTACAGGTAGAGTCAACCAGCACAGGGATCTTACCAGAAGTTCTGCAAAAGATTTCGATAGGTATAAACTGTTTTAAAGAAGCTTTTCCCTTAGAAATTTCAGACCTCAAGCAAAACCAGAAAATATTTTTAATGTTCTTATTTTGACCTAGTTATTTCCAGCGCTTCCAAACAGGTTTAGAATCAAAAACTCTATTTCACCTGGTCCTGGAAACAGTTATCAACATGATTTATAAGCGTAAACCACCAGGTGAAAGACTCCTGAGGCACCTTCATACTTCAGGTGGAAAACTGAATCATAGAATAGAATCACAGAATTGTCTAGGTTGGAAGGGACCCTCAATATCATCTAGTCCAACCCTCAACCTAACTCTGATAAACAAGAAAACCCAGCCACATCACTAAACCATGTCTCTAAGCACTATACCAACCCATCTTTTGAAAACCTCCAGGGATGGTGCCTCAACCACTTCCCTGGGCAGCCCATTCCAGTGCTTAATAACC
>JAOXNO010000024.1:18863279-18908078 GCA_028565335.1 Limnodromus scolopaceus | reverse complement strand
TTCAGCTATTGAAAAATACATGTAACAAAACTTCACTGAGTTTTCAGTACTTCACTATAAAGTAATGACTGAGAAACAAAGCAGAACGCGAATCCTATACTTGCATTCAGGAAATACTGTATATGCAACTTTGGACACGTCAGCAAAAAGACTACACTACAACTAAGGAGCTTATGACCAAAAGGAGTTGTTAAATACAACCTCTTAAATTAGGAATATAAGGAATAACTCACATCCCTAATATGGATGAATCTAAAAAATTAACTGGGATGAAGGTCTGACTTTCACTCATTTCCTGTCTTAATGGGTTTGGGCTCTTCTCTTTATGTTGCCAACGCCTTAGAGAAAATACTTTTCTATGGCACTTTAGCCGTAGGAACAATCTTCCAGTCTATATACTCCACATGTAATTTCTGTTGGCTTTCATTTGTCTTGTCAAAATTTGTATGGTCTCCCTTACTCAGTTATACAAATCCACATCTAAAGTAACCTCATTGACGATAACAGGATGATCCCAGTTAGGATCTGGGATATTATGGCAGTATGTTCCTGTCTCTTGACCCAGAGATGGGCAAGACAAGAATCTGACTTTTCTAACTGAAATCCTGCTCAGAGATTCCTCCTAAGAAGCATTCTCCCATTTCTCCTATTTGACCTTGCCCTCGACTTCCCAAGTTGAAAAATCTAAGACAAAGAAGGGAGGTGGTGATAACAGGGATGGCTTTTGTCTATTCTAAAAATATCATGGCCAAATAATGCTACTGGTCACATGTCAGCTTTGTACATGTTACAAGTAAATAGATAGGATTTTTTTTTTATAATGGAAATCCCAATCAGAGGGAAGTCAGTTTAGTACCACGAAAGAACAGACACTAAAGATGAGGCATTTACTCATATGAATAAGTCAAAAATCTGCATCTTGAAGTCCATATTCCAAGTGTTCAATTCGACCATTACCTCCACTTTCATAGTCAGGAAAGGTGAAAGGACAGCAAGGGTACAGTCAACTAAATGCTCCAGCAGAGAACACAGTAATAAATAGAATCAAAGTAATACATAGCAAGTACTAAAACTCAGCAAAAAATTCAAGAAATGCCAATGTAATTTATATTCCTGTGCATTAAGGCATAGCCTTTCAAAACACTATCCTACACTACTACTTTATTGAAGATCCTTCATCTCATTGTTACTGGATACTTTTCTCACTGAACACCTGAAAGACTCCAGACCCTAAATTACTTGGCATCACTACAGAATATAAACTACTACAACATTAAAAAATTTCCCTGGGGGCACTCCATGCATTACTACAGCATTGCTCTGCATCAGACTGGCAAGGTTCTGATTTTTCAGATCAGGTGGCATTTTTACAGTATTTTATACATCCAGTGCACTAGCCCCAACCACAAACAAGATTACTGAGAATTACTGCATGTTTTTTACCTTAGTGTCCTTTATTAGACACTCATTGTGCACACTCAAGATTTTCACTTGATCCAATATAACGGACCAAAGTGGTTCTGGATCTCCCTCCTCTTTGCTTATATTAAGCCTACCGATGTTGCAGCTGCAGAGTGAGTCAAATCAACAAATTCCTCTGGCAAGAAGCTGTGCTTTTTCTCATTCAGCGTTGCCAGGGGAATTTTCCACTGTCCTGGCGGATTGATTCCACCTATTTTGTACCCACCCAAACACAAGAGGCGACACAGGTGAGCCGGCTGGAGGGCAAAGCCGGGCTTATGGGCAAGGAAAAGTAACCACCTTCAGAAGTGGAAGATACACCATGAAACCCTTAGGTGTGTCTCTGAGAACATGGTGTGTGACTATCCACAGGGATAAATTGGCACCTCCAGCTTTACACCAAGCTGCTTTGAGAAAGGAGAGAAGCAGCCCCAAGAAAACCTCCTTTCCTGCAACACTGTCAGTCTGCATGGATGTGCAAACAGACAGGAGTCTGCCACTAGATGAGCTGTTAGTGTCCTTCATGGGGACACTATGTGTCCCTATATTCAAGGGAAATATAGGGAAGGTCCAAACAGCAGTTGTGACCCCAAGTCTCTGTTTTGCTCCAGAATACATGAAAGACCATGAGGCAATGGTGGTCCTTGGCAAAAAGCAGTAATCCAGAAGTAACCGGGCATCAGCTACACTTAAGATCAAACAATATAAATTTGTCATCTGACTTTCAGGAGCCAGACGCCTGCCTCCCTGATGGCATCTTTGAAAATCTCCCCAAAGCAATTTCTCAGAAGTCTACAGTTACTCAGCGCCAGTGCCCTCCTTTACAACGTTAAGATGGTGAAGTGCATTATTTATGGATTCAAATGGCACATTCTTCTTCCAAAATAATCACTGTATAATTGGGATAATGCCCTTGATTGTGTGCTATGGCTTAAGTAACATTTAGGTAGTAAATAACCACTGGCTTTCAGCCATGTGATCAATAGTCAGAGCTGACTGAAGACTTACCATCAAGGCATTCAAGAATAATCAGACTTTTCAAAGAAGTGAGAAATTTCACGGTAATACTTGTCTTCCTTAGAATACAGAGCTTTTTTAGGTCAAAAGAATTAAAAACTGTCTTTCTTTTTCCTTTAACTTTTGCAACAATGCACAAAGCAGTTATGAAAATCCTTTCCACCTTTTCCCACCATTAATCCCCTTGTATAAAAAGATGATTGTCAAACTGTAATAGGCAGTTATTACCTGTCTGTAGGCAATAACTCCAGTGTTCATGCTGCTACAACCTTGGGAAGGTTTCAGAAGTAATTTAAGAAAAGGTCTCCAGATTCTGGTGAATATGCTTTACAATGCAGAAGAGAGGAAATGGAATCAGTTTAGCATATCAAAGAGAGAGTTACAACTATAACAAACTTGCTGGATGTTGTCCACAGTGCCACTGTTAAAGTAAACATACCCAAGTTATCCTGGCACCCTTGTAGCTGTGTAGCCACAGTAACATGTCACTGGGGATGTTAATTAACTCCAAGTTTACACAGCTTTTAGAGCAGATTTTGTAGACAGTGCTGAGCCCTGGTTTTGTTAAGCTGAAAGGGCTGAGTTGAAGCCATTTGCTACACTGGAAAGCATTTTTCCTGTTTACTTTCATGTCCAATTTGGAGAGATTCTCCTTTTGATAAATATATAAGAAGTGTTCTTCTGCACTGCACTGAAAAATAAAATTTCAAATCCAGTCCTAAAAAAAGCCTCAATAAGAGCAGGAGTCATACCCTTGAAATACCGTATTTGTGAAATAACAGACCAACAGTTACACATCTCTAACATTCAGTACTAAAGACTTGCGTGAAGGTGAAGAAAATGGCTCAGAGACACTACATACAGACATGCCTCTTCGGGCTTATCAGCTCTGGCACTGTCTGAATGTAATAAATTACTGCCTCAGACTTTGTTACTGCTTAATAGCAAACTCTTACGGTTGGTAAACCCCACACAGTTTCTCATTAGCAGAATTGTAAAGATCTTTTCCCTTAAGTATCCAGCAGCTGGATTGGCAGGAGTGAGCCTCCAAACAAAAGCAGATGCATCTCCTATAAAGTTTTCAATACCTCAAGGTATTTAACAGCTTCTGTTTTATTACTACTGAGCAGAGCTTGGTTTGTTGCTGTTTATCTGTGTGGGCAGGTGCTCTATTTCCCCATTTGTAAAACACGATTATAGCACATCTTTACATCACAACAGTGTTACCTGGCTAGATGGTTTCAACAGTGAGCAGCCTTCAGTTCAACAACATTGTCGGAGAGATCCCCTAGATAAAACCGTGATTTAAGTATGGAAAGTTTCAACGACCAAAAGAACTCCCAAAACATTGCTCCATACCTGGCACTCCGGTGGACCAGATGCTCCCTATCTCCTCCCCCTAATCTCTGAAGATATCAAATAATAAGTAAATAACGAAGATTGAAAAGGGAGCAACCAACAAAAGTGAAACAGAGAATTATACAACAAAGAATCAAAACATGTAGATGGATAGTAATTTCCTGAACTTAGAAACCTACACATACAAAAGGAAATAATTCCTTGTGAACTAAAGGCCAGTTGGAGATAGAGTAAGTGGAAGAAGCAATTTGGTAAAGTAGGAGCAATAGCAGACATCTGCCTGGTTTAGGAACCTGACTGCAGGTTACTTACATATCAAATGACCACTAGTTTTCAGCTCAATTTTCAGCTCAGATTAGGAGTTAAAGGAAAGAAATCACAGTAGATACAACAATCTGTAGCAAAGTGGTTCTGTAAGTTTCTAATCTAGTAAGGAAGCAGAGGGAGGGAGAAAAACAATTAATCAATTAAGTGTTGCCTGCTGCCTTATTGATCTGCCAAGAAAAAAATCTACCTCAACTATAAAAAAATAACTATTTGTACATGTTGATAGTAATGATACTGAAAAATACCATAAATTTTCCTGGATGATTAGTGTGGTATTTTAAAACACCATGATAAATGTTAATTACATGCAAATAGCAGCAGTAAAGTTGTTATGGCACGACTGGGAGCTCAGTGCTTAGCTCTGTTACTCCTGGTTCTCTTGACCTCATGTAGTAAGTCTGAAAACACACATAAGTAAATAATGTAATGACTGATACACACTGAATCTTTCTTGAGCCAGGTAAAGACAGGGGAAACAGCACACTTCCTTGCATTGCGTGAGATTGAGAAAAGACAGGAGAAACTCAACCCATCGAGCAGAGGGTTGTGCTGCAAGACATTATAAGAAAAACAGACAGCAGCTCATTTTCTTGTCTTTTCTTCACGTTTCTCTTCATAAGTTTCTCTTATTCTCCAAGCTTCCTCTGTAGCAATGTTACGAGCTCACCTACTCCCTAAATTTTCAGCTTACAACAAAATAAGGAAAAGCCCTCCTACATCCCTGCTTTTTTTTTTTTTAAAAAAAAAAAAGATAATAAAATTGAATTATTGTGTTTACATCTTCTTGATGGCATTGAGATTTCCCAACAGGAGGAACTGCAGAGTTTCAGATAAGCACAGCCGTGAGACTCATTGACCATGAGAGATGCTTATCCCTTCCTTCCCTCCTGCCGGTAACTACAGAGAAACAGATAGCTCAGACTGATGTAGCAGAATAACAATTTGGCATTCAGAGGTGCCTGAAATGCATTTGTTTAGTATTTGTTTTGGTGAGAGGTCAGGCATTCTATGGTGTTTCTTTTGGAGGAATTTGTATTTGTTCTGGACAAAATGCACTGAGGATACCTCTCTCAAAATACTGCAGAGCAATGCTAAATAGGTTGATTCTGAAAAAATGCATCTAACCATATCTTGCAGGCTCAGAAGGGGTTAGGCTTTTAAACCAATTTTTAGACTGCTAAATAAATGTTTAGGTTCTTAAGTGACTTACCATCCTTTCTCAACTGCTTTTCTAGTTTTTGGCTTCCTTCTAACTAATCTTCCCTTAACTGAGACAGTTTGGGCCAGCTGCTTTTCCGCAGGAAGCGATGAGTTAAACAGCCAGTGTAGAGCACCAGGAGAGTGCAGGCAGCTGAGGAAAGCTGCAGTGAAAGCCACACACACACTCACTGCAAAAGCACCATCTGACACCAGCTGAGAACCCCCACCAGACTGAGGACAGTGCCAGGGTGACACGCACCTCCCGGCTGCCTCCTGCTGTCTCAGACGTAGCGGAGAGCCCCAGTGCAGCTCTTCACCAGCAAACAGTGACGCAAACACACAGGAGCTGATGGAAGACACCGGAGGCTTCTTCCATAATGAGGCATGTCCTGGCCTTGTATAGAAGAGCATAGCTGTGAATAATACTAGTGGCTCTGTGTGGTTTTACACAGACTAGGATCTCGCTCCCAGGAGCATCTATCAATCTATTTACACAGGATTACAGCAGCTAAGACATAACCCCAGCTGCTCAGAGCTGGGCAGACAGAAGTCATTTGGAAAATCCAAGATTTGTAGCCAGTACCTCCAGGGGCTGACACACAATGGAGTCACACACTCTCACACGTCCCCTGAGCCATGAAGTCTATCTGTGTGTGCTCTTCAGCCTCAGCAAATGTCACATATCTGAGTCATGCCCTCTAGGAGTGAAGAGCTGAATACAGCTCGCAAGCACTCTATCTGCTGCCTCAAGAACCAAAGGATGGCCATCTGGCTCACTTCCCTGCCTCTGACTGCAGCCAAAATCAGATGCCTTGGGAGGAGGAGGAGGTCAGGGCAAGCAAATATGAATTCCCATTTCCCAGGCACTCCCCCAGCCTCCAGCAGCAGGACTGCTGGTTGAGAGCGCACATGTGGCTCCCGCCACTCAGCTGGTTTATGTGACTGTATGCAAACCCTTGAATTAAAACCAGGAGTTTATACAGTAATCATCCCGTGGGCTGTATTATGTGTTAAAGCTGGAGCAAGCAGAAGCAAACAACCTAGCATAGGTATGCAACAAAGAGAAGGTGGCCAGACTCTGCAAGACACCAATCCGCTGGTCACAGCAGTGGGCTTGGGACCCTGAAGAGATGAAGAAATGCCCTCATCCACAGAGAAACCTAGCAGATTTTCAGGTGTTTTCTTAAATATTATTAGCTCTGCTCGGGTATGGGAACATTTCCTGCTAAGAGGCACAGATAACTTGCACAGGCCCAGGGCTCAGCTGGCTACAGCTCCTGCATCCCGTGCTGTTACTGCATTGCACTGCCACAGCTCCGACCCTCTCAATGAACTCCCTCAAAAACTACTTCTAATATCCTCCTGCCTTGTGACTTGAAGGGCCCAAACTTCAAGAGCTTCATCTCTTACACGATGCCAGGACAAGGTATGCCATTTACTACTTTCCTAAAAAAAACCCCAACCAAACAGCTCACCTTTGTTGTTTTTTGTGCATCTGCTCTGCCTGCGGTACGCAGTGACCAGGAATGACTTAAGTGCTTGGGGGGAAAAATAACCAACAACCTTTGTTCTGTTTTCCAAGGAAAGACAGATACATGGCCTTCTGCCACTGAGATTTGCTCTAAGCTACAACGATGTATAGTCTAGGTGTCAACTTCAATTATGTTTCAAGGCAGCTGGACTTCTTAAGCTCCCCACATGGTTGCTGTCTAGAAATCCGAGCACTTCTGAAGAGACCTGTGAAATTCCAACTGATTTACACAGATCCAGGGTACCACCTTGGACTTCTTCATGAGTACAGACATACAGGACTTACTGTAGCAAATACAGGAAATACCTAGTTAGTAAATGAACATTGGCATTGTTTGCGGCAGAACTTGGATGAAGCTTCTGATTTGTCTCTGAGTGGTTAAAGTTGGGATGAGGGACACATCCCCGCACGGTGAAAAAGCAACGTAAGAAAGGGCTACGCACAAAGCAAATGCGTGGAATCAGACTGCTTGCTATTTCCAAGGTCTGGTGATATTTTACTGACACAAAGCCTGTTGTTTACTCTTTGCCTGTTGCTATGCATAAGCCCCAAGTATTTATTAGAACAACTTACTGCTAATAATGAGAAGCCAAACAGGAAATCAATATAGACTCGTTTACGTGAAAAAATATGCTTATTCCCTCTCTGATAAACAGCCAGGCAGGCAAAGCTGAGGATCCCCATGCCAAATGAGGCACTGAAAAACAAGTTTCAGTAAGTTACAGCAGATTCACTTAAAAGAATGCTAAATGTGGTTTAATTTTTTTACCCTTACCTGTCACGAAATAAGTTTATATGCTATGAAATCACCAGATGAAACTACAAGATATATGTGACTTAAGCTTATTAATTTGCATTCTATCAGTTTGCCCAATTTAGATAAAATAGTTCATCACTGTACAGTTCCCCCTTATTTGGAATAAAAGAGCTCTATTTGTAGCAATTTTTATTTCTTTATTTCTCATGTTTGCCTTCTTAAAAAGAACTTAATTGCTCTTAACCTCACCCCACTGATGTCATGGTAAAAATCTATCAAGCAATCACTTCCTCTGCCCAACCTGCAAGATTAATAAAGGCAGGCCACACGGAATTCCTCCGCTCATTTCATGGCACCCTAAAAACCCTCCTACTGCAAGGCACCCACCAATTATTTCATTTTCCCTCCCCGGCTGTTACTTTTCCTTCATTTCAGAGCATCATCCATCATCAGCTCAGCTCACACATGTTGGTTTTTTTCCTATGACTTTAAAGTTACACGGTGGAGTCATTCTCCCTATTTTGTAGGTGGAGACACTGCAGTGGGATGTGGTATTCAATGTGAAGATGAAGGAAGTTATAAGGCAGCTGTGAGCCTCTTCCAGAGTATAGGAGGAAGAGGATGACAAACATTAAGATACAACAGAAAATTAGGAAAAAAAAAAAATTATCAAAATATAGTTTGGGCATTTGAGGAAACTAATGCTTTGGGTACTTTCAAGGCACAAAAAGCGTAAATTGTATAATCGCTATTAATAGCTTTTCTAACATCACTGCATGTTATTCATGTTCCTGCTGTGTTTTTCTCCACTAGATGGTAACCACAGAAACCAAACAAAAAACAAGCTCTCAGCAATAGAAGCATGGTGATATGCTGCAGAATGATACTCTATACATTTGTTATCTGAGACTGCCAGAAAGACAGAGAGAACAGAGAAGACAAAAAATAGGGTTGCTTTAAGAAGTGTATTAACTCTCAGCATGTCAAAGCACAAAACCAGAAAAATAGTGTCCGTGACAAACTTCTGAAGGGAGAACAGAAAAGAATTACCCAATGAAATAGCTTCAGAAGATGAAGCTGCGTTTTTTCTCCGCAAATACAGCTCCATGATTTAGTCTCTCTTAAACATTGAACATAAGCTGTCAGCAGAGAGATGGCTGTAGAGAATACTGCGGTTAGTGGTCTGTAAGCTGCCTGCGCAGGTCAGCAATTCACTGCTCGTGGCAGAGTGTCCAGCACCTGCACTCAAATGGGAGTGAGGTTAGTCCCCTTGGTACTCAAACAGAACTATCCCTCCTGGTCCCACGGACAGCTGGAAGACAAGGAACAGCCATATATTTAGCCCATTCTTGAATAAGCCTCCACTTGCACAAACTTTAATGTCCACTCATAGGTAGAATGTTTAATTGTAGAGGTAAAACTACCAAATATTCGTTACTTTCTAGAGGTGAGAAGCACAACCAGTATTAGGACTGCACATTAACCTCTTGATTAGGTAAAAGTTGACCCTTCCATACTTTTCTAACTTGGAAGAGGAAAGTCATCAACATGAGCTGTACCTAAACAGCCTCCAAAAAGTGTTTGTAACTGGGTTTACTTTCCACACACTCTAGTAGGTAGATTTACTTACCTTCTTTAAGATTGAATTTTAAATAGACAGATAACACAGAGAAGCAATTCCAACTCGTGATTTCATAGCTCTGCTGCGAAACAGTCTTGCACTGTCCGTTGTTCAGTGAGGCCTGAATTTCCCGATAAGTGTGGCAGGCAAGGTGATTTCTGTTCATGCTTGTTTGAATTAAAAACCCAAAGTCTAGACTACCATTAAAAAGCCAGCCTTTGTCAAGAGCCACCACAGAATTTTGACTTTTATTGTAGGCTTTTTTAAATATAGCTAGATTTTCAGCATGCAAAAGTATCCATTTAACTAAACTCCGTTCATTTTCAATTTTCCTAATTTTGCATCTCAAACCTCGCCCTGCAGCACTCTGCCTCATTTCGGGGTGAGCTTACCTGACTTTTAGATCCCTTCTCTCAAGGTATAGTAATTACCAGCCCTAAGGAGTCAAGAGGGAAACTCCTCACGGAAGCCGTAAGAATGATTGATTTAAAAAACTGTATAACAAACTATTCTAGAAATAATAATTACATTTTCCCCAGAGCCATAAGGCTTAGGAGCTTAAAGTTTCTTCTGTTCTGTTCAAATTAAAAATGAGTCTCTGTCACAGGTTTCTAAGAGACAGTGCTCTGACAAACATACTAAAGGTTTCTGCTGAAGTCATTTGGGTTGGCAATGCAGCTCGTTGCTTCTTGTTTTGTTTTCTCATTTCATACCCAGCCAAGATGCCCGAAGTATAAAACATTCAAGTTAATTTTCTGAAGCACACGGCATTGGCAGAACTTCAACAGGAGCAGTTTAGACAGATGCAGAATCTTTTTGAAAAATCCCATTTTTCCGATGTAAGATGAAGTTTCACATTAATGGGGATTGCTGCAGCTTAACAGGACTAAATCCTACATCTGGAAGAGAGATGGCAGCCGTAATAATTGTATCATGGCTCTTATCCCTTGTCGGCTTTGTAATAGCAGTAGTTTTTATCTTTTCAGTAAATGCAAAGAGTAATTAATGTTTGTGCAACACATTAGAAGTTTCAAATGCCATGTAGGTAAAGATAAGTGCTCTTCTCCCTTTAGTTAATTTACTGTTGCTACGTGCTTCTTCTCACCACACTCACCGAGGGCTACACTGGCTGTTCCTGCACAGGGCATGTGCTGCCGCGTGGGTAGATACCACAGCCCATGAAAAACCCCACCAGTACATCAGGCCTGAATAGCCTTTTAAATGACATGGCAATGAACAGATCCTGGGTTTCACCATTTAGGGTGCCCCAGCTTTTCCTACCCACGGAAAACTGCATCTGAAACACATATGGGATGAGTCTCCCTGGAAAACAAAGCAGAAAGTTTTGCGGAGGCCTCTTGGAAAACAAGGGAACCATGAAGAGGCAAAAGTTGTGGTACTTCCACTGGTGAGAATCTTTCAAATAGTAGTTTTTATTGGAAGATGATGATTTATTTTTAACAGAATTAATCAGGGCGGAAGTCAGTTTCGAGGAATTTCTCATTTGAGCTTTAAGCTATGAAGCTGCAGAAACAGTTTCATTTTTCTGATATACTCCGCTTCCTTTCTGCTTTGAAATCACTTTTTGTTTAAAAAAAAACCCTAAGGGTTAGAAATAAGAAAGCAGAGAATTAAAACAAAATGTTCAAACCTAATCAGACTTTTTTAAATTTTCATTTATGAAAATGCTCAGTACTGACTTTTCACTTAAATGAAAAACGTCATAAAACAAGAAAAATGTTTCTGCCTACTCTATTAAAAATGTGCAAAAGTACTTTGTTGAATATGAATCTAAGAATATGTGGTCTCCAAAGAAACAGATATCTGTCTTTTGATTTGTGTAAAAAAGAAAGTGATGAAAGCATTTAATGAAAAACATCCATTTGAAATGGAAGAGAAAGGACTCATTTAAAAGACTGGCTAAAACGCCCAGATATCTACTATGAAGTGACAGTTTTGAAACCAAGTATTATGTTAGCTAGGAATAATTCCCACTTTTCAAAAAGCTGGTTTTCTAAAGATTAGCTCAGCTACATCCACAGAGATAGCGTGCTGCAGGCAGCTGCTCTAATGTCTGTGAATGATTTATTACCTTTCAGTGTTGATCACAGAAACACCATTTGCAAGTGTAACACAGACTCTTTCCACTACTCTGGATGCAAAGGCTACTTATATACTTCTCTCTTCCCCAGCTCAAGAAGGGATAAGACATCATCGCCTCCCTTACACAGGGGCTTTCTGTATACAGCAGCTGAGTACAGAGATATTCCCCTCTGCAAAGGGAGGCCCGGACCCAGGACTTGAATTTATTCCAATGTTACTTGTTGCAAGATTTGTCTAAGATGCCCTTTGGATCCTGACACCAGCCTGTCTGATTTCCTGAGGCTGCAAGTCGTGAATTAAGACTGCACACGCAGCAGAAGAGGAGATCTCGCTATTTGTGCACTTTATTCAATGACTCCAATGTGATTCAAGCCTTGCCACTTCCAAACAAGACCCCCTTTCACTCACACACTCGCGCGCCTGTGCGAAGCGCAGCTAAACAAAACAAAGTAAAATAGAAACAAAATTGAGAACTGAAAAAGTAAAGCTGTGTCCAACTGAAATAACCTGACTGTGGTTAACTCCTCTCTGCAGCATCACACCGCTGCAGCCCTGAGGACACATGGGTGTCCGTGTACCCATGCAGGTTGTGACAACTACCCATATATTGCCTGGGTATGCACAACTAACCTCACTGCAACATGAGCGTCCCTTCTAGCCTCAGAATGCTGGTGGCTGCTGCAGACCAGTGCCAGCTATAAGGGCTGGAGGGAGTGCTCATGGCACAGAGAGTTTTCAGCCAGTTCTGACAGAGGTTCTTTGCAGACAACTGACTCCCTGGGTGGCTAATGCTGGATTTGTCTGGTGCTTTACCCACCAGGGAACATACTCTTGGGGTGAGAGGGTTAGGTACAACACATTTTTGTGGCTGCCCTAATGTTGTGCTTACTTATGTTCTTGATTTTTTCATGAAAAACCTAGGCATGTTTCATATTAGCCAGTTTTCACTGTTCAGAGTGTCTCAGTCCAGTTCTGTCAGGATATTCAGGGCACCCCTCAGTGGGAACCTGGTTGGACATACCCTTGGATGATTAAGCTCGGAACTCCTTGTCAAAAACAGCAACACACCCTGAAACCCACTGACTGTCAGTGTATTCTGGGGCTTTCAAATGGCTTTGTTCTTCCTTTAATCAATGGCATCAAGTGCCTGAGAAACCTACACGCTTTGGGAAAAGAACAAATAAATACAAAGGATTTACGCTATAGCCCTAGACAGATGCCCAGGCACCGGCAAAGGCATTTCACAGATGACTGGAAACTAAGCCAAGCAATTCTGAAGGACTGTCTTGTAGTCCCCATTGGTTTAACACCCTCAGAGATGGACAGGTAAACGCGCTTTGCTACTTTTTGCTCCTAAGCCTGCCTGTGAGCATGCACCCACGTTGGCAGAAAGGATAGGTGCACTCCGAGGAAGGCAGACAGATTCAGAGGGCAGGCAGATTGCCCTGCTCGCTGTGTCACTGCGGTATCGCTGTGCTGCTCGGAGGTAAAACACATTTGCTTGGGCACAGTGCCACACCAACCCGATTATTCAGCTTCTGGACTGAATTGGTTCATACTGATGCAAGATCACAGCTTGGACAGAGGAAATGTTTGACTGCCCACGTGTTCCTGCTGAGACAGCCTGCTCATTACCTGCTCCATGCCAAGCACCACCGGGAAGGAAGAATTACTTAGTGCAATGAATCATGGCATCACAGAATGGTTTGGGTTCGAAGGGACCTTAAAGATCATGCAGATCCAACCCCCCTCCCATGGGCAGAGACACCTCCCACTAGAGCAGGTTGCTCAAAGACCCATCCAGCCTGGCCTTGAACCCCTCCAGGGATGGGGCAGCCAGAACTTCTCTAGGCAACCTGTTCCAGTGTCCCACCACCCTCACAGGAAAGAATTTCTTCCTACTATCTCACCTACATCTCCCCTCTTTCAGTTTAAAAACAATACCCCTCATCCTATTGGTACAATGGATATGTTACTTTTGCAAACCCTTTTTGGCTTTTTTTTTTTTTGGCCAACATTCAGCCCATAAAACACTGTCTAAATCCACAATACCACACGGGCAGAGAAGCACAGAGAAGCATTCCTGGACCATATAGCTTTGATGTAGCTCCAGCAATCTGGAGTCTCCATCTGCAATTTGGGGGAAGTACGCAGAGCTATGGGACCAGCAGTGACCCATAAGAAATGCCAACTGTAGCGATGCATCAAAAACCACATCTTCTTCTGCAGAGCTTTGGCATCTGACTCCAGTGCCCTGATACCATAGGATGGGGAACCCCTAAACCCTGCCTTGAGGGAGATATGGCACTGGAGTTATGCATTTTGGCACATACCTGGCAATTTCCATTCTGGCAAAGGGCTTTCAGTTCTGCTGATGGAAAAAGACATATTTCACATAGGCAGAGGTTGAAATTTAAAAGGTATTTTAGCAGCCAGCACTCGCAAACGCAAGACATTTTCTGACCTTTCCACTCCTGAGTACCCATTTATTATAATGTCACGCAGTCTGTTCTGTCTGACTAATATCATGGTTCCCCTGCCTTCTGGGACATTAGGGCCTGCTCCATCCACACAGAGTTTAATGTATAATCACAGAATTAAAGGATGTAAGTGGCTTCTTTAGAGTCCATTTACCATTTCATGTATGTACTAAGAGTTATGAACTGTTCATTGATGGAAATCAAGAGTACAATCTCCATTATAAAGAAGTACTCAACACACCGATACTAACAACAGAAACACGTCTCTTTAAAACAATTTTAGAAAGCAAGGTCAGCTTGCACTGAGCAGAGGATACTATATCTATTCAGTAGATAAATACTTATGTTATTCTTTTCCTGATCCTCCGCAACTGATTGTCAAGAAGGACTGGTGTGTCTTCTGCTGAGGTGGGTAAGTGAAAAATATCCCACTCTAAATACTCCCAATATTTTGGAAGTTACCTAAAGGTAAACCATGAAAGGGCTTTACATGTATAGCAAGTAAATACTCCTGATGTGCTTATAAGTCAGGATTTTTTTAAAAAAGGAAACTATTTTAAAGGTACTTAAAAAAAAAAAAGTTACTGATTTTCTAAAAGGGGATGATATACAAGACCACAGAATGCACTATTTTATTTGCACACCGCCAAACGGACTGGTCCCCCCAGCAACGCTCAAGGGTTTTTACACTCAAGTCTTTTCATCGCCCAAGACTATCAGTGGAAAGAGTACGGCAGCAACATTTCTTTGGTGAAGAGAGACTGAGGACACTATGCAGGACATCAAGATGTATGGCCCTTATCTCAAGAGCTCTGTACCAACGTGCCCTCAGGACTATGTGATCAGCCACACTGAAGTTAAACTGGACATGATCAACACTTGCCAGCCCTGCTAGATGTCTTTCACAGAAATACAGAGATGCTCAGCAGTCTTTGCTGTTAGAACAAAGCAGCCTTTGTTCTAGGCCATCTTAACAGGATTAACAGCAGGAGGCCAGGGATACCACCCTGAGGAACCCAGGAGGGCAGCAGAGAGCCCTTAAGCCTATTCAGGCTAAACTGCCTTCAACATTCATTATCAATGCTATAATTTCATTAGAAATTATTTTTGCATGTTATTGTTACTCATAGTGCTGTAGTTGTATTATTATTACAACAAATCTTTGTTACTCAGCACAAAAAATGCCATCAAAGCACACGTTCCAGCCACAAAAATCCTCTCTATCCCCTTCTTTTTAGTAATTGTGATCTGTGTCCTAGATAACTTCCAGCTACAAACATTTCTACCCTGAAATCCCTGTCGATCAAGTTTGTTAGATCTGAAGTTTCGCCCCTCTGCATTTTTGCCCAAATGCCAGCTTGACCTCTGCCCAGGCCTTTTCAACTGCTTTAATGCCCAGCACGTTCAGGCAGAAAACCCTCTCACTCCAGTCTAACACAACTGCAAGCACAAAAACCCGTGGCAAGGCTGGGTGAGACTAGTAAAGCTCATTACTTTGCACTATCCCACAGTACAACTAAGCGTATTTTCTTGCTACGAGAGAAAATGTCAAGATTCCAAACTGGCACAGAAAAATGGGTGAAAGTTTCTGATTTGCCAGAAAGCAAAGTTAAGGAAGGTGCACGTTGCCAGAAGACTGTAGCTATTGATTTTGCCTCCAGCCTCAGTGACAGTGGTTAAAAGCCTTCCTGGTCTGCCGGAAAAGAGGTTGTAATTTAAAAAAATTCATTCTTATGTTCAGTCTTAAAGCAGCAGTGTGCTACAGCCAAATGACAGAACCTCACCTTTGGGTATTAAACAGATCAAGAGGTTTTAAAGGTGGCATTTTTTGACAGCCTGCACGTCACACCTCCCGCATTTTGTATTTGAGTGGCACCCAGGAGTAGACTGAAGATGAAAAAACTTCAGTTTTAAAATAGCCTATTCCAGCCTTTACGGTTCCCTAGGAGAAGCATCATCCTCCTTAGAAATAAAAGATATAAATACCATACATTTATTTGAGGAGAAAAAAAATTTACTTTGTGCTTGGTGAACACTAAATACAGCATTTAAGCCTCCAGCAGGCTCACTTCATACATACCTTAGTGTCAGCTTGCAACCACTTAAAGCTATGGAGAGAAGAGTGGAGAGCATTTGCCAGGAAGGTATCTTGACATTTGCTGCTCAACTGCTCTGCAGCAGAAGGACAGCACCCAAAAATGGACTTTCTTGCAAAGCAAGCAATTCCCCTTCTTTACAGTCAACCAACTCTAAGGACACCTGTGAAGGGCACTTCATCTTTATTGTCTGATAAGGACTAGTATGGGATGACATGAGGTTTTGGCTAAAATGCTCAGCCTAGGACAGCCTGCTTAGGGCTGGGCATCTAATTGACAGATATGTAAGGTTAGGGGAAACCACTTTCACCCAAGATACACACGAGAAGAGAAGACCAGGCCAGGCTGACCAGCAGCACCCAAGGGACTGGCAGGATGGATGTGCTGCTGGCAGGACCTCCAGGACATAGCTGGGACATAAGCAGGACACCTGAAGGAACCTCATGTAGGATGCAGGGGGGCACCTGGCACGCATCAGTTCCAGCAAGCCAATGTTTGGGGGAAAACTATCAGAACAAAGTAAACTCAGTTTTTCTGGCTACATCATAAAACCTTTCCCAGAAGTACTAAAGCTTTAATTGAATTGCTGTTTTCAGTCATTCAATTTTAAAGACCAACCTCTTTTCTGGCAATATCAGGTTTTTAACAACCCTAGTATATCAGAGCAGCATACTTTATATAATTAAACCAATCTCACAGCAATTTCCAGACTAGCTGCACAGAACAGCAGTCCCTGGGCAGTCCACAGCTTACTCAATATCTGCTCTTTGGTTAGACTGCACTTGGTGATGGTGGGAGGAACGCCGACTCAGAGAAGAGACAAAATGGTGAAATGCGACCTTTCTTGAACGCCTGGCCCTTCTCCCCACCAGGCTATGCAGCCTCGGGTCCAAATCTTTCCTTCATTTGAAATGTGTGAGCATGGTTCACTAAAAAACAGGCACAAATGGCAATTGCATTCAAGTGAGGTAGCCTGTTGCTGCTGTGACTGTTGCACAGCACTGCTGGAATAAATCAAAACAACTGCCTTGAAAATAATTGGAAGTATATCTGTGTACACACTAACAAGAGATCTGGTCCCCCTATAACTGAAACAGATTTCACTTTATTTCCCTTATTTCTCAAATTCAGAGAGAGACCATTTAAATCAAATGCTACACTTTAAATCATGTCCCTTCTTGAAACTAAAGCAAACAAATCCCTAGCTGTTATTTACTTCCCAATTCCTTTGCAGACACTGCAGTCCTCATTATTCAAGCATAATCACAGGAGGAAAAACAAATGTTCTTCACATAATTATATTTCAAGTACTTTACTTTCGGTTCATTAAATCCCTGGTATCTTCCTCCCACTCGTCATGCACCCTCTTATTTTGTCGCCCTTCAATGGCTGCTGTCTATATGGCAAGCCTTTCCAGCTAGGGAGCCACTAATACTACAAATATCATTATACTGCCATTACTCTAACAACCAGTAAGATGTCCAAGTAGCTGAAGTTATTTCCTCCAAACTATAATCTCTTGAATTTATTGACCATGAACTTGAAATGACACTTGTTATTGTGTTGCTTGCTCATTTTTCCCAAAAAAGATCATCACAATCTTTTTGAAACTTTTTTTTTCCCCCTATAAAATGTTGTCAGAGTCTTCTATTTTTTCCTCTTCCTCCATTCTATTGCTCTTTTTTTTTTTTCCTCCCCTAGATCAGTGGTGAATGGACAGTGAGAGTGTGGCAATCTGCTGTCAGTCGCTGCCCTATCACAAGGTTCTACAGAAAGTCAGCAAAAGTGACCCGTAGTTTTCCATAAAATGTGGGAACAGTGTTTTATCCTCCAACCCCAGAGGTATTCTGAGACTCCCCTACAAGGCACTAAAACAGTGCCTTAAAGTTTCAGTTCTAGATCATTAACTTTTTTTTTTTTTTAAACAATTTTTCAGAACCCCCCAACAAGACCACAGATAGAAATCAGGATAACCAGGGTTAGGATTATCAGGACCCAAATAATCAGGATCAAAACACCTATACTTCTGGGTGTTTTTTATTTTCCAGACAGTATTTATGTTTTTGTCCTGAGCTTTCACAGGTATCTTCCAACATGGTACTGACAGAAGACAGCACAGCACACATCACACACACAATGTGACTAAAGCAGCCCCCAGAACTGAGCGACATGTGGTTCACGCAGGGCCTTGTAAAGGGAAACTGTTCAAACAGTGCTGTGGACATATAAACAACCAGAATAAATATAGAAGTAAAGGTGACTATTAAGATTTTATGGTGCTGGTACTGCAACACTAAAGTGGTTTGTAAAACAAGGTGATTTCAAAGCACCTGAAGCCAGAGTAACATATCAAACCAGGTGTTGGTTTGAAGAAGATTAGAACAGCACTCATGCAGGAGCAAGTCTCCTGCCTGTTTTACCATACTATGGATTCTGGGGGGAATTGGGGCTTCACTCTGAAAATCTAGTTAGCAGTTTGTTTAAGTAAACATGCATTCAGTCCTAACAATAATGTTTTCTTCCTGAAGTGGTTAAGCATCATCGCAAAGTGGATTAATTACAAAGTCAGCGGTCTTCCCTGATTGTTGATAAAACTCCAAAGTTGAGAGGACAGTCAGCAGTTAAAGCACTGCGGTGTGTCTGTGTATGTGAAATCAGAGAGTATAGAAATGATGTCTCTGAAATCAGGAGGATTGTTTTGATTTTTGTTGAAGAATGATGATGCTGCGAAGGATTTGCATAGCTCCCGCGGAGCAGCTCTGATGTGCTGTTTTTCTGGCTGGAGTCAGCTCAGTACATCCAACTGAGAGAATGTCACTGATTTCCTTTTTTCAAAATAAAGGATTGACAAATGTGAAAGAAGTGAGATGAAGTACGCTATGAAACATGACAAAAAGCAAGGCAAAGTCTATAGAAATCATTGTTATGTACTTACTTTTTTTTTTTAAACTGTGTATACTCATAAAACATGGTGGCCAGCTGTTGTTCTTACACAAAGTGGTTATCACTGCTATGATCAAAATGACAATGAGTTCCCTGACGTCAACTCAAAGTCCTAAACACTGTCTTCTACAGCACACAAAAAAAATTGAATAAATATTTCTCTATTGCTTTAAAACCGACATTTTATATGAATGGATAAGAAAATATTTGTAGACGGGTCTGTATTTTATCCATGCAATATGCTGGATCATTTCTGAAAATGTAGAATTTTAGAGACTAATTCATAGAAAATATTAACAGAGGTATTTTGAGACTATCAGAAGCGAAAGTGTGTTTAGTATCAGCATGATGTTCAGAAAATGTGTGTGTTCAGAAAATAAAGCAACTAACTGCATCAAATTACTGGAAAAGTGAAGAACAGTTATTGCCTGAACTGGGCAGCCTGGTATTACTTCACTATCTGTATCTGCTACGTTTACTTCATAAAGACAAAAAGATGAAATCACCTCTTGGTCAAATATACTTTACTTCGCCAGAGCAGGTACATGGGAAATTATAAAACCAATGTTGCTGGGGTTTGGGTTTCTGGGGTTCTTTTTATCTGGGGATATTCTGCATTCTTGTCCAATTAAATTTATCACGGTATATATGAAAAAAGCTTTGCAATTTTTGAGTGTAGGGCCCTACACTTAATCTCACAGTAGGCACGCTGCCACAGCACAAGGTAGGAAAATAATAACTGGGCAACAGCATTGACCAGGATAATAAGAAAATAACTATGCTACTTGTGTAGCTATTTTTACTGAAAATAACGGCTGATTCTAACCATCTACAGAAGCACTCTCTACAGACGCTGAAAGGTGCAGCCAGCTACCGACAGCCATATGATACCAATGTTTCTTTACCTTGTTTTTATCCAGCTTTTAATCCTTAGTCTGCTTGCGGGGGTGACACCTTTTATCCAAACAGAAATAAGCCTCGTCAGGTTTCTTTCTCATCCTACATTTTGCAAGCCAGTCTGAAGGATTCTTTCACTTATCCTGATTAAATCCTTCAACTTTGTTGTAACCACTCTTACTCTCAATAGCATCCTGAGAGCCAAACACTGGTGTTAACCACAACAGAGCACTAGATTGGGCAGAAATTCTATGATGCATGAGACCACTTGAAGCCTTTCAAGTGGTAACTTGTAAGAGCATTGCAAACCCTTTCCTATCTTCTTCTCTGCAAGAAAAGGAGTTATAAACACAGACTTTGGATGCCTAGAGAGGCAACAGACAGAACGTAACCGCCACAGGGAGCTTCCAAAATTTAATCCCACTATTTTCTAACCATCTCTGCTAGAAAATTAAACTCCCCTGAGAACTGCACAGGCCCAGAGAATGGCACAGCACTCTAGGATCTGGGCTTCTACTGTGGAGGCTGTGAGAATCCACTCTTGGCAGTAAAAAAAAAAAAAAAAAAAAAAAGAAAAAGAAAACCCTTCTTAATGACTACACAAATTTGAAGAGAGCAAGAAGATTATCATGAATTTACAGTGACTTAATTCCCACTAAAATCACAACAAAATTGATTCTCCTTTACACACAAGTCATTTTATGGTAATCCATAAAAATGAGGTAGTAATATTTAAAGGCCCCTTATACTACTATAGCAACATAAAGTCCCTAGGGCATGAGAATCAGACGTCATATGCACATAGGCAAATAAGAACAAAATGCCCTCAAGTGACTACATCTATTTTTATCATCTATGTATACGAAGAGATAACAGCTACAGGGCTGAATAAAAATAAAACTCTGGTCAGCCTATAGCTGTCTATCCCACTTGGGTTCTTTGATCTAGAAGGTGGCTGAGGTGCCTGAATATTTTAAAAACTAGTAGTGTATACTACACTAAAAACTAGTAATGTATACTACTAGTGTAGTATAATCTTGATCTGTGTGAAATTGACAGCAGAATTAGAGAAAACCTGAGTTTTGCCAAAGCTGTTAGAAAAGGTAGGTGTTTAGCAATGAGAAATGCAATATTTATAGACTTGCAAGTCATGGGCCTATCTTTAGAAAGTATGCTATGGCCCTACAAGCTGTGCTTTTTGAGAACTAAGCATCATAATTGAAGTAGGGTTTATATAGCACCTCTTTGGAAGAAGACAATAAATTATATTTGCTTAAAAAATTATTTGTAAAAATCTTCTCACTTAAGTAAAGGATTACATGGAACAGTTCCATCCCGAGCTGTAGCCAGCTTTCAGAAGTCTCCTCGCATCCAGGGAGCATTTTAGCAAGGCCATACTACTGAAAAGAGCAAGCAGTACCATCAACATTTGGCAAGAGACTGACTGAAGGTCCAGAGAGAAACATTTAATGGCCACGTCTTATCCCCAAAGAAAACCACTGGGGCGGATAACCCTGCCATTACACCACCAAAAATGCGCTAAGCCTGCAGGAACCAGAGTTGCTCCTCTGGCAGAAAAAGCAATTATGAAATACCATGTATTTTATAACCAAGTTTATTCCCAAGAGATGTAAGCAGAGCAGCACATGCAATTAGAATGGAAAGCTCTTCAAACCAGTGATACCTTCTGTCTCACACTAATTTATGCCAGTTCAGCTCTGCTGCCTTGTAGTACAAAGCTTAACCAAGAGGGACTCAAGGTTTATTAATTTTATCACACATTCCACTGCTACAAAGTAACTTTATCATCCTATCCTCTGCTATAAAGTAACTTAGTCAACTTTATCTGCACGGTCACTTGTATGCTTCAGTACTACCCAACTCATTAAAAGACCAAATACTTTTCTAATTTTCTCTATCTTTCTCTTCTCTGGTGCCTGTTCGCAATATTTTTTTTTGTCCTTTTCTTTTACATAAATCAGAATTATGCCCTCCTTTGATTTATCTTGCAGGGATTTGTGTGCTTTTGGGGTTTTTTGGGTTTTGGTTTTTTGGGTTGTGGTTGGGGCTTTGGGATTTTTGGTTGTTGTTTTGTTTGGCTTTTTTTTAAAAGGGGAATGCGCAAGACTAAGAAGGAACATAAAGAACACATTTCTATGAAATCATACATTCTAATCAGAGTAATGAAAGGAAAGCCATTGCAAATAAACAATTTAGTGATTTCTTATTAATGTCACAGGAAGTTTCTTAACGTAGCATGATACTGCGCGCCAGGAAACCCTACAGAGAACTAATAGATTCAGTGTCATTACAGAGCTGTCGTCCACGTATCCTAATATTGACTCTAGCTAATGTTAAGGAGGGTGATCAGAACAGGGGGAGGAGGCAAGCTTGCCCCCCTGGAATGCAAGTGGAAAAGCACTGGCAGTCTGAATTTCGACTGTCTTCTGAGTCAGATTTTTTTTTTTTTCTTTATTATTTCCTTTAAAGTAAAGCCCCAGGTCTTTTGTTCAGCAATTCTGATTTGTCTTACAGGGATACATAAAAGCTTCAGTCAAGGCCAGGGCCCCTCTGTGCTATCAAAAGCAAGGGCAACAAAGATTGGTTTATACTGTAGATATCAATACAGTGTTGAGGTACAGGAGCTAGAGCAGATGTCAGAAATAGAGCGAGATGATCTGCTTATTTTCCCAGAAGTCATACATGGTTTCATGAATTAAGATGACAGAATGCTCTGTCACCCAGTGCAGTACCTTTCAGCCATGGTTGAAGCAGAATTAGCACTTTCTCCAGGAGTGAGGGTGTCTCATGGGTTTGAAGGCTGTATTCATCAGTGTATTCCCCCTCTCCAAGTGTACATTTTCAGTGAGCAGGGTGCTATAGTTCAATCTGACAAAAACAAGCAGGCAGCCTGAAAAAAACCCTTCCTACATTACACAAGCACCATTACTTTGTGGAACATCTGACGCAAAGGAGACACAGGCATGTACTAGGCTACAACACTCGAGCACTACAGTGTGAATGTTCTGGCTGCCCTTGGATCCTATCCAAGCATTTAAGAAGTTACATCATGGTAGGATTGCAGGATGGAGCAAAGTGGCAAATAGAAAGGCCTGATTAATTGATGGAGCTGCTTTAGGTATAGCAGGATTTCCCAGAAGAATCACAGGACAATTTAGGTTGGAATGGACATGAGACCAAATCTCCTATTTAAAGCATGCTGCTTTTAACATGGTTTGCGAGGATTATCTCAGATACATTGTTGAAGAGCCACAGGAAGACCAACAGAAGCTGTTCTGTACCTTTTCCAACCTCAGAGAAACACTTAAAATGTATGAACATATCCATAACCATCCACTTTGGCACAATCCATGTGCTGTTGCTCTTACTGGAAACACTTATAGAAGGAACTCTATTGTTCACACTGATGTTCATTTAAAAAAAAAAAGTCTAATTAGTATTTCTATATACACACACTTCACGATTATATCCTCAAATATTTTACTAAAACTATCATTCTTTCACTCAAAAGTAGAAATAACTTCAATCAAGCTATCTGATAATTCACAGTATCGAATATCAAGTCTCAGAAAGAAAGAGGTACAGCCTGTGTCAGAAGCACAAATGTGGAAGCCCTTGCATAAAATCTATTCACCCTGCAGCCAGCACACAGAAGTGATGTTTATTTATCCTTTTGATGTATGAATAAAGCCTGAGAACATGTAGTCTCTCATTATCCACTTTTATACATCTATATGTATTACTTGCCATGATTCACATTGGGTGAAATGAGGTTGGATCAGAAGTTTGAATGGTGCATCTTTGATAAACATCTTACAGATTTCCTCCTTTTGATATTCTCAACCTTAAAAAGACATGACTGATATCAACCAGATTGATGTCTACTACTACTTTAGCAACCACAACTCCAAAGTAACTGGGGACAAAAACCCACCTGTTTCAGGACATTTCAATATCATGTGTAAAGAACACTCACACTTTCAGAAACCTACAGTAAATGAGAAGCAGCAAGTGTTTTGGACTGAAAAACTGGAAACTATAATTTTTTTGTTGACATTTGAGCAATTTTTTATAGAACAGCATGAATACATCATTGAACCCCATCATTGCTCATTAGACAACATGCTCGCATTCTTCACTGGAAATAAAAACACTTAAGAATATGGTAAATTACTAGCTTATAATTAATAGGAGAAAGCCCCCCACCAGTGTTATCTTCTTTTCAAACACCACACCGATAGGTATTCCTACCTGATGGGTATGTTGTCTTGGTGCTCCCCACAACTGTTTCTTGAGTGACTGCTTGGCATTTGATGCTTGCTAGGGACCTGCGTCCAGATCCGCTGCTCTTTATAGTTTCTGCTGTAACTTTCCACGCACACAGTAAGAACTCCCCAGCGCTGATTTTAAAATGATAGGTTGTCTTTTCCAGCAGTTTTTCCTGTATAGACACAACAGAAATATCAAACTGGTGAGCTGTGCTGCTGTCACTTAGACAGTGGAGGTGTTGCTGAGAAATATTATGCCAATAATTAATGTGTACAGTGAAAAAATGTAAGTCAAACTGACTTGTAAAGGTCTGCTGTAGCATTACTACTAATTGGCATCTCACTGTATGTAATTATATGATCATGCAGCATACTTGAGTGATAATGCAAAAATAGATAATTTATAGGAGAAAAAAATACTAGACAGGGTAATTAGGACTGTGCCTGCATTGAAGTTTGCCATGTCTCATTCATAAGCAGCCTATCTTCTCTAAAAAAGGTTCTGAAATGTGTAGTGCTTATTTAAAATTGACTCCTGCACTTCACAAGCAGGATTGCAAAAGCAGCAATATTCTTTTACTGGAGCAACTGGTACATCCAGAAAAGACAAAGCTTGACTCTTCTCACCTCCACTAACTGGTGGAATAAAAGGTCTTGCCAGGTAGCAGTTAACCCTCACTGAAGCAACAAACAAATGGGTTCACACACTCAGCAGCAGTCAGTTTGCAGCAACACCAACTAGCTTTTAAAGCCCGTGAAAGATCATGCCAGAAAAACCCCAAAATATCCAAGCTGATACGTCAGAATCTGTATTCATAAAACACAGAGAGCCCTGCCAAGATGGAGCATCCAGCCTTCTACTGCACACAGTTACTGCCCCATCCTGAGCTTGCACCCCAAAATCCACCAGCCTCCCTGCTTCTGCAGTTGAGCAGCTCCTGCCCTGAGGAGCTTTTACATATTGTAGCAACTATTTAATGAAAAATAAAAAAAAAAAAAAAGAAAACCAAATAAAACCACAAAGCTCACACAGCCCGCCTCTGCCAAAAAAACAACAAGATTTGCCCTTCTTCAGCACAACCTTATAAATGCTCAATACTCATCTCTCACAAAGTAGCTGTAATGGTGGATGAAGAGTTCAAGAGCAGGTCTTACCTGTGTCTTTCCTGCCTAGAATTTATCCAGTTTGCTTTTTACCACAGCACAGAAAGATTTTAACAAAAGAGCACCCTGCCCCCACTTTACAGTAGCAGATTTGTGGACTTATAACTCAGACTTCCCCTGTGCAAAGAACTCCAGGCTGTCAAAAACCCTGCAGAATTGTTAATAAAAACGTCTACCGAGAAATGAAACTACTTTTAACCTGCATTTTATTTCCTTGATTCAAACTTTTTCTCTGCCTTCCCCTGCATCTACCATCCTTGTGTCTAAAAAAAGTAATGGCTGAGCAGAGGGCATAAGCTGTCTTCGGCTAAATGCAGGAGGCAACTGCTCTTGCAGTTCAGGCATGTTTCACACTCATGAATTGCAGAAAAGACAAAAACTTCAATAATATAAGCATAAATCTTTACAGAATCACTCTGGGGTAACTCTTCATCATGAGGATAAAAAGGCATTAATTGCACAGTCAAAGAAACCTCATTATATCATTCATAATAAAAGGACATCAAGATTGAAAATCCTGGAAATAGCACGACAGCTACAATGAAGCACATGCATCATTCTAGCCATAATCATTCCAACCATAATCATTCAAAGTTGTAAGAGTTTCAGATCGGGGTGTCTCAGCATATTGCATGCAAGCACCCTGTAAATCCAGATGAAAGCTTGGGATGCACTCCTTCCAATCTATCCTCACTAGTGACAATACAAGGCAGTGACTGAAGAGAAAAACAACTACAGGAATAATAAAAAAAAAAATTTAAAAATATTGTCTGTAGCAATATTTGGTGCCTGTAGCACCAAAACCCCCTTATTTTTAAAATCAAAATTCTGTTAATGATTAGAAAGCCAGCAACAGTTACGTTGTGCCAATGAATCTTCCTAGCACACGAAAGGCACTCCCAGGAAGGAGAGTTTCCTCAGGGCTGAGAATTCTTTTTTTTTTATACTCTCATCCTACCTAAGGAAAAAAAAAAAGAAAAAAAGGCTTTTTAAGACCAAGTGTGCAGCATAGAAGCCTGTGCTGTTTGGAAATCGTCACGTCTGAACTTCTGATGGGCAAGAGCTGAAATGTTTGTCTTTCAAAGTGAGGGTCAATGGAGGGTGTTCTGTGCTTTGCTAAAGAATCTCACTGGTTTACAGGATTTGACTGGCAACAATCTGTGGGGCACAGTGACAGCCCAGTAACTTGGAGCATTTTAGCAGGTGTATTTCTAGGATTTATTCAGGGAAAGCTACTCATATGACCCCTGCAACACCCATGGAAGAATCCTAAATACAAGTATGAAAGCTCAAGATTTGACTTGTTTAAAATAAAAGGGGCGAGGGAGAAGAATAAAGGTTGTATTTGAAAGGTTGATTTATTTTTTGTTTTTCCTCCCCCTAAAAAAAGAAAAACCACAGGAAACTCAGCAATTTCCCCCGTCTCCCTCATTAAACAGTTAGGTCTTCCTCTAAATGCTTGCATGCAAAATACATACAAATCTCAAAACACAAATCCCAATTAGTCTCACACAGACATAACTTTAAGACTCTCTGCTTCTGAATGTCTGATTATGTGAAAATTTAAGCTGCTCTTCTACCCTCAGAGATAAATGGATTATCTTTTCCAAATGACAAAATGCACAGGTTATGGTTATTCATACTGATGCCCTTCGTGACAATCACAAGTAATCAACAACAATCACATCATTACAACAGAGTGGGCTGGGCAAATACACAGTGCTGAAATTCAGCCTCCCTAGGAAAACAAAGTCACATTACCATACGCGTAAGAAATGTTAATTTCTGATTGTCTTATAGCTTATATTTCTAAAGACTGTTTTCTTAGTTTTATATCCTCTGTGCTTTTAGCCCCTCTCCTTGGATCCAGTTCTCAGCCTATATATGCGATACCAGTCTTCACGGCTCATGCCCAGTACTAAGGTGATCACACTAGAAATCCCAACGCATTTCCTATTACCTTTTCAGCAAGGAAGAATGTCATAAACCCACCCTCGCCAATGCTGTGATGACCACCGAGAGCTGAGTACATGCAGAGAGCATATCACCATTCAGGATCAACTCACCATCTGGGCTACTTCTTCTGAGCGTGTTTGGAGGGGGCTAGCCAGCCCTGATGAAACACATGCCAAAGCACGATCTGTTCAGGTCTAACAGGCAGTAAAAGTACTGTATATCATATCTTGGTCCGTGTACGCTCTAGATTAGCTCAAGGGAAGCGCTTGGAAACTTATCTTATGGCTGTGGGAATAGATAAGAGCATAGGCACAGTTAGGCAATGCCCATGAATAAATGTGTCTCGCTCACTGTTTTATTATGAACATGAATGAGTGGGGATGGTCCATTCATTTTTGGATGTTTCTGTATGAAAACAAATTACCCACCACCAATATACAACATCTGCAGAGAATAAAGAGAAGCAAACACTGGATGCTAGCTTGTCTCTTCTGCACAATTCTTTGGAGACAAGAAGCATGGCAAATAAACTCTCAAAATATATACTAAAAAATGAATCTTCATATAATTAAGTATATTCCAGTTAGAAACCTTCAGCTTTTAGACTATTTAGACAATTTTCAGAATAATTATTAGAGAATTCCAAGGGTAGAGAGCTACCAGTTTGGACATTGCAGCCAGCATGATTATATTTTTAAAACTTAAAAATTAATAGATGAACATCTATTATCTGGTCAAGGCAAAATGACTTCTGACAGTTATAAGTACTAAATTATCATGGTTTTCACTGTTATGTTATATTTTCCTCACCGATTACAACCTCGCATTTCTATGGCCACAGGTTCATTTATTTTACTAGGAAACTAACACCAGCAATTTATTTTTTACAAGTTTTGCAAAGCATACACTTGGCAGTGGTTGGAAAGCCCATCAGATTAAAAATGCCTGACCAGAGACCAATGCCTGGCAGCTTTGACAGGAAGGAAAAGAAGAAAGAAACCATCTACATAATGCCTCTGCTGCTCGAACATCACCAGCAAATCCTGAATTACAATACAGATGTGGCTGTCCCCTCCTCCTAACAGCACTGCTGGCCTCTCAAATAGCAGGCTTTCTCTTAGTAACATCTCATAATCCTATCAGCAGTAACTGAACTAGAGAGTATAGGGTCATAGAAGTCAAGCGTGCAAAGGGTGATTTTAAGTATTTTACATATTGGATTTCCATCTCTTACAGTCACTGTCCTCACCACCCAGCCACATCACATAAACCCAGTCAAATGAACAGAGCCTAGCGGAGAAAAGGGAATACTGGTGAACGACATGGCCTGTGACATTAGCTATCTTAAACCACAAGAATGTTTTTCATAAATTTATTACCCCTTCAATTTCAAAGCCAGGTAATAATTTGTAGGGCTTCCCATGCATGAAGCACAAGCAAGCCAGTTCAGTCATTCAAAGATCACCATTATTATAAAGCAGCAGAACAAGGCAATGGTGAAAATGTATGCTTGCAACCAAACATACGTAGTAGGTAAGAGAACAAATCAAGTTCTTTCTATGTTCATGAATTATGTCACAAAACTACTGTTTTGGAGCATGAGATGTTTGCATGCTCTGGTCAGCCAAGTGGAAAAGGCTTAGGAGAGGCTTAGACACCCATGTGGGAGGCTGTGCAGATGTATCACCTCACAAGAGCCCATGTTCTTCCTCACCCAGCACGTTGGACTCCTTGGGTCCATACCACAGGGCATGTCAGCGAGGCACAGCCACAGCCCGCAGGAGACACCACGACTGCAGCTGTGCCCTGCCCTAGGACACAGGAGCTGTTCTGCAGCTGCACAGGGCCAAAAACGCTAACGTACTGTGCTATGACTACATCCAGCTGTGAAAGGGCCTCATCTGCGCATCCTTAAAAATTTTCCACATCAGAAGAATGTAAAATGCTTTTAAAGTACTATCAAAGATGTTCATATAAATAACATTTCTACAGACAGACTGCCTGCAGTTTAAATTTCACCTGTAACTTGTAGCTGAAGCATTACCATAGTCGCTTTAAAGATTTTTTGCAGTTCTAGTGTATGATAGAGTAACTGGCAACACAAGCACTATTGAAAAGTGATGTTCTGTAGCTCACCCGCATTACCAATAAGCTCTAAACCTCCTTAAGTAAGTGCAGAATAAGAAAGACTTGTTCCCTTTGTCTCCGAGGATGTAACTAAGCTCCAATATTTTCTTTTATATTGCAGATAAATCTGTTTTCCAAAGAACGCAAGAAGGCTCGGAGAACTCGGGACTGATGTGCAATAACTGCAATACCCAATGCTGTCACTTGATGTCTCTGTGCTGAACAAAATCCCTGTCAGGGATGGTCCCCTGCCACAAGGCTGCAAAGTGAGCAGCGGTGGAAGCCAATTTGGCTTTTCTGCACTCTGTCTCTTAAGCACCCGCCTCCCGAGACAGACATCTATGCAGTATGATACAGACGGTGCCAACTGCAAGACAGAGAGAGAAGAGGGGAAAAAAGTTGAAGATACATAAGAATACGCAAGATGACCTTACAGCTAATAAGCAGTAAGGTCAGGAAGAAACAGATACACCAATAAGTTGGCAGTAAAGAGAAAGTATATGTCAGTTACTTAGGAGGGAAAGCGAGCAAACCTGTAATAAAACGCTGAAATGTTAAATGTTAAACATTAAATTATTCAAATATGAATACTGGTCAGTCATCCTTAGGAAGCTGTGTTGGAGAATGGATAAGGAAAACTTAAGTACGAAGACATCTGCTTATTTCAGAGCTAGCTAGTTAAAAAGTGGGTCAGATATGTTTTCAGTACACTTCCACAGTGTTTGAAATGGCGTTGGTATGCCAGAAACCTGTCCGCCAGATAGACTCTGGCTTAGAGAACTTTTGAGTTAGAAGCAAGCATTACTGGGGCTCTTCTGTGGTTACGCAGGAAAACTGGAAGATGCACTTATCGTTAATGATCTTCCACCCACAGACTCACAAGTACAAGCATCTGACGTGCTGATCCTTACAAGCATTTAGGAAATTTGGGGGCATCTTAGGCCTCCCCATGAAACCATGATCCTCCAGTAACTTCCCAACACTTTGTTCCCTGCTATTCTCTGCATCTCACAGAAGAGAGCAGACACAGATTTTTCAGCCCTACTAAATCTGTCTTGTGGTGAAAGCAAAGTTAAAAACCTAATCAGCAGATGGAAATTGCAATACGAGCTTGTCTGAAGCCCAGCCAGTAACTCAAATGAAATTAAATATACCCAGTATGGGCTTGATCTTTGATTTTATTTTCAGGTAACATGGAACAGTACGCAAATCTAAACTCCAAATATACTACTTAGTCCTTTCAATTTTAATAAGGCTATAAAACCTGTATCATAACTTTAGAGTGTAAGAACAGAGCAGTAAAATAATCTATCACCAGTTATTTATTTCAATATAGATTGCATTCCTAATTGTTTTCTACCATTGTAAAACAATTTGCCATTCACTGAACTTCAACAAATGAGATCTTTGAAAACACAGCTATTAAGAGAGATTAATAACAGCTTCTCACCTTTTATCTCAGGAGCCCAGGATATTCTCCCACTATTGCTATTCGTCTCAACATACTCTTTGTGCAGAATTAAAGAAAAGGGCATGAGAATGTGGAAGCCATAAGCAGTTTTCAATTGTGAAGATATGGCAAGATAAGCAATAACATTTTCCTTCAAAGCATAGCCTATTTAGTCCAGTGAAATTATTTTGGCTTTTAAAATTGTAAATTCATCTAAAACTAGAAGTCACTGAGCATTCAAGCTGCAATGTTACAGTAGTACAGTCAGGTGCCTTCTGATGCTTGCAAAACTCAATGTTAACAGATACACTGTCATAGCGTTAATGTCTTGTTTAAATGCTCTCTTTCATTAAGATTTGTTTATTATTAAGGAATATAATCCTTCTAACTTTAGCCTCCTTATGTTATTTACAGTATTTTGTATAATCACGATACTTGAGTTTCTGAAAAATGAGATTTCTTCAGATAAAGCTCAGAACAGTCCTAACAAAACTTAATTGCTCTGAATACATTTAGCTGCCTTCTGAATCTATACAACTTTCCTTTATTTACAGAAATAAACAATGAGCAGTTATAAAATGTCTGTATCAGATGTTCCAACGTGAGATAAATGCTGAGACTTAGAGTCAACTACATAATTGGAGGTCAGCTGATGTTTACTCGGAGAAATCCTGACAATTTTTCTATAAAGAGTACAGCAGCTAATGCAATACAATACATATAAAAGAAGAAGGTTCAAAGCCAATGAAATCTCTTTGGCAACCTAACTACAAGGTTGTCACTCCTTTTGGATCAAGGTTAATCTACACATAACCATTAAAGTCACACACATGCATTATCAAGGATCTATTTTACAGCTTCTCACTCCAATAATCTGAAGCATTACCAGCTGAGCAGGGAGCAGTGTGACATTTCATATCATAGATATGGAAAAGCAAGACAGGATTTGTACCATTATCTCTGGCTTTCATGCTGTTTTTAGTTGTACAGGAGTAAGATCAGCAGGAATTGTTTAGCAACCCATAGCAAGGCAAAGCAATAAAACGATGAAAAAACACAGAAAGATTGGGATATTAATGGTTTTTTTCCCAGCAAATGATGGATGCTATTTCTATACAGCAACAGAAGCGTTAACCCATCTCCTCAAAAAGCTTAGCTAAAAGGTGATGAAGCTAAGCCTCAGCATTCCCAAATGCTGGAAATCAGTGCATGCCCAGCCTATACCCCCTCACTAACAAGCTGAAATTTGTATTTAATTTAGTAGGCTTTGCTGTACTAACTGACAGATATCTAACTAAAAGATACCAAATTTTCCAGTGAACAATCCTGAACCACAGAGAAAAATCAGAACCTTATTCTACTCTTAAAATTTCCGGGAATCACATAAAAACCATAGTGGTAGGAAAAGCCACACGTTTTGATGAGAGTAGGCAGACTACTATATAGCTTAACAAACAGAGCAAAACAATAGTGGGTTTTCCACCACTTGAAGATTTGCACTTCTTCCTCTACGATAATGTATGAGAATATACTGTTTGCTGCAAACATGCCGGGTGTGAGAGCCCTGGAAAACTGCACTCGCTTAAAAGTCTAAGGAAAGGCAACAATAAATGGAAGATAAATGCCAACTTGAAAACTGTTTCATCCACAATCAGAGAGAATTGCTTTAAGGCCTATTAAATCTAGGCTAAGTGCATTTAGTGACCTGCTAGCATTTGCTGCTGCAAACAGCTGGATTTGAAACATTAAGCTTCGGCTTTGATTAACTATCCAGTAATCTACGAGGGCAGCTCTAAGCCACAGAACAGATTTATCTTTAAAAGGAAAAAGAAAGCAAAGTGTTTCCTCTCATTAACTTTTTTTAAAAGCTAATTGGAGAGGCAGCAAATACACAGATCAGATTAAGAGAGAGATGAGGTACTGACATTATTCTTTTTTTGCAGCAGGAGTAAACAATGTCAATTTTAGACTAATTGTCCTACTTTAATATTACCAGAGATATTTTTGGTGCTCAAGATTAAACTCACAGCATGTAGCATATGCAGTGCATTACTGAATGGAAAGTCAAAGTTGGAGGTTGAGTAGTCTGTCTTACACTTAAGGAAATCCACAAGATCCTACAAATCCATCCAGCAGGAACTGGCTGTACTGATTATGTGAGTGCTCCCCAGGAACCCTCATGTGGATGCAGAATGAACAGACAAGGAACAGATTCACAGCACCAGGCACTCAGAAATTGAAACGTGCCATTTACAAACAATCCAGTAAATCAGGTTTAAAATAGGCTATAAAAGAGATATCAGAGAATTGTAAGTTCAGTGAGTTCATCCATTGACATGTGCTTTCCAAAGCGGCAGCTTCACAGACTAAAGCAACACTGACCTCAGTATATTAACTACCTGGCAGATAAGTCACACATTTTGCTAAGGAAAGTGACTGAGGCTCTTTATAAAGACCTGCATAGGAACCATGAACTTTAAATGGGACGAAGGTTAAGCTTCCTGAATTCACATACAAAACCAACAGCACATTTAAACATCCCACATGGTGCCTCATCTCACACAGCCAGAGGGCCCCGAGTTTATTCACAGGGATCTGGTGAATGCGGGGACACCCAGAAGAGCTGCAGGATAGCGAGTGTTGCACCTGGAACAGAGCACACAGGAGCACGTGTGGCCTGGGCACAGAAGGGACCTCCAGGAAGGCTTCCACTCCCAAGGAGGCCCTGCCTCTACTTCTCTCCCTTCCGGCACAAGGATGTGATTTGGAACTACAGTTTTAGCCAAACTCCAACACGTTTCAGCCCATCTAAAAGAACTGAAACCACAGGGAAACATGGAACCCATGTACCCCGTTTTCCTTTTTGCGGTAGCTTTTCTGAATCCCATAAAGGACATCTCCCTGCTAAGAAGTCCTGCTCTTTTCAAACTGGAGAAAATTGACATTGGCTTCAGAAGACTCCCTCAGGCACGTTTTCCACATGCACAATTCCTCGATGCAAAATTTCACTGGCATGCCTTCACTCTGCCAGCTGTCTGCTCGTGCCATGGTCTTAACCTGCTCATACTTCTCTGAAAGGACAAATGCAACAAAACCTATGCATCATTTAATGCAACAGCGCAGCTGGGACCAAGACTATCAGGTCTGTACAGGTAATGTGGTAATGTCTGCTCCGTACTTGTACAGACTGAATCTCAAAAAATTGGTGGCCCTTCTACCCACAGCCCTGCTGAGTGACTCATTAGACTAAGGGGACTGCTAGGCTATGGGATTAAATGCCAAACTGAAAACAGGTTCATGGATCTTTCCCTTCCAAGGGCATTTCTCCTGTAAATGAAGGGATTACCTACTCAAACAGTGCTCCCAGGCCAGGAAGGGAGCAGTGTCTAAATGCAAATACAGGTAAAGACAATTACTTTTCTTGCCACCTCAAACCAGAGGCACCGGCTGGAACTATTCAGCATGAAGTCAGTCAACATGAGGAGAAGACGTTCTGACAAAGCATTAAGAATGGCCATATTCTCTGCCAGGATTTAACTTTAATGGATCCAAGTGTAGCCTGAAGTAAACTGCAGCATAACTACACTACACCGATGAAGCCGAGGCAGGGACGATAACAGCAAGCTTTTCACCCAAGAGGAAAGGACACAGCTGCATAGCCAGATGCCGGTAAGAACAACACAGTCCTGATCATGTTATGGTCCTCACAGGCCAACCAGATGTCTAAATAGCATGGAAAGCACTTCAGAAAAAGAAACATCCTATCAAAAGTGCCAAAATCATATTCGCTGCTTATTCCCATTTTCTTTAACCTGCATGAAGCCTTCTGAGTGGGTACTTAACACACTCTTTTAGGAACTAAGAGAATTTTAACCTTTCTTTCTGAAACAGGCAAAGGGAGATAAGGTCTTCAGCATACTGAATACTCCCTTTATTCCCATAGCTCAACACCAGCTCTTTCAATTAACTACGTGTAATTCTCCTCATCATTACTTCATGTTCAGGATCACAATGTGTTAAACCCAGCATTTCCAGTACTGATGGTAATATAGGTTGGAGATAAGTAACGTAATTAAAACCTCACCAGTATTTTAGTCTATTGAAATACTGTTATCTATCAACACTATCTTAATTTTACAAGGTGCATACGTAGGTATTGTAAAATCCCTTGCCCTTGGGAAGGATTGCAGCTTGTTTCAACATTAAAGCACCATGGATTTTCTCAATCTTTCCTGAGAGCATTGGAATGATTCTATATATTTCCTGACTTATCTTCCAAATTAATTCGGAGCTGCAAATATGGCTCTAGAGGCTGATTCTCCCTATGTCTGCACTCTGTTTAATTATGCTCAAGGAAAAGCAGCAGCAGCTGAGGACAGAATGCTCCTGCTCTGCCAAGGTAGTGTTCACTATCACTGGGAACAAGAGTAAAGGCACTGCAGGTGCCAGGACACTGGGGATCCAACTATTTTAACACACCCCTACAAACTCACTGGAAAGGGCGCTGCAAGTGGAATGGCAGGTCCATATACTCAAATACTCTTGGTCTCTAGATATTTGTAAGTCTTGGAATACCTTATGGAGAAAAAGCAAATGCTGTCTGATACCCCAACCAGTTCAACTGACATTTTGGAGCTTGGGAAAAAAAAACCCACATGACTAAAAGCTACAATCAGCAGTTTGGCATTGGGCCATCCAGCCATAAGCATGATGGAGCCATAAGCATCTGGCTCCATCAGACACTATCCCTATAATAGGGCTATCGGCACCTTAAGAGCAAAATGTCTTTTCTGATGCAATTTTCAAGGTCACCTTTGTAGCACACCAGAAGTTTTAATTGAAGAAAACGTATGTTGCAGGTCATCTGCCTCAGTGGGGTTCCGAGTCTTCAGCCTGAACTTTAGCCTATCCCCATTTCCATGCTACACTGACATTTCCATTGTTCACATTTGTCTCCTGTGCAGTTCATTTGCTGAAAAGTCACCCTTTGAGATTAGTGATGCTTAAACAATTTTCTACCTGCTCCCAGATTTTTTTTTGTTTCTTTTTTTCAATAAATAGCTTTTTAAAAAGTCACTTTCTAGATGTTCTGATTTCTCCTTTAAATCAGCTTTTTAAAATAGCTTCTTTATGACTTGCTATGGTTTTTCAAGGTACAGAGCTGTTGATTTGGCATAATAAACAGATGTGAAGGCTGAACTAGGCTTAGTCCTTCTGAGATCAGGACTGAGACATTCTTCCAAGCTTTTTAATCTGTCATGTTCCAGTGACCTGTTGTTCAGAAGTGCAGATCTCAAATTAATAGGCAAAGGGAGATGAGGCAATTGTGAGGAATCATTTTAGAGTGCCTAGATCTTTACTGGATGCAAATCTGTGTAATCACGGAAACTTCAGTGATTCATGGTATAAAGACATACCTGTGTCATGCTAAAGAAGCATACAAAACTGCTATTTCTGAAGCTAAGCAAATGTCACAAACCAGGGAGCTTGTTCATATGGGCACTATTTTACTTGCTCTGGTGAGCGAGAAAACATACTGGTTTCAGACTACCTACACTGGGTAGCATTTGTCATTAATTATATTGAATCAGTTCTGCTTGGAGAGACCTCTAACCCCCAAGAATAACCGCACTGCACCATATAACACCACTGGTTAAGAGCTGCTTCGTCGCAACAACACTTGTTCAATCATCATCTATGTGACCAATCATCTTATTTAAAGCAAAACCCATTCCCTAGGAAATCCTCTTTTCCAATCCTTTGTACTATTCCTCCACATTCATATTAGCAGAGTTCTGAAGTTGCCATAACACACACACACCTTTCATCACCAGGAGCTTTCCAAAACCCTCCTGACGCTGTCTGAATGCAGCAATTGAGCTCTGCCCTCCACAGAGAGGGATGTTTGCTACCGCTGAAGCACGCACACGATTACTCAGCATCAGTGGCAATTCAGCTACTGTTGAACCCAGAGCAATGACTACCAAAGCCTGCATGTGGTACAACCTACAGAGAGGTGCAAAAGCCATCTCAAGTGGAGGAGCACCAACTCTGACGCAATACACAGAATGATACACTTGCAAGCCCCTGCACCAAGCCTATTTATAGTCAAAAGCTGAAGCGCTCTCATGGAATGTTGCTTTTGGCTTAATTAATTATTGGGTTTTTAGCTACATCTAGTGACTATTGTGAAAACGTAATAACTATTAAAATATTTTAGCAATGAGGAAAAACATCTGAACCCAAACAAAAGCAGGTTTTCTTTCTTTCATGTGTTCAGATTTTTCTGGTGGCTTGGCTTTAATGAAGCTTGCCTTTTACAATCACCTATAATTTTGCTTGGTTTGCAGTCCTGAAGTCACGAAGTGACAGTAGTTCCCATTCTGCATTCCTCCCCCCACCTTTTTTTAATGACTAAATTACTGACAGAAAATGTTTTTAGCTTAAGTCTTCTCAAGGTAAAAATGGGGGTCTGTAAGCATAAGATGTAACAAAGGTGCACAGCTGTAACCTAAAGGTGCACAGCTTGCTTACAGCTCTTTTGCAGACAATCAGGTAATTTCATTTATGTAATATTTAAAAAAAAACTAGGTGAATGTTATTTTCCCAAAGAGTGATTGGGGGAGCACAGGATGTGGGGGAAGATAGTCTCCTATCATGTATGGACAACACAGTTGAACAATTTTCTGCTAGATCAGTAGGATTTTCCATCTCATTTTCGTCTCTGCCTTTTAATTCACATACTAGTTGTCTTTTTCAATAGCTTTGTTCAAGAAATATATTGTCACATCCTTGGCATTTACATCAGGGCATTTGAGTAACTTGCCATACTACCAGAGGTTGAACAATATTACATCTCCAAGTATCCTGTCATTGCTTCATAATGAATTTACGTTGATTTCAGAGAGCAGTCATCACATCCATAAAGAAATCTCTTTAAAGGGCTATTTCTACAGAAAAACATAATTTAAAGCTTTGAAGGACCATGAAGAGCCTAAAGAAAACAGCTTCTGCAAATTTCCTTGCATAGTCTTTCAAAGGAAAAAGCAGTTGCTTCTGCATATTGTGGGAACTGAATTCAATCTCAAGGACAGAATAATGTGTGTTATTATCCCAGGCAAAATAACTTTAGAAAAACAAGTGCTGAGACACTTCTGGCTACTCTGGTACCAAACTATAAGAAAATAAATGTTAAATCAATTTAAATGATAGCTCCCAGTACAATCCATATGATCCAGCATTTGCTGAGCTAGCAGTTTACAGAGAGATTCATGTGTTGGTCAGTGTTGGTCTGATTCAGCACATCATCCAACAATCAATACCTCCCTTTCTGATATTCCAGCCATATTAAGTCTGAAACTGTATTTGAATGATACGCATTTCTACGCACTGCCAAATCTGACCCCATTTCACATAAGTCACTGCTTTTAAAGCCAACTGTTCTGTGGATAACAGATTGATCACTTATCAGTTAAGCCCACACCAGACCAAGAGTTATTCAGACCTTCCTTATTTTCCTCCACCAGCCACAGACAAATCACTTACTGGGATACAATTATGTAAAGCTGCACATTATCGTTGCTGCTGGTACCTCCCAAATGCTAACTGGTCAGGCTCAGCTACACTCTAAGCCCTGAATTTTCAAACAATGAAGAACAAGCACTCCTTACTCAAAGAGGAAAGTAAATGTATTACATACAACAGACTTAATAGGAGTAAAGCAGTAATGTATTAGAAATATAACCCAACCATGCTAGACCTGGTCTCTTCTTATTCATGGGAATTATATATATACACACACACATTGAAAAGGGATATTTGCATTGGAGGGGACGTTACCAGGGTATATTCCTTTAACTACAAACTTACCATAGCATCTTCCACAGCTGCAAACACCTGTGTATCCTTAAACACCTGGAGTATTGCTTTCAACAGAATTGTGAAACAGGAGTTGAGCACAAACCAACCAACTCCTGTGGCATTGGTAAGAGAGAAACGTGCAATCAGATGAATTCTAAAGATTTTTCAGGTGTTTGGACCTGTTAACTGTGAAGCTATAATTAGCAATTTCTCATGGTCTGAATGAAAGTTTTTTCAGAGGACACTGGTATTATCCTTCCATATCACAGGTGGGAAAGCAAGGAAGAGTGCAAGTTAACCACAGCTATATACTAAGCCAATAACCAAGTCAAGAATAAAACTTCCTCCTTAAATTCCAATTCCAAACTTTACATATGAAAAATCACAGATTACAATTTGGATGGAGCCTCCATCAATTTCTATTACCTTTAAATTCCAATACTAACAGTAGAACTAACAGCATGGGCATCCGAGCCTCTGTTTCCTGCCCTTGGCCAGCTACTTGAATCATACACCAAGACACATAGTGGCATATTTTTGTAAGCTTACTCTCTTTGTTGGGCAGACTTTTGAATTGATTTGCAATTTTTGCCTCACAGCAAAATTACATGCCAGATTACAATTACATCAAGTAAGTGTGCTTTACTGAGTTTCCTTGTAGTAATGTTTTTTCTCATATCTATCTCAAAAATAACTATTATTTTCCAATTCTTCCATATGAATGTTTTGTTACCTGTCTATTCTAATACCATTCCTAAACCGAGCACTTGTACGTGACTTCACATTTGCTTATACATTGCATACATCAAACCACAGAGAATAAGAAACTCCTTTGAAACTAAGAAATACCTGAATCCTTTCTTCTCAAGCCTGCAGACAGCAGAACCAAAACAAAATCCACATTTCCAAACCACACTTCTCAAAGCAAATGTTTCAGCAAAGGCAGTTTTCCAGACAAAAAGCCAAGGTCCATGCAGAGCGGGAAGAGACAGATCCTCAAGCAAGGACTGCAACATAAATCTAAGATCCACCCAGCAGACAGGGCCAGCTACACTGTGCCTGGTGCAGGGGGGTGGGCACATACCCAGGGCTGACCTTAAATTGGACTCCTGGGTCCCCGGGCAGGGGTGGGGGCTCCAGGTGAGGCTACT
Source organism: Limnodromus scolopaceus (assembly GCA_028565335.1). Lineage (NCBI taxonomy): Eukaryota > Metazoa > Chordata > Aves > Charadriiformes > Scolopacidae > Limnodromus > Limnodromus scolopaceus. The sequence continues at coordinate 18,868,289 of JAOXNO010000024.1, read as the reverse complement.
CAGTGTCATTAAGAGCTATTAATGCCTACAGAGCCCTGGTACTGAGCTTGTGGAACCAACATCTGCAAGAATTTAGACTTCTCGTTCTCTTTTTTAGGAGCTCAATGTAAAGATGTGATTTTTTTTTTTTTTCAGAGAAGACAGATTTATGCTTAGAGCAGTGCAGGGACCCTACAAAGTATGTCTCTTTACCTGCCTTAAAACTCAAAGTGATCAACAGCCCTATCTGCTCTGAGAAATCCTAGCCTAGTAATTTACCCCAACAATGAGAGGAATGAGAAATACAAGGTTCATACCATCATTTATCATTTGTACCCACCAAAGGAACGAGAAAAAAATATAACCTTTAAAAGTTATTCATACCTGAATGCTGAATTTGGTACTGTGGGAAATTCATACTTGATGTATCCTGGATGGCGGAGGGTTGGAATTTTTCAGCCATTTGTATACAATCCCACGGGGTCTATTAACTCTGATTCCATCCAATTCACGGAAATGATCTATCAGGGATTAAGAGTTATCAACACATTAAAAGTAAAATTTGACCTTTCAGGACACAAACAGAAATGTTTGATCCAGTATTGACAACTTGCAGAAACTTACAGGAGATTCAAGGGTTTGGATGTTTTTTTCCCTTTGAGGGCTTCAGTGTGGTTCCAGATATCTCACTTCATAATATAAAGTTAACTAGAGCAGACTTATGGTACCAGAGCTGCCACAGAGCACTTATAACGGAAAAGTGCTTTTCCACCTCCCTTTACCCCCCACCCAGTAATTTACTGGTCCGACTGTGTGACTTCTGGAGAGGTTTATAATCTCTGAGCAATCCCAGGCAATCCAATTAATGTGATTAATTTTTAGTCTTTTCCGGATTAGAACTTTTTCAATAGTTCACCTTTATGAAGCAGAAAAGCATTGTTTTTAATAACCGGCAATCCGTGTTGCCTGCCATTTTAATTGCAGAATTTGTTTAAGACTCTTGCCTGTCAGCATCAAAGCTCAAGCCTTAGACCACTCCACCAGCATCAGGAGACTTTCTTTAACAAAACAGCAGAAGGGCTGCCTCAGGCAAGAGGACCTGTGTACCACTGCTCACCAGCAGTCTGCTATTTCTCTTCACATTAGTAATGTTTCAGGAAAAAAAACAGTGCTGGAGCAATGCAGAGCAATGTAAGTAGAGCAAGGAGTTCTAAAGCACTGCTGCAACAACCCTTAAAATGATCAAAATTATCTTGGGGGAGGGGGGCGTGTTTTGAGTAGCCCCAATGTATAAGAAGCGGCACTGGCTTTAGGGCCTGTTATTGGTATAGCTGAAGGTTCTCAATTTTCTTGCGTATCATCTCGTGCTGACTTGTCAGCCCTATCTACAGACTTTCCTATGGCTGGTATAAATGCAGCTGAGGAGGAGTTTCCATTGATAGGAGCAGACGGGCACACCTCTATCTGCCTGAGGTTAAGACTTCCTGACTTAATCTCTTTAGGCAGATCTACACTATAAGGGGCTAGAGGATGCCAAATCCCACTATTAAAAAATGCACGCCCTGAAGAAAACAGGCAGTTGAAGTACTCTGGGGAGCACTGGTCTTTTGACTTTCAAAGTGTACTTTGAAATTGTTCTTCCTTAGCAGGGGACAGAAGAAGGCTCCTTGCCTCCCAAAGGACTCCTTCACGCAACATTTCACATCATCATGTCTGTGCCTTTCTCACTAAGTGGGCTGAAATAAATTTATACATGGTCTAGTTTTCTGTGGGCTTTAGCAAATGACCTCTTAAATCAGTCGGCCAAACAGAATAAAAACAAAAGCAAAAAATGTTCCTCTGCCCAGGAAACCAATGCAGAAAGCTCAGGAAAATCCACTTGCCCTGGCAGAAAAATGTCCCTGTGTAGTTGGAAGGGGGCAACTTTTCATCATCTTCATTGTATTTATGTTTGGCTAAAGGTTGTGTCATGTTTGACAGGGAGCTACAGACCTGGAATATGCAGCTAGTTCTAAAAGCAGCAAAAGGTAGAAAACAGTAAGGTAGAAACCTCCAGCGGTAAGGTAATGTTGCAGGTACTGGATAGAAAAGAAACTGACAATGATTTGAGAGAGGATTAGTGAGTCTGAAAGATAAATGAGCCTTAAAATAACCTTCAAATATCCAAACCCCTCGAATATCCAATCTGTCATCCTTTTCTCTTCAAAATGAACTCCCAGCAGCAAAATTATGTAAATTAGGGTACTGGGAATCTGTGAATTTTTTATATAGTTAAAAGTGTCTTCACAGGTGTGCTTCCTGGTGGCTAATGACAAAAAAATGGTTAATAAACAATTTCATTTGAAAAGGCCAGCTGGGCTTATATTAAATATTTCTTCTGGGAAAACTTTTAGCGTAAAATTTCAAGCTCGTTTAAATAAAAGTTTGCTCAGAAGAACACTGTGGGAAACAGCAGGTTGTCCATCAGGAGACCATCCTTCTACAGCCCCCAGCCCAGGAGTTAACATACCAGTCTCGAAGGGCTTATCTCCTCTGCCTCCCTCTACAGTCACATGGACAGAAACTCCACCAAAGGGTACCTCACGGCAGCTAAATTATGCTCTGGTTCACAAACAGCATTACATTCACCATGCTGGCCTTTGTGCATTATATGCCACAGGATGATATTTTTCACAGTGAGCTCCTAGCAATTTACTTTGATATCAGTAGTCAATAGCTCAAACGACCTCTGAGCACCCAAATTTTCCCCTAAAAATCTTCTGGAGATTGCATTCTAGCTGATTAATCCATGAAACAGAGATGCCAGTTTTGGCCGAACAGCCCATTCTGCCTGAGTTAGTTCTGTGGCACTGTGCCTGTGTCATAGACCCTGTTCGGTGGGGCTTTTAAGATTCTTACTGTTAACGGGGTTTGATTTCAAAAGGGCAATACCATTCCCTGCGAATTTTATTCTCTACCAAATATAAGCAATAGCAGCCTTAGAAAAGGTTGGGACTTAGCTTACGTTTTATTCCTCAAGGGCTTGTAATTGTAGAACTGAGGGCTGCCCCTTCCCACACAGCTGTAGCCATGCCACAGTCTCCTACTGCCTCTAACTTGTAGACATGGTTTCTAACTGCTCCATGAAATGCAGACCACCACTGTTTTGAACAGGGAGCTGCTAATTTGTTGTGATCCCAGTAAGCAAGGCACTCAGACATTGTAAATTATCACGTAAAATGCAATTCATTAGAGCTAACACTACAAAGAGGATAATATAGATAATCTTACCTGTCTTCAGATGGTGGGACCCCTGAGCCATGCAGTATTAAATGGGTCACCAACCATGGCGCAGCACACCATGCAGATCCCATCCATAGAAAGGTTACCCCACTTTGGTCTTTTGAGCTTAAACAGGATTTTCTGAAAAGAAAACAATTCTGTTAATCATTCCTACTATCAAAGAAAAAGGACATTTACACGAGAACTTGTTGCTGCACTTAGTTAAAGACGAGGACACACAGGTGGTATAACTGCCAGTACTGAGGGGAAGATGCCTACAGGCTCCTTCATTACAATCAGCCAACTAAGATTAGCTTGCAGCAGGGGATATGCACAGCACAACACTGGCACCAAAGTCAAGCTCTATGTGAGGCACAGAGCAGCACAGCACAGGTTTACACTTACACAGGTTAACTGGTTTGTGGGTCACTAACAGCTCCATAGGCAATGGTCTTCCCATCAGGATCACTGTGACCATCAGCAGAGAGAAGGGGAGGTTTGCCCCCCTGCCAGCATCAAATAGCAGGAGGTTCTATCTCACTGTAGGGGTTTTGTCACCCTGGTCCCAAGGTATTTAACTCCATTTACACATTGCACCATGAGGAGAGATCCTCTTACATCCCTTGGCTCTGGCAGTCGTCTCTGACAGAAAAACCAGAATCTGTCCCCTTTTGACCCTAACCAGAATCATCTGTGCTCCCACAGAGCCCACGGGCAGGCTTGTGTGTTCCACCACACTCCCAGCCACACACAAAGCAGTCAGCCCTTGGGTCCCTAGGGGGCACAGCCACCATCCCAAAACACAGACATGCACCTTCTGGGATGGATTTGCCTCATCTCCAACTAGTTTGGGGAGCATGGACATACCTTTCATCTCCTATTAGAGCATTCACTTCTACAGTGCTACTCTCAGACTTCAAAAATATTATGAGAAGGTGGCTGATTTGGCCCTGCAGTCTCAACACCACATTGGAAGAACCACAAAACCTTTTTTAAAGTCAGAAATAAGGCATGATAACAGCTTCTCATGACTCATCCTGACACCAGGATTGTGGCTTCATACTCTCAGTAGTTTCAAATGAAACTGCCATTAGGCATTATTCTGTCAGGTTCAAATTCATTTCAAGTGTGTGCAGAAATAACCAGCAATATATATAATACCTGCAATAAAGCTTTCACAGTATATTAATCCCTTTCTCAGATTGATACTGAACTCTGAGAGCCCTTTAAATCTCAAATAACTTGTGAGAATAAAAGAACTATTAACTTTTAATGAAGTACAAAAAAATGTCTCAGGCAGTAGAATGGGGCATGAGCTTTAAATACTTCATGTCTTGCTACAGGGAGAAGCTGGGGACTTGGAGTAGATGGGACCCATCTCTTCATGTGCCTAGGGAAGCCAGACCTCCACAATTCACACTGCTTGTCGTAAAAGTGCTTCATAGTGATGTGCTCTTGTCTGTATCTGCTTATTCTGATGTGGTAAAAATAAGGGAAAGAAGGATGCCTTTTAGGTAAAGGTGAGATTATGGGGACTGCAGAGGGAAATTCTCAGAACCATTCTGCCTGCCACAGAAATATAGGCTAAAATGCCAAATGACCAGTAATAAATGGCAATGGCAAAATCACCACATTATTCAAAAGGGCAAACATGAAGAAGCAGGATTCTGCCCGTGGCAAATGAAGAGAAACTAATCATGGAATTGTCAGAGTTGGAAGGGACCTCTAGAGATCATCTAGTCCAACTCCCCTGCTAAAGCAGGGTTGCCT
>JAOXNO010000024.1:18841844-18863179 GCA_028565335.1 Limnodromus scolopaceus | reverse complement strand
TCCCTGGGCAGCCTCTTCCAGGGCTCTGGCACCCTCACCAGAAAGAAGTTCTTCCTCATGTTTGAGTGGAACTTCCCCTGTTCCAGCTTGTGCCTGTTGCCCCTCATCCTGTCGCTAGAAACCACTGAAAAGAGTCCAGCGCCATCATCCTTCAACCCACCCTTTAGATACTTATAGGCACTGATAAGGTCTCCCCTCAGACTAAAGAGCCCCAGCTCCCTCAGCCTTTCCTCATCAGGGAGATGCGCCAATCCCTTAATCATCTTTGTTGCCCTACACTGGACTCTCTCCAGTAGCTCCCTGTCTCTCTTGAACTGGGGAGCCCAGAACTGGACGCAGGATTCCAGTTGTGGCCTCACCAGGGCAGAGTAAAGGGGGAGAATGACCTCCCTCGACCTACTGGCCATACTCTCCCCTGTGCAGCCCAGGATCCCATTGGCATTCTTGGCAACAAGGACACATTGCTGGCTCATGAATAATTTACTATCCACCAGGACTCCCATATCCTTCTTCTCAGAAATGTAAGATCAAAATAGGGTAATAATCTGAGGACAATATCAGGCCAGTAAGCTTCCTGGTTATATCCCTAACATGGAGCCCCAGGGAGGCAGCAGACCTGCCTGTGGGAAGGCTCTGGCCTGCATATGGGACCCTTGGTTCCTCTCAGAATGGAACCACCTAGAACTATCCTCTCCCTCAAGCCTGTAGTGCTGCATGGGGTTGTTTTGACACCCAGTGCAGGACGTGGCCTTCTTTCTAACCAGACTCACCTCGCCTTCTCTCTTACCCGCCTCTGCAATGGCCACCTCACAGACTGACTGAGGGTCCACTCTCACCGCCTTCAAATCCCCGCGCGGCTCCTGGCCACGCCCCTTTCCCCCCCTCCCCCGCGCCTGATTGGTTGCCGCGGACTTCCTGGTTCCGGCTGGGGCTCGGGCTGTGGCGGGGTCCCTGAGGTGGGATCCCCCCTGTGCAGCCCCAAGAAGAAGATGCTGAAGAGCCGCTAATACAAATCAAAGGGTTCTGTCAGCAGAGAACAGTAATGGCAAAGTGCTGATAATTTAGCTTAAATTTGTAGCCTGTAGCTGTAATGGCTATGGGTTAATTTTTTTTTAAGAAATGCAGCATCCAGCTTCTACTTAGACCTCCAAGGAAGCCGGCAGGTTTTCGGGAGGATATCTCTCCTACTGAGACACTTCCAATTAAAAATCTGCTTCATTTCCAAAAGCGTTCTGCAGCTCATAGCACCCACTGAAACAGGAGATGCGCTAAGTGTATCTTTGAGTAAGATCCAAAACAAACAAGACTGCCTCTGAAAATCCAAGAGGGCAACAAGCCTGACAGAGACACAGGACATATTAAGCTCTTTGTACACGTTTCTAAATTCAAAGGCTTTTGAATATGGGCTACAAGTAAATCAGTTCTTGAGGAAAAGGCCACACGCAGGTTTCAGATCTGGATCAGAGATACTAAAATGTGGAATTTAAGGCAGGACCACTGAAGTTCTATCTGGTGCAACTAAGAAACATTTAATAGTCTCATCCAGAAGACACCGAGCTCCTTCATTACAAAAATTCTTCACCGACAAGCCAGGAAAGTATTTGTCATAAATTACTTGGGTATGTGTAATGCAGCCCAGGAACAGCAGGAAGATCAGATGATAAACTTGAAATGTCTTTCCAAAATGTTTTTCTATATGAGCTATATATTATTTCATGTTAATTCTCTTAGAAAAATATTCAGAAATAAAGAAAAACTGTCTGCCTTCTGCAATTGCAAACCTTGCCTAAAAAGTATCCTTTTGTACAATGGGCGCAATGGCAGAAGCAGAGAAAGATTTCCAGGTAAGATCTCCAGGTTTTGATTTTGAAAAGGCATTCCTAGAGATTCCAAGTAATTGCGGTAACATTTGTTAGAGGCCAATATCAAACCAGAACATTTCAACTGGCTAAACTGATCTTGATCTCCAATAGGCAAAAAGTTTCCAAGCACTGATCTTTGCTATTCCCATGTATCTGGCATAGAACAGACAGAACTTACAGTGATGTGTTTTTTGGGGAATCTCAGGAAAAGAGTCTAAAATTAAGCAGTTCCTAAGAGCTGACTGGGACTATTGTGACGGGGAAAAGTCTTAGCAGAGAAGAAAGGTGGTGGGTGGAGGCTGTCTCAGCGATCTTCTGCCCTGCTGCCATAGCGAGGATATACACTGCTGCCACTGCCCACAGCTGGCACAGTAGTATCCACCGAGCTATAAGTGTGCCCTGGCAGAATTTGGGGAAAAAAAAGCACTTGTCATTTGCCTTTCAGAGGTCTTCTGCTCAAGAGAAGGGTTTGTGGTAACAGGCATTTGCTCTAAGGAAGGCTGAGTTAAAAAAAAATAATCACAAAGCCTAACAAACACATCCAAAAGAAAAGGAACAAAAAAAGTAATATTTAATAATTAAACAAAACGTTGAATGTTTAAAGACTAAAATGCTTATTTTTTTGTGGTCATTCATGTCATTCTACTGTGGCATCAACACTTGTGCACAGTCCCTGGGCTGGTCCCTGCTTCATTTCATACCCGAAATACTGTCACTTTTGCTGTAGGTAAGACAGGCTTCTCTAGTAAGGGTGATAAATGCCAGTTGGGAACATAAGCTTCTTATCGCTATTTCTACATTTCAGAGACTACCATTGAGGGCAGGTGTGCTTCTCACAGAAGATTGCTGTGCTAAGCTGAGCTGAGCAAAATAAACACTGTTTTCTTACACAATCATGAAATGATGAACAAAGATAAAGAAAGCAGGAAATACACACTGGAAGAGAATTAAAAAGTGAAAATAAAGAACCAAGTAAAAAGAAAGGAGCTTCTATTTAGAAGAAAGTTGCTGATTGCCTCTGGGTCACCTTGCACGTTAAGTGAGATCTGTGCAGTGCTGCTTGTGCCATTTAGCTGTGAGATTTGCCTGAATGCCACTGCCCACAGAAACCTGTGCAGCTCTGAAAGGAAAAGACCTTTTGGATGAAAGCACCATGTCTTCTGTTCCAACAGTGCTGATAACCATCTCTGCAGTGTCACTGTGGTTGTTGGCATCCTGCTCTGTTGCTCCTTCAGATGCTTTGCCCCTTTTCCCAAGCCAAGAAGGGACACACTCAGTAAGGAAGCAGAAAAAGGCTGTAAGAGGACAGTAATGTGATGACATTATCCATTAATAAAATCAAACCCCTCTCTGCTCCCTTCTTCCCAAGACTTTTCCATGGCCCAGGTCACCACCAGAACAGCTGAGTATGGTGGGATTACTCCTGTGTGTACGTTTTTGCCAAACTCCACCAAAAAGTAACTTTCCTCTAGTACCACAGGCACATTTTCACGTATTAGAAAAATATATGTAATTCTTTATGTAAGCAAGCCTAGTGTCCTCTCAAACATTAACATCAGTGACAAACTCTTAGATTTAGTAAAGCCCCTGAGCTGAATGTCTGGTTGGAATCCTGAGCAGAAATACACATGGTTGTAACTCATGTGTGCTGTTACCTTTTGTTTGTTTTTCCAGAAAACCACAGGACATATGATGTTTTTGTCACATTTCATCAACTGATTTGTATTAGCAACCTTTTTAAAACCCTAGCTATACTTTCTGCAAAGCTTATGTAAGTCCCCTAGGATTAATTACCTCGCTCAGAGTCCAATTTATTTAGCAATTAGGAAAAATTAGACAGTAACTAGTGAGTTTGCCGTTTTGAAATGAAAGGCCAGAGTACTTAGGTATGCTCCCAGTCTAAATGCAAGTTTTAGAAATTCATTATCTGAAAGTCTCTGAACAAGTACTTTACACTGCAATCTTTTTTGCATCATTTAGCCTCCAAATAATTTCCCTGTTCAAACTGTGAGCATACTAATGAAAAAAACAAGCCAACATGAGGAATGTAAATTGTTTACATAATAGTCTTCATAATCAACTTTTCTTTCTCAGCCTGAATTCGTCAAACTGGTAACACTGGTCTCAGGAAATGCACTGTGACACTGTGTAAAATGTTGTGACACCATTGGGGAAGTCACTGGAACCACCAATAAAAGCTATCAAGGAGAAACCTTGTCTTAAGCAGAAATCCAACACCAGAACCATGTGATAAAAAACATTCTAAAAAAAAAAAAAGAATGGGGACTTTGGCTCTACAAGCCTTCCAGAGCACTGTTGCCATGAAGAGGAGACCTGTAGGCTGCAAATCCCCTGGACTGGGCAGAGCTGGGACAACACAGCTCCCAGCTGTGCACAGACATACGTCTGCCTGTGTCATAGGGCAGCCTGGCTATCCCAGGAAGCTGCTCTTTCAGCACATTTATACCAGAAGTCACAAAAAACTATGGTTTTTGAAGGCAGCCTTTTGGACTTCTTACACAGCGTCTGCAGCTGGGAAATCCTTCTGCATATACCCCATGACTTTAGAGTCACTATCACAACAGCCCATTTGGCTCTAGACCCACCTTTTAACTTTCACGCTGCCCACCTCGCTGTAAGGTCAGCTCTCAGGACCAGTGGTTTCACTGTCTATTCAACAATTTCCATTCAACAATTACAAAGCACTGCCTTGCACAGCACATGCAAATCACATCATTTCACAATATTATGAGTATTTTCTGAGGAACAGCTCGACACAATTACATGAACTGTAGATCTGGAGGGGCTATAGTTATCAAAACTCCAATGCCAACTTGCCTTGAGTCAATTGGGATAGACGCAGCAGCTGAGGTTTTGGCCTAAAGGAACATAAATATTTGGATATCATGTTGCTTGATTAACTCACTAGATAATGTGAGACAGATGAACAAAGTCTTAAAGAGATCTTGCATATTCCTAAAGTTTGCAAGAGCTCCCTTTAGTGTACTTACTAGCTTTTCTTAAGGGACATTTAAGGTTTATGTGACCCATTTTAGGGATCTTTTAGATGTGATTCTGATGTATGCTCTAAGTTCGCTTTGCCTCTCCCTATGCTTACTGTATTTACATTTTTTTGTGACAGAATTCAACAAGTGGACTGTATCCGATTTTCCCTTAATGCCTTTTCATGCATTACACTGACTGTTAAAAATAAAGCCAAGCCTCACCTCTGCTCCGAGGACAGGCTGAGGGAGCTGGGGTTGTTCAGCCTGGAGAAGAGAAGGCTCTTAGGGAGACCTAATAGCAGCCTTCCGGTACCTGAGGCGGGGAGGGGGGCGCTACAGGAAGGCTGGGGAGATTCTGTTTACAAAGACCTGCAGTGACAGGACGAGGGGCAATGGCTTTAAGTTGGAGAAGAGCAGATTTAAATTGGATATTATGAAAAAGTTCTTTACTATGAGGGTGGTGGAGCACTGGAACAGGTTGCCCAGGGAGGTGGTTGAGGCCCCTTCCCTGGAGATATTCAAGGTGAGGCTCAACGAGGCCCTGGGCAACCTCATCTAGTTGGGGATATCCCTGTTGACTGCGGGGAGGTCAGACTAGATGACCTTTGGAGGTCCCTTCTGGCCTGGGCCATTCTATGATTCTATGAAATATTTGCTGTGAAATTCTTCATGTTATCTGCTGGCTCCAGATTGTGGGGACTCTCTGGCCTTCCACAGGTTTTCTGGAAGAAATGTCACATTAGTGGTTCTTTTACTGCAGACATATTTCACATTAACAGCTTTCTTTTTGTATCTCCTTCTTCTAGAGATAGACATCTGCTAACCCATGAAAGCCAAGTCTTGTGAGTGTGCATTGTAGACCACATACTTTAGGTTTTCTGCAAACCTTCTACACTCTTCATGACCTTCTACAGCCTACTACAGTCTCATTTGCTGGGGACTAAGTAATGTATCCCAACTACACATCTTGGAAAATGTCAGCTAACATGAATAGGACTGGAGATACATAAGAGGACACAGGATCTGTTGTGCACTCCATTTCCTTCTGTAAAACTGGGAATCAGGAGAACTGCTCCCTGGGGTGCGAGTGCCTCAGAGCAACAGGGAGGCAGCAACAGCAAAGGACGTCAAGCCCTTAAGGATTCACTGCCACTTTTCCGCTCTGAGTAATTTCCCGAGAGGGCAAGGAAAGCTGTCAGGGTCCTCTGATTTACAGCTATTCAACATTTGACCCTCCTTCTGCAGGAGCTGCCACAGCAGCAGTCCTAAAGACAATAGCTGGGGAGAGCTTCACAGAGGAAGGTCCCTGGGAAAGCAGTTCACCCTCCTTCCTCCCCCTTCTCTCCACTGGGAGGTTTGTATTTTCCTTCTGTGTCACATCAGGTCTAGGTAGCTGCTGCCCAGCACAGACAAAACTCAAAGAGCAAGTGCAGACGGGGTCTTTACACCTTCTATGCTCAGACTTGGTAACAAAGGCACTGCGCTGATTCAGTGCATTCAGGGGGTTTACAGCAGGGCTGTGCTCTATTGTCTCCGTATTGCACTGCCTCTTTAAAATCAGAAATGCATGGACAGCTTCAAGGTGCCTCCCACTGAGAAAAGGCTTTAGATGCGTGCATAGAGACAGCGGAGCCATCCTCCCCTGAGCTGCAGGGCAAACCTGCTTGGGAGAGAAATGATCATTCAGTGAAGTCCTCTGGCTGCTTTCAGTGATCCTTTCTCTGCTCCAGCGATAGTGGTGCGTTTGCCGGGGAGAAACCTGGAGGCTATCCCCAGGGTGTCCGAGACCTCCAAGAAGACAAGAGCAACTGCAGGTACAATTAGCTGATGGTGTTATGTCAGTTTGTGGATGCTTGGGTTGTCTTTATTTATTTTAAAGCTCTCTCGGCATTTTGCAGGAAATCCTGTCTGAAATAGATACCACACCTTGATTTGACCAACATACAGATTTTGCATCCAAGTATTTATTTAGTACTTCTCTTAAATGAGTGTTCACATTTCCACGCAGCTGTGGGGTCTCTTGTAAAGCAGTCAATTGTTTCAATTGTTATTTCGTTTCAGGTTTTAGCTTTCTGTTATTCTGCTGTTCTGCAACTCTCAGTTTGAAAAGCAATGTGCAGGCAGAAGTTTACAAGAGAGTTTCTCTCAGAAATTTATTAAGCGTTGGTACATTGGGGGCTGAGGGTGGTTCCAGGGAAAGAAGGGGACAACAGCTCCACTCTGCAGACTGTTCTTTGTAGCCATGATGGACATTGTTTAATAGCATTTGACACCCTGAAGCCCTACTGTCTCAAAGCAGAAAAAGCAGTAATGCCCCCTCAGTCTCTTCTGGGCTGGGGTGGGACTGCCCTGACAGTTGGGAGTCTGTGGCAGATGTGGCATGGGAAGATGTAAGAAGGCAGCCCTCCCAGCATTTTGATACAGACTAGAGACAAAATTAGGGAATGGATTAGATTTTTTTTCCTCAATGTGAAAAATAGATCCATTTGTAACATTTGGTACAATGGGCAGTACAAAGAGGGGAGCCTGCTCCTCCCCACCTTCAAAAAGTCAAGGCACTTTGTCTTGCTTAAGAAAGATTTCCCCTTCCACCTCAAGAGCCTGTTTGTGGAAGCACTCTCCCTGTGAACAGCAGGTTTGCCTTCACAGCAACGCCCTACAAGCTGGTTCATGGGGCAAAATCTTGTCTATGCAAATTGGCAGAGCTCCACTGGTTTGAGAGAAGCAATAATGGATTATGCTGGCTGAAAATTTGGTCCCCCTACTCAATTAGTGGCTGAAAAATCGGAAGGTGCTGGCTTCACTCTTTTCTTGGGTCTTGGCAACTCTCAGTTAATTAAGAAATGTATTTCAAAGCCAGGACATCAGTTCTCCTTTCATTGTCACCTACCACATCGCTCTGACTGAGACATCTAGTATAAAGCAAAAACTTTGTCCAAAAGGCACATCAGGTACTTTTCAGCAAATTGAGGTGTCATCTCATTTTAGTTTTTTTTTTACCTTGTACGGGGGTGGCAGCACCATGGGCTTGAAGCCTGGCAGAGGTTTAAACTGGACTTTACACTCCTCCTAAATGGTCGTTTCACTGTGTGCTGAAAACAAAATTTCATCATTGGTAGATAAAACTTCTGGGTGTAACAACCAGTGTATTGTGCAACTCAAAGGATTTTATGATAACAGAAGCATCCTTTCACAGGGTATTTCTTCCCACTGTGCACAGCCAGCAATAGAGCTGTGGGGCAATAAGGTGGCTATTGCTTTCCCTCAAGCACAGAAAATTGCTGTAATTTCCTCTCAGGAAATGTTTTCCTTTTTTTGTTGTCACAGAAGGAGATAAATGAGGCTGTTGCTCGATAACTTCATGGGGACAAAGACAAGGTGACTATCTGCTGAGGAACTTTGGATGAGGTCTCTCACCTGCCACCGCCGTGCCCTGCCACCCTGGGTAATTCTAACACAAAACCAAGGGCCAGCCAAGCCACGGGTGTCAAAAGAAGACAGAGATGGCCACGGAGCAAGCTGAACATAACCCAAATGCTACTGTCAACCTCAACTTTGCTGCAATCTACAATCTCCATGATGGGGATTTATCCTCCTTGCGAAACTTCTCCTTCCCTTTCAATTTCAGTTACAGCGATTACGACCTGCCACTGGACAGTGAAGATGACATGACCAAAACCCGCACCTTCTTTGCAGCCAAGATTGTGATTGGGGTGGCCCTGGTTGGAATCATGCTGGTCTGTGGCATTGGCAACTTCATCTTCATTGCTGCTCTCGCCCGCTACAAGAAGCTGCGAAACCTCACCAACCTGCTGATCGCGAACCTGGCCATTTCGGACTTCATTGTGGCCATCGTGTGCTGCCCCTTCGAGATGGACTACTATGTGGTGCGGCAGCTGTCCTGGGAGCATGGCCATGTCCTCTGTGCCTCAGTCAACTACTTAAGGACTGTCTCCCTCTATGTTTCTACCAACGCTCTCCTGGCTATAGCTGTTGACAGGTAAGTGGGGTGCTATCACTGCACAAGGAGATGGCCAGAGCTTCTGGGGTTGGCTGTCCAGATTTCTAGGTTTTTAACATGCTCAGCTGCTCTGTAGGATCTGATGTCAAGGTAGGTACTATACAGACCTGGGTATCTTGTTTCATAGAAATCTAATCACATGAGGTCATGACATTACCCGGGAGAAAACTCAGTGGGAAATTCTCGATTGAACTTTTCAGGTGAAAAGAATTTTAATTTATTAAAATTGGGGTTTTTTTCATAAAAATGTACCTGATTCAAGCATAGGAGAGGCTTTATGAAATAAGGGAAAGAAGAGAAAGAGACAAATCAGAAAACACCCAGAGATGAGGGTGTTGATCAGCACTATATAATCCTGATCCAAGCCATACATCTCTAAGGAACCTTCACTACTGGCCTACACAGCTTTTCTGAATCTAACCTTTCCTATAAACAGTGAAGTAAATACTCTTCAGCAATAGCAATAGTTGACTGGTGATACAGAATTTGACAGGTGAGTTTATGGCACTGTCCAGAAAGTGATAAAATGCTAGATAAAAACCCAGTTTAGCAGAGATCTTCCTACAGCCTTTATGATGGGGTAAGCAGAAAATAATGATATCCACCTGCAACACTACCTGCTTTACGCTGCAATCCTGAGATATTTCTATGCCTGCCTCTCACTCCAGGAATTTTAACAATATAATTTCATTGTATTCTTTCTTATGATTCCTGTTCTCTTAGCCTTGTACACTGCGGACTCTGACAGATGCAAAAACTGATGATCAGCTTCACGCTGACATAAGTCTGACACGACTGACTCACAGAAAGCCAAAAACCCATTTCTGTAAACTCTTTACAGAAAGGCGATCACAAGAAGTCATCTTTTATGTACAAACACAATGTACACCTCTGTATACCCTCTGCATATACACACTGTATGATTCCTGCATTCCCCTCCCTTTTTTTTTCCAATTTCTCTCTTGTGCCATTTTTTTGTTCTAGTCTAACATTGCATAATTTTTGGTACCTGATGCAAAAGACAGCTCAGGAGCAGTTAACCTTGCTGATGGTTGTATAGATACAGCTTTTTCGCAGCTGATTCGGCTGTTATTGACGTCAACTGAAGTCTGTGGAAAGACTCTGGGGAAGTTCAGAGATGTTTTGCCTGGTGTGGGAGAAAGGACAATCAGTGCCTATGAAACAAATCCTTAACAAGTGTCTAACAAAATAACCTTTGAACAGCAGCTGAGGACTCAGCGTTAAGCTTCTGAAAACTATCATGTATGCATTACCATTTTCTACTTATCTTTTTCAACATCTAAAAAATTTTCTTGGAAAGCTCTGCTAGTGCATCCCAGGGTGATGAAGTAACATGGGTCATTGAGCCCTTATGCCTGCTAAGAAATCAGAAGATTTCTAGCATATCTTCCCATGCATCTTTAAAAACAATCCTGGAAATGATTAATCACTGAAGTTTGTTGTAAGAACACAGTGTTTTGGTTTCACTGCATTTATTTTTTTTTAATGAGCTTTTGATGTGGTAAACAGAGAGAAACCTCATTCATTTCACAATCAACCATTCCCTATTGGTTATGTCATATGGGTCATTGACTTTTGTCTCTAAAAAGAACAGGCTTCTAACAAAAGTCTTCAAATGCTTAGATCATTCAAAAGGGCTCACCTGTTTAGAGAGGGTAAGCCTGTCCCACAGGATTTCCCTTGGGTAGGGGTTGCTTTCATCTTCCTTGATGTTTATTCACGTGAATTTCACATATTTAAGGCCACATTTACACTAGAAAATAACACAATGTGAAAGGAGAGGATCTTAAAAGCAAGAGTTTGTGCTAGGGTCCAATGTCAACACTGTAAATATTTTGTGGGGTTTAGCTTTAGCTGGGTCCCATGGACTGAACAACCACGGGCACTTAGTGTGTTTTATGTACACTTTTGGAGCACATCTTCCGGGGCAGTTTCATCTGAACTCAGTTCACGTGCTCCAGGACCACTCCGCAGTAACAGCCCAAGTGTGGCAAGCAATGACAATCAGGAAATCCATCACAAAAGCTCCCTCCTGACTTTCTTGTAGAGATTTACCCCATCCAGCCAAAATGTTCTGTTGAGTAGATACGCATACTTATGACTGCATACACATACATTTCCCACAACCTTGTTTCCACAGGACCTGAGCTAAAAATACTCATTTATCAGCTTCACAATGAGGCTGAGTAATTCTGCTGTCCCTTGACATCTAGCCTGCACTATTAAGAGTGATGAACAATTCATCTGCTTCTAAGATCTGGCTGATGAAAAGCACCACCAACTTTCCATTTTATTGTAGAATGAATATATCCTGTGGATGCTATCTATGGATAGAATACATACAGACAGAAAAGCTTCTGAATCAATGACAAATTCCACTTTTTGAAACAGTCCTTTCTGTTAAATACAATTGTACTGGGAGGTATGAAGTGTCTCTGATAAAAATCTCCTTTTGGAAGAAATATCTTAATCTTTGTGGGACAGTGTACTCTAATATAAGCTCTTCTTACATCTAGAGCATCTTAAAAAACCAATCCCCCCAAACTCCAACCAAACAAAAAATCCCGGAGTGAATGCCATTTGGTTCTAGCCCCTTTTTAACTGAATCAAGGATAATTGATGGATCTTTTAAGTAATGTACTGCCATTTCTCCACATTTCTTTGTGAAACGCTGCAGTACACCTTGCAGCTTTACAGTCATAAGGACTGCAAATACCTAACTCAAGTTTTATGGCTTGGCAAATTACTTAACACAGCACATTTAAGATTAATTAGCAATAGTTACTGCAGCAGACAAAATAAAAATTTGCATGGGCAGAAAATGGATTCGCATTCCTTTGTTGGTGGCTTGAAAACATGCTGACCTGTAACCATTCACTAGCTTCAGCTCTTTGCACCCCATGGAATAACCAAGAAAATAACAAAACCACTTATTTATATTTGTAAGAAAGATATACACATACAATAACAATACCAGTTAAGCATATTTAAATAGTTCTCTGCCTAAAAAAAACAGTTTTGGGTTTCTACATATTTGGCTTTTTACCTGCACCTGACTAGGTGTATAGCACTGCGTGTTTCAAACTCTCACCTGAACATATGCTGTCCACCAAAGGATTTCCAGATGCTGTCTCATGGCACATCCTGGATATGACATCACCTGTGCATTGTGCTAGGTCCTGCAAATGTATTTCTCAGTAATAGGAATATTACCTCTCTTTCTTCTCTTCCAGTCTTTCTGTAACTCCCAGACACATGATCTGTGTTAAAAACTTTGTGATACAACTTTTTCAGTTTGATCTTGTTAACAGGTGGGAGTTTAAGACTGAGGTCTTAAAACCATCTCCAGATCCCCTCAGATTTTCCAGACGCTCAGATTTTCAGATTGCCATGTACCCACTCTCTTAACAACCCCTTCAGCCGCTCCCTCCAGAGTTTCTGCCTAGATTTAGGAACTCGGCTCTAGGCTCCTACTTCAGAAAATATTCTGAGCTCTCCTCATAGACAAATTTGTCAGGCTCCCTTTTTAATAATGACAGCAATTTCCTTCTGCCTAATTCTGTCCAGTTGTATTTTGAAGTGTGTTCTGACTCACAGCGTTTTCAGACTTCATTTTGAATGTATTTGTCTGTTTCAGGTATCTGGCCATTGTCCACCCACTGAAACCACGCATGAATTATCAAACAGCAACCTTCCTAATTGCCTTGGTCTGGATCGTCTCCATACTTGTAGCTATTCCATCTGCATACTTTGCTACTGAAACGGTGCTATTTATAGTGAAAAACCAGGAGAAAATTTTCTGTGGTCAAATTTGGCCAGTTGACCAGCAGATGTACTACAAATCATACTTCCTCTTCATCTTTGGCATTGAATTTGTTGCACCTGTGATTACAATGACCTTGTGTTATGCCAGGATCTCTCGGGAGCTCTGGTTTAAAACCGTACCAGGATTTCAGACAGAACAGATAAGAAAGAGGCTTCGATGCCGAAGAAAAACCGTTATGGTACTGATGTGCATCCTGACTGCTTATGTTCTCTGCTGGGCACCTTTCTATGGCTTCACAATTGTCCGTGACTTTTTCCCCACCATCTTTGTGAAAGAGAAGCATTATCTTACTGCTTTTTACATAGTTGAATGCATTGCTATGAGTAACAGCATGATAAACACCATGTGTTTTGTAACTGTAAAGAATAACACCATGAAGTATTTCAAGAAGATCATGTTGCTCAGATGGAGATCAACATACAACGGAAGCAAATCAAGCACAGATTTAGACCTGAGAACAAATGCAATGCCAGTTACAGAGGAGGTAGACTGCATAAAACTGAAATGAATTTTCTGCAGTTCTAATCTCACATATTTTGGAAAGAGGGTAAGAAGGAAATAATGCCTCCTCAGAAGCTTTTCCCTTGGCTGTGGTAATACCCACCACTGGTGAGAGCCCTTGAAAAGCAGCCTACTGTGCATTTCCACCAGAACTCTTTTCACTGGACTGATGTATAACCCCATAACTCAGATGCTGTGCTCAGTTCACCCATCTGTAAATTTGGGATGTAGACACTCATTTTAGAGTTGTTTAAAATTTAAGGTGAACAAAAAGGTCTATGAATGCATTAAAGCATATTACAATGATGGAAGAGTTGGTTGCTGATCCTAGCAATGATGTCGCTTTGTTTCTTCTTAAGAGAACTGTCTTAACCTCTTTGAGCTTGTCATTCATACCTTCAAGCTATTTGCTGTCCTTTTCCTTCTGCTTACAAGAGGAAGGATGACAAAAATGCCCATGTTGCTTCATGTCACTCTTTGTCCTCTCAGTTTACCCCTCATAACGAAGCTCTTTGAAGTCTACAGACCACCAGCTTTCTATTGTCCAATGCGCTGCATGCTCTTATGAAAGGCACAGTCTCTACTGCTTCACAGTCTAGTGAAAACCTCAAGTCTCTTCCTGTGACTCCTCATTTAAGAGTATTTTATCAGCATTCCACTCTGTAGTTTTATGCAGTATTACTCTGTTTATTATTATGTATTTGGAAATGGCACAGTTACATATTGAAGGGACCTGTTCCCTTCTCTCACCTCCTGGCACCCTATGGCCAGCTTCTGCTGCCTTGAGTCACTGAGCTCTTCATAGAATGAATCACAAAATCATAAAGGTGGGGAACAAGGTCTCCAGACTGTCTAGTCTAACCCTCTGCTCAAGTAGGGTGAGCTAGAACAGGTTCCCTGGGACTGTGTCCAGTTGGGCTTTGACTGACTCCAGGGATGGAGACTCTACAGCCTCCCTGGACAACCTGTGCCAGCGTTCAACAGCCCTCAGAGTAAAAAAGTGTTTTCTTCTGTTCAGATGGAATTTCATGTGTTTCAACTTGTTTTTCAGTGGGTCCCATATAAAAGAATAGCGTGTTAGTGGGAAAAAAAATCCACCCTGCTGAACCAGGCCTAGATAGCTTATCAAATCTATGTACACCTTCAAAATAATGTACAAGTAAGGCCAACATAGCACAGACACCTTGAGACAACCTGTCCTTCTGCAAGCAATGGAGACGGACTCTAGGCTTCAGCAAGCCCGTCACTGGTTAACTTGAGTAGCTCATTGTCTGGTCAAACATGAAACTTCAGAAGAATTCTGCATTGCCTCTTCCAGTGCTGTTTTTACTATTCTGATTTTGTTCAACATCAGGGTGGGTGGTTCTTAACTGATAATCGTGATAAAGCAGGTGACAGTAGCAGTAATACCTACTCATTTAAACTACACATAAGATATCATAGACTTTTGTGTATTGAAATCGTCTTTTCTATTGTGATGACAAATGCTTCCTGTTTTAGAGTATGTGGTAATGCCTACTTTTGGAGTAAATGGCTTTTGTAAATAATTTGTCTATTTGTGAATTTAAAGTGAGCAGCAAATCCTGCCAATAAAACAATAAACATGGAGTCAATATCAGCATTGTGAATTATTTTTTATATTTTTCCCTTAACCAGAATTTTTCTACCCAAGTGATTAATGTGAATTATCCCATTTCTGCTAAAGAAAACTACCAGGCTGATCAATTATATTTAATGACAAAAGGATACTCAGATCCATCAAAGTGCTCAAATCCTCTCATCATTAGCTGTTCTTAAAAAATAGCATGTTGGAGAGAATCTCATCATTTGCTCTGTTAGGCAAAACAATTTCTGAAGTCATTCTTCAAAATTACATTTTTGAAAAGGGTAAGTACTAAATCCATTTGCTTCCCAGACTGCCAAAGAAATTTAAAGGACCAGAAAGTTGCAGTATTTCATCATCACGAGGCTTAATCTTGTAGTTTCTCCTTAGTTTCTCCGTGGTTTCTTCTGAAACTAGGCACTTGTATTTATCTCCTGAAACCTATACTAGTTACTGGGGATTAGCCAGTAATACTCCCTGTTACTAGTGCCCTAGTACTCCTTCCATCTGTTTTTCCTAGACTTTTCTTGGTGCAACAAAGCCAAATGACTGACAAGTTTTCCACACCTGGAAATCCCCCTTAGGCTGTTATTTTAAAAAAAGCTCAACCACCACCACGCAATACAGTACCAAGCTAAAACCAGGGAAAAGAATTGCTTTAAAATTCTGGAAATTACTTTGAGAACTCCAAGAGAGCTCTTCTGGTCCGGCCTGCCCAGTGTTCTCAGCCATCACTGCATCCCTCTCCCTGAGAAGGGTGGGAAAGCTCCTATTGTGGATTTAGGGTTTGGGATCTGCAATATTTTGACATTTTGAGGTCTTCCCAGCAGCAAAGCAGTGTTTCAGCCTGAACCAGTGGATAGGACAGGAGAAAAAGCTGTGCTTCACCATCAACTGCATTTGTTGTAAGTAGCATCCCCAGAAAGAGGGGGATTCCCACTGAGGAAGGGTGAGTGGTCCCCTGTTCACTGATCAGGGCAGCCAAGCAGTCACACTGCCTTTAGCCTGTGTCTGCACCAACTTCAGGCACCCCAAAGCTGGTCACAGGCTTCACTTTCAGGGACCAATGCCTGCTCCTAAACTGAGCTCCAGCAACCAGGGGCCCAGGACAGCACAAGCCCAAGGGCCTTGCATGGGGACAGAAACCCCACGGAGCTTTTTTGTCCCCACAGAATTCATTTCATCAAGGGAGTAACAGGGTATGGCCTCCTCCATTGACCAGGACCTGCCTCCCACCCATGACTGCATTTAAAAGGAGAATTTAAAAGACTCTTAAAGTAATTTAAAAGCTCCCTTTAAGTGCAGAAGCGTGCAGCAGGGACAGCCCTTGACCTGACTGTCTCCCTCAGACAAGGGGAAGAAGGTAGAACACAGTCCAAGCAGAGCAGCTGAGGGAGGGGTCCAGACCTCACAAGCCCCACAGCTTACATGAGTTGTGCAGGAAAAAAATAACAGAACGGCTTTTTCTTTGTACCCATACAACACAGGCTAGGGAGCGTGGATGCCAATAGGTGCTCCAGAGATGGGTGCTCCCTTGGCTCCCTCTAAGGTGAGGGTACCCTGCTGCCTTCTGCCCAGCCCCTCCCTGCAGGAACACCTTCTCACTTACATTGAATGGCAACACTAGTGAGGTAATTGAATATGGATTGCACCTACCTGGAGCTCTGCAAGAGCCATGCTTCAACAAAGAAAGAAAAGCACAAGCTGAAAGAAAGGCAGCATGAGCCATAGAGAAGCAGCCCCTTCCAGCACAAGCTCTTACCCACTGGAAGGCAGTAAAAACTGCAGCGAGACCTCTGCAGCTGCAGGCTGCCCACCATTAGCTCCAGTGGCACAGCAGCAATAAGGACTTCATGCAGGAGCTGTGAGATGTGTCAAGGACGAGGAGGGGGTGCGAGCGCGGCATTCTCCTGCGAGCTGCTAGCAGGGTTTATATAACCATGCAGTGAATAAAGCAGATGCCACCATGTCTCAGATGTGTCCTGCTCCAGTTTTTATTGCCAAAAGTGAAAATGTGGTGCTATCATGACAGATTCTTGCTCAGCTGTCCTCCGGTGGAATAGCTCCTAATACCATAGGCTTGCTTCTTCCTTCTGCAGCAGCTTCTCCAGGGATAACTGAAGGTAAAATCGAGTCTCTGGTCCTTCACAATGCCTCTCTGAAAAACATAAAACCAGGTGTAACTGGAAACTAAAGTGGTGGCCTGAATGGCTTAGAGAGGATTAAAAGAAGAAAAAGCAGTTATTCCCAGCATGGACACTGAGAAAACAAAGTATGTGTTTTAATAAAGCAATAGCAGGAAAAGAAACTCCAACCATTGTCCCTCTACCAAAGGAGGATGACCTGCAAGAACCAAGGCCAGAGTGGGCCACAACAGCCAGGACATGAATTTTCCCCGAGGACTGACTCAGACCTAAATGTGCTCCTTCTTCCAGCCTGGCAGCCTTTCCTGTAGCAACAGCACCCTCCAGCTGCTGCCTCTGCAGCACAGTATCACATGCCGTCTGCACAGCCCTGGAAACTGTGCCAGGTCAGCCACCTTGGTGACAGGGCCATGCAGATATTCCCAGGACTCCCATGCCTCCCACGCCTCCCACAAGGAGCAACAGATGCTTCAGATTTCGGTACATGGGCAGCTAGGCACCTACTCAGCACTTCTGGTGTCTACATTCTCCCTCACTCCCTGTGTTAGCAGGGCTGTGACCCTCGCTGGGTGCTTGGGCTACCCCTTTCCAAACACTTGATATCATCTGCGCTGAAAAAAGCGCACACCTTGAGCAGAAGAAAGCAGAATTGAGACAAGACAGACACTACTCCCTCAGACTTAGCAGAGATCCTGTTCTCTCTTACACTCTGCTCTGTTAGGATTCTGTTCTACAGACTCTACCCTAACACGTTGCCAGGAAAAGCCCCACACCATTGATGAGACAGGGAACACTGCAGCTTACAAAGGAAACTTCCTAATAGCATCCAGAACAAAAGAACAAGGCACAAAACCTGATATAAAACCAACAAACCATGAACAGTAAGTACCAACACCAACCATAACATTGCTCAAAGCACAAAGTCATCGCCCTCAAAACCAGGACTGGGTAAAAACGACAGAAAAGAAGACACAACAATGGTAACATTCCCCAGAAAAAGACATCCCTGAGCTCAAAAAACCATTGAGGAATATAAAAACTGTATGGGAATTAATTCACCTGCTCATCTGCTGGTTCTAGGAGAAAAAAATGCGGAAGGAAACATACGGAAAGCATGCATCACAAGAAGTGCGTTGAGGCATAGCAATAATATATCGGCATGTAGCACTCCGAAAAAGCCAAATGCTGATGCACTCCAAAAAAGCCAGGAAGTGAAAATCTCCAAAAATTAATGTGTTCAAGTGAACCAGCCAGAAGGGCACTGAAGGGCTACTACAGGGCCATGCGTTGAAGCACACCAATAAAAGCCAGGTGCTGAAGTGGTCCAAATCAGCCAGGGGGTGAAGACTGCTCCAGGAGAGAGCCATTAAGCACTCCAATATACATAAGGCATTATACAATCAAGAAAAAAGCCATGAGGTACAACACTCTAAAAGAGGTATAGACCTCAAAAAAAAAAAAACAAGCAAGGAAGTGCTACTGAAAAAAAAAGATGCTTAAAGACTCCTCCAGAACTATGTGGTGATGCACACACAAAAAAAAAAAATCCCAGGTGAGGAAGAAACCAAAAGACTCAGACAGTAAATAAAGCCCTAAAATGGGGAGGGAATGACTTCTCTGGGAGGGAATGATGAATGACTCCAAGAAGAACTGGACAAAAAGGAGGAGGACATCCTCCAGGCAGCTACAGCGAAAGACTCATTATTGCGCTGGGTATATAACCCTAAGTAAAAGAAAGACCATGACATGCCATACAATACTAGAAAATCCTGGGGGAAGCGCTGCAAAGGGCTCCTCTGGCATGCTGCATCCATCAGCTCCTAGGGATGGCACCATGATGGGCTGCTCCGGTGCCACACACCAATGGGCTCCTCTGGCACTGCACCAGGACAGGCTCCTCCAGGGCATCACAGCCAAGGGATCCACGAAGGAGACGCAGCAAAGGGCCTGCAGGGCAGCAATACAAAGGGCTCCTCCTCCAGGGCAATGCAAGCAGTGGGTCCTCCGGCACCACGCCATGAAGGGCTCCTCCGGGACGTCACCGCAACAGGGTCCTCGGAAGCGGCACTGGCAAAGGGACGTCACTACAACGGGCTCCTCTGGGCTGGCCCCACCACAGGATCCTCTGCCTTGCTGCAACCATGGTCTTGGCCGGGGAAGCACAAGAAAAGAGACAGTATAAGCCACACAAGCAAGACACACCAGGCAATACAAGCAACAGACTACAATACAACCAATACCACACAAAGGAAAAATAAACACCATACCATAGACTACACAAACTACAGACCATTCAACTAATGTAACATAGAGAAGACATACAGGAAATACCACACCATGTCACCCAAAACACACAACACAACAGAAAAAAGACCACACCAGACTACAGAACACCCACCACAGATAAAATGCAGACAACACAAGGAAGACAATGCGTACCATACCTACCATTCACAGTGCACATCCTCCAGGGCAATGCCACGATGGCCTCCTCACGGACGCCATGAGGACAATAGGCACCTCTGCCGCAAAGCATGATGGGCTCCTGGGGGGCAATGCTGCAAAGGGCTCCTCTGGCACGCTACCTCCGTCAGCTCCTAGGGATGGCACCATGATGGGCTGCTCCGCTGTGGTGCACGGATGCACTCCTCCGTCAAGGCACGGAGATGGGCTCCTCCAGGGCAGCGCCGTGATGGGCTCATCAGGCTTGGCACTCTGAAGTGCTCCTCTGCGGTGCCGCAGCAAAGGGCTCCTCTGGGGCGCTGTGCTGAAAGCCTCCTCCTTGGCCAAGAGATGAAGGGCTTCTCCAGCACAGCGTGATGATGGCTCCTCTGGCGGAGAGGCACAGAGGGGTCCTCTGGCGAGGCGTGCTGATGGGCTGCTCCAACCAAGCGTGACAACGGGATCCTCCGTGGCACCACAGTGAAGATGAAGGGCTCCACCGCGGCAGAGCAACGATGGGCTCTCCTCCAGGGAATCACAGCAAAGGGCTCCTCTGGGGCCTCGTGCTCAAGGGCTCCTCCGGCGCAGCTCAGCAAAGGGCCTCCAGGGCGGCAAAACAAAGCCTCCTCCAGGGCAGCACATGGACTGGATCCTCCGGCACGGTGCCAGCAAGGCCTCCTCCGCGGTCTCACCGCAAAGGGCTCCTCGCAGGCGCCACTGGCAAAAGGATGGCCCAGCAAAGGCCTCCTCTGGGGCACTGCAGCAAAAGGCTCCACGGGGCTGGCCCCACCAGGGGCTGGGCTCCTCCGCCCCTCAGCAGCCAGGGGCTCCAGCGGGGCACCACAGGGAAGAAAAGAAACGGCAGAAGCCACACAAGGAAGGCACACCAGACAATACAAGCAGTAGAGTACAATACAAGCAAGACTGGACAAACCAGACTATACAGACCAGGCACAGGAAAAAGAAACAACCACAACAGAGGTGACATACGCCTGCCTACAATTCAACTAGTAGGACATATAAAATACCTACAAGAAATGCCATACCACGTCATGCAACACATACAAAACAATATACAAAATACCACCCAAGACCCACAGGGCAGAAAACACAAACAATGCAACCAATACAATACAGGCCATACCTACAATTCACAGTACAACACAAGCTCAAGGCAATACAAAATACAAGACGTACAAAACGATAAAGAGAATACAACACAGACCTTGCCATAGAGGGCGATACCTACAAGAGAACAAAGAACACACTAGAACATAGAAGAAAACATCACACCGAGAATACCGGGCCATTCAAAAGACCATCCAAATAACAATACCTGCAATGCATACCAAACAATACAGACAATACAGACAAATACAGGACATTACAAAACACAGTCAAGACTTACAACAAAATACAACACCATCCAATACAGACACTACAATACAGAACATACAAAATACATTACAAGACATACAACAAAACACAAATACATTGCAACACTCAGCAGACTACAAGAGAGACCAGACAAGAATACAACATATAAAGTATGATACAACACAGAAAATATCACGCAACAGGAGACGAACAAGACCTACAAGACAAAAAAAAATACAAGACACAATGGGCCATACATAACGTGCAATACAGCAGGGACGAGACATAAAACGCACTACAAAATACACTCCAATTAACATCACACTTAACAAGACAAAACAAAGGCAAAACAAGACCTCCAACAAGTACAGTACAGACAAGACAATGCAGAGACAAACACAACAGAAAATACACTCCAATCCATACAAGGCAACACAAGACAGCTCAGACAATGCTACCCAAGAGAGACACTACAAGAGAGCCAACAAATTCCATACCATACACCGTAGTCGCTGCAGACAGTACACAAAATA
>JAOXNO010000024.1:18823012-18841744 GCA_028565335.1 Limnodromus scolopaceus | reverse complement strand
ATCAAAGACAAGCACCACCATACAATACATACCTTATCCCCATACACCTACCATAAAGATACCACAATACATACAATACAATACATCAAACACAATCAATACCATCCTGTACAACCTAACACATCACATACCACACAAATAACAGATTAAATACACTACCATGCAGGAAAAAACAACACAAAGTAGACACACAAAAAATACAAGGCAAAATACAAGATGAACAATACAATAAATACCACACAACACATAAGAAATTATACAATACAATGTAGTGTAGAAGGAAGAACTCCTCCCAGGCAGCACCACAAAGACCTCCTACTCTTGGTCCACCGCCATGAAGTGCTCCTCGGGGGTTGCATGCTCATGGGCTCCTCCGCCTAGACAACCTGCAGGGATCCTCAAGCGTGGCCTGAAGAGGGGCTCCAAGAAGATCTGCGCAGCACCATCAACAACTCCTCCGGAGCGCCACAACAATGGGCTCCTCTGGCGCGGCACTACGAGGGATCCTCCTGGGCAGCGCAAGGAATTACAAATACAGAGAAAGAACACAAGCAAGACAGACCATACAATACATACCATCTAGACAGTCAAAGAAACACCACAGCATCAACTACATACACTTGAGCTAATAGAATACGGAGAATACAGACAAATTACCCCAAGTACAAGAAAGACCAGACCATAGCCTATGCAAGACATACAATACAGTACTGGAAACGCCACACCAGACAATCCAGACCACACCACAGAAGGCAGACAAGGCCAATGCTACACTACAGCCTCCTCCGGGGCATTCCAGTGAGGGCTCCTCCAGGCTCAACAGCCTCAAGGGCTCCTCCAGAATGGCACACAGCCCAGGGGCTCCTCCAGTGCCACACACCAATGGGCTCCTCTGGCACCGCACCAGGACGGGCTCCTCCACGGCTTTGCAGTGAAGCTCTCCATGTCGCTGTGAGAAGGAGCTTCTTTTGTGTGGCACTGTGAAGAGTACGATCAATGACTCCAAAGAGACCTGGGTTGTGTTTTGAAGAACTCTTCTGGGGCAGCATGATGATGGGCTCCTTCGGGTTGGCAATGTGAAGGGCTCTCATGGGGGCAAGATGACCATTGGCACCTCTGGGGTGGTGCAATGAAGGGCTCCTTTGCCCTTTTGTGCTTAAGGTCTCCTCCAGTGTGGTGCGGTGAAGGCCTCCTCTAAGGTGGAAAGACCATGGTCTCCTCTTTGATGGCACAGAGATGGGCTGCTCTGCAGCAGTGCCAGCATGGGTTCCCCAGGAGTTATGCAACCATGGAGTCCTGCAGGATGGTGCAACAATGGACTCCTCCAGGGCATCACAGTGAAGGGCACCTTTGGAAGGGCTCCTCTGCAGCAAAGCAATGTCTCTCTCTTGGCCTCTTTCTATAGAAGACAGAGATCCACACAGCAGGGCTTTTCTTTCTGTACACAGAAGTGATCCAATCTACAAAATACAGACAATGCTGAAAACAGGATTTTGCTTACCTCTGTGCACAGCACATACACAAAGAGGAAAGGAAGGCTTTTTAGTCTATAAACAACACAGTCTATCCACAATCAGAACAGACACAGGCAAGGTGACAAGAGGCTTTTCTGTCTACACACAGAATATGGGGACTTAATATGTATGTACACAGAAAAGACATGCCTCACCTATGTCTACATTTACTATCTACCAGCTGTGTACAAATGACAGGCCAACAATAAGAAGAGGCTTTTCTGTAACTATACAGACTCCAGACTCTCTTCCTCAAGACTACACATGCACAGGCAAAGCCAGAACTGGTTTCTCTGGATGCAGCCCATAAGAGGGGATACTCTGCCTATAGATAAGAGGGAATGAGGCTTTTCTCTCCAGATGGAGACTGCATTCCATCTGTAGATAGAATGTATGCAGGCAAAATATGTATTTCTTTCTAGTCATAGGCTAGATAGGCCAAGGCAGGGATTTTGGGTCTGCTTGTATAGTGTACCCTGGCTGTGCAGAGAACAGAAAACAACCGGAAGGCCGCGTGCTCAGAGCAAAGTGTCTTTCTCCCCTCACCACTGCCTGGGGAAGAGATGTCTGCTCTCCTGGCCGTTCTCCCCAGAGACACCCTCCTCCTCCCCACCTTAGGGCTGCGCCGCTCCTGGCAGCTCCACAGCCCGCACCTCACGACCTGGACATTGCCTCCAACAGACCCCGTGTCAGCCTGGACCGCTGAGAGCTGACCGGCAGAGCTCCCCACAGAAGTTAAGCTTTCACCTTTCAAACAACAAATCTGAGTCATCAAACACCAACACAGGCAAAAAAATTACTCAAAAATCCCACTAATCTGCAGGTTTTGCCTCAGCTTATTGCAGATCTGCATCTTCAGAGTTTCAATAGCTCTGGAAACTTCCCACATTCTGGTATTTCCAGATTTTGATCTTTCTCACCACAGGTATATCCCTTGGCAGTGCCCAGTGTAGAAGAGCCCTGAGGAAAACTCCTGAGCAAACCCCAGCTTTGTGAGGGGCTGCGCAGAGAGCATGGCCCTGCCACAAGGCTCAATTGAAGGGGGTGACTTTACCTCAGTTTGGCCAGTGGTTCCTACAGCCACAGGGTAATTTGGCCAGCAGGGCTTCAGCCAAACTGGGAAAGAATGGACAACAAATAGGAAATTGTGGATATTCTTTTGAGGGCGCAACCGTCACTTCTGTTGAATCTTTCTAAAATCAAAGCTATTGTACCTGGAAGAGCTGGGAGAGGGCACTTAAAATTTCCAGCCTCCTGAGAGAGAGCCAGGTCTCGCTCCACGGCAGAGGCATTTAGGGCATCAGCATCCCTGAGGGAACACACAAATGAGAAAAAACACAACAAATGCTGCAGGAACCATGAAAACAAATGCTCCTGCACAACACCATCAGGCTGGGGTCTGAGAAGGAAAGCATATCTATGGTCCAAGAATGTGCACCAGCCTCACCAACCCTGCACTGTTCCACCATGTTCCCAGAACAACCAGGTTTGTCATGACAGGACCCTGAGGAATTAAAAGGGAGGAGGAGCAAAGGAAAATTAAATTAAATGAAAAAATCATTTTCTACGGACTCCAGCGCTCAACCTCACACCCGCTGGAACCTCAGGTTTCAAACACCCTCTGGGATACCCACGCTCCGCAGCCTGAGCCACACTTGCAGCCTGGGGCCGCCCTCACGGCAGGGAGGGGCGGGCCGGGCAGAGGCTCCGCACCCCTGGGGCCACCCGACCGCCGCCGCCGCTCCCCGGAGGAAAGCGGCTCTCTCCCTTCGCCGCTACCTGGCGACGAGGTGTCCCTTTCCCCGGGAGTACCCCCCTCCTCCTCCTTCTCCTCAGGGCGCCACCGCTCCCGGCAGCTCCACAGCCCGCGCCCCGGCCGTTGCCTCCAACGGTCACCGCGCCGGCCTGGACCGCCGAGAGCTGACCGGCAGAGCTCCCCGCCGGGCAGCGCCCGCCCTGAAGCTCCGGCGGCAGCCGGGAGTCAAAGCGGCGCCCGATGCAGAGCCCGCCCCAGAGGAAAAGCCGGGCAGGACAGGGCCGGGTGGGCGAGCTCAGCGCAGGCCAGCCGTGCCCAGCCCCGGCGGCCCCTCATCTCAGCCCCGGCCTCACCCCACTTGAAGCCCCACCTGTGGAAAGCCCCAGCCCCGCACTACAGACCTGCTCTGGTCTCCCCCAAACCGGGGCAGGGCAGGCGGAGGCACCCCTACTGACCACCCAGCCTCTCCCTGCCGCAGCACAGTGCTGTCCCCCTGGCCAGTGCCCTGGCACCCGTCGCTAGGCGACAGCAGCCCCAGCTGGGCCCCGGGGTCTCCTGCACCCCCGGGCCCATCCCGGCACCCGTGTTCCCACACAGACCCAACATGGGGGGAAGTGGGAGGGCTTGGGGATGCGGGGAGGGCTGTGGCCGTGCGCAGGAGTGGCAAGGCTCAGTCACCACCTTCTCCCAACAAGAAAAAAGGCATCCAAGCCAGTCAAAAAACACGTCGGGGGTGTTGCACAGGCCACCACGTCCACAAAGTCCTCCTCACCCACGGAGGCAGCCACAAAGAGGACAGCGCTGCAGAGAAAGAGGGGATTTGGCCAAGCCCGGCAACGCCCTCCCACGTCAGTATCAACAACGGTTCTTGTTGACTCCCCTCAGCAAAAACATCAAGGAATAAACCTGGTAAAACGCCACAGCTGAGCATAGAAAAATCTCCCGTTCCCTTGTCCAGGCACAACTTTGGTTCAGCACAGGCAAAATACCTCTTGTGGGAACCACAAGGACAGCTTCTCAGAGACGCATTACTTATTAGACATATTATTAACCAGTTAAAGTGTGAGAGGAAAAAAACCCCACATTCAGAATCCACCCGTTAATCTCCAAAACACCCCAAGTATGTAAATTATTATCTTTCTTGAGGTCTTTGAGACCTGCTAATTACAAGTGCAACGCAAAAGTTAAGCTTTCACCTTTCTAACAACAAATCTGAGTCATCGAGCACCGACACAGGCAAAAAAAATTACTCAAAAATCCCACTAATCTGCAGGTTTTACCTCAGCTCCTTGTAGAGCTGGATCTTCAGAGTTTCAACAGCTCTGGAAAGTTCCCACGTTCTGGTGTTTCCAGATTTTGATCTTTTTCACCACAGGTATATCCCTTGGCAGTGCTAGGTGTAGAAGAGCCCTGAGGAGAACTCCTGAGCAAACCCCGGCTGTGTGAGGGGCTGCACAAAGAGCAACGACCTTTCCACAGGGCTGAACTGAAAGGGGGTGACGTTACCTCAGTTTGGCCATGGAAAATACATTTTCCACTGACTCCAGTGCTCAGCCTCACACCTGCTGCAACCTCAGGCTTGAAACACCCTCTGGGACAACCAGGATTCTCAGGGGCCTGGGGGCCACCCTCACGGCAGGGCGGGGCCGGGGCCGGAGGCTCCGCACCCCTGGAGCTGCCCCACCACCACCGCCGCCCCTCCCCGGAGGAAAGCGGCTCTCTCCCTTCGCGCTACCTGGCGACGAGGTGTCCGCTTCCTCGGGAACACCCTCCTCTTCCTCCTCCTCCTCCTTCTCCTCAGGGTGGCGCCGCTCCCGTCAGCTCCACAGCCCGCGCCTCGCGCCCCGGCCGTTGCTTCCAACGGTCACGGCGCCTCGCGCAGCGCAGCGCGTGCACCGCCGGCGGGGCGGGGCTGGGGGGCGGAGCGAGGGCGGGGCCGAGGGGAGGAGGGGAGCAGGGGAAGACGGGAATGAGGAAAAGACACCAAACTGCAGGAACCCCGAAAAGAAATGCTGCTCTGCAGTAAGCCAAGGGCCAGCAGGAGTCCACCTTCTCCACAGAAAGCCAGTGGCCAGCAGGAGCCCACCTTCTCCACAGAAAGCCAGTGGCCAGCAGAAGCCCATGTTCTCCACCTTCGGAACAGTTGGCCATTGTGAACGTTCATATTTTTGATATCTACAGCTTCTGAGAGAAGCTTCGACCCACCATTGACAAAAGATGACCCTGCACCTAAAAGCAGCCCACTGCCCCCTTTGCAGCACTGGCCGTTTTATTTTAAGCAGAGAACACTTTTGCCACCCAACCAAAAAGCTTGAGTGTATGCGGATGTCTGTTTTCAACCGTGACGGGGCAATGTTCACAGGGCAGCCCGAGCCACGCCATGCTTCCCCTGCTGAATTTCAGCATTGTGCCCAAAAAAGCACCCGTTCCACACGGCTCCAATCACCTGTCCTGAAACACACTGGAACTTTTAACCTTTCTTTCTGGGAAGCTCAGGGAAGCTGTGAAACACAGCGAAGGTAGGATCTTCCAACAAAGTCTTTAGAAATCACAGACACAGTTACACCATTTTCCCACAGTATGTTAAAAGTTTTATTGTGCAAAAATACAGTCATCAAGACTTCAGCTTTATTGTGAACTTAACACAATTCCAGTGATGTACAGGCATGGAAAGAGCTACTACTCTAATTATAGAAAATACACCATAATTTTCGAGGCAACCGAGTGGTTAAATACACTGAGATACTCCTTTCAGGTGATTTAGGCAACCTGTATTTAACTACTGTACACCAAGAAAATCAAAGAAATGATACCTGAAAGGAAAGCTAGTATCTGACTAATGAAGTTTAAGACTGCACTAACTCAAAAGAAAATTAAAAATTGGTTTAGACAGATTCCCCAGCGACGGCCAAGAATTAGTCTGCGATACTGCAAGTGTGAGGTGTAACTCTTCTTCAGTCAACACGTTATTTATTGTGTTTCAGCAAAACAAAAGGCTTTCCTAATGCCAGTATTTCTTTCAAGCACAGGAAGATGAAACATTAACAGCCTTTAAAATTGTATTTCAAACTATGAGACACCAATTGTGTTGCAAAAGAAACAGATGAGAAACCAAAACAAAAACATAAAACAAAAAACGTCTAGAGCTCAGTCCTCCGGCTCCATCACTTAACAAAAAAAAAAAAAACCACCAAAATAACACATTTGGACAAGAGAGGCATTGCTGAATCCCCTCACCCCCATTAAAATCTTCCTGTAGTGCCTACATGACTGAGGAAAACAGTTTTCCAAGCAATTCCTCTCCTTGCACATCCATGTTTTAACACAATCAGATCAGACATTCATAATGTTGTTCCATGCAGCTACTTTTTGGTCTTAACAAATCTATGTGCTTCTTGCAAAAGAGTTCCAACATCCTCGCTATCCTTCTCTTCTGAACTCGGTTCCCAGTCAGAGTCTTCATCAGTAGGTTCGCACTCCTCTTCCTCATCATCTATAAAGCTGTCGTTAAGGTCATATTCATTTGGTTCATCATCGTTGGCACCGTCTTTCTCCACAGCCCTTCTTCCTGTAGGGAAAAAATGTCATATATTCATGAACCATAAATACAGAACTAGAGACACCTTTCAGAGACCATCTAGTTAGACCCTCCCCTCAAGAGGGGAAAGAATCAGCTAAAGCACTCTACCCAATGCTGACACAATTTGGGTTTGATTTTCAAGACTCATGGAGAGCTGTGCCACCTCTCTCTGACCCCTACTGCAGCACTTACCAGTCTGACCGCTTACAAAGTTTTCCTTACTGGCTTTTCTTCCAGCACTTGGAAGACAGTCTCAGGCCTCTTCTGAGAATGTCTTCTGATATCAAAAGATGACAGTATCAGGTAATGTCTTCTGGTAACTCTCCTTTCCCTAAGGAGGGGCACACACAATTTTCCTTGTCATCTTCCTGCTACTTCCATACCTAAACAACCTACCTATCTTGCCATTTAGCCTCTAGCTACTGCCAGATGGCTATTGTGACCCTTGATTTTCTGCCTTCATCCACAGATATATACTCAGGACTATTTTATACTCATACCCTTTGGAATCTGACATGGCTTTTAATTTCCATTCACTCCTGAGCTTCAGGTGAAAGAAGAGGATCTGCTACATCACTCGCCTCCTACATTCTCAACTTGGATCCGCGCTGGGCAGTCTGTGCTTCCTTTCTGAACGTGACTTAAGGAAACAACACAGGCTGAACACTTCTTTTCTGAGCTGGAGGCAACCTACCCGTTTCCCCAGTTCAGTCTATTCTAGTCTATTTACATGTTCTAGCTCTGGGCAATCCTGCTTTGGCAGGGGAGTTGGACTAGATGATCTCTATGGTCCCTTCCAACTCTAAAAATTCAGTGAAATTCAGTAATCGCGCTGCTTTCTAATCTGGTCTCCATCCATCTTCTTCACAACTTATGTTTTGTGATCAAATTGCCTTCTGCCTTCATGGTACTTCACAATACTCTGTATCAGCAGGAATTAAAGACTCAGAAACCTCTGTTTATAAGAAATGGATGCTGTTCACAGCATGTTTCTAAACTTCTGTAGACAGCTTGTTTTGCAGTATTCTTTTAATTGTTTGACTATGCTGGCACATTTAAACCAATTCCTAGGGGAAGGATAAGTCTGCTATTTGAAGAAGACATCTATCTGACTTGGTAGAGTTTATAAAAAGCTGCTGCAATGGCAGCATTGTCTGCTCCTTTTATTTATCGGTAGCTGTGAACCTCTAAAAACTTTATTTCCACTGCTTCATGTTTTCAACAGATGTGCTACAAGCCTGTGCTACCTCCCTTTTTCTTTCATGTCCACAATTCCTAGCTAGCCACAGTCTGTTAATATTCCCATCAAGTGTTCCGCCTTAAGCCATACCTCTGAGTAAAACCATACTCATTCCTCTCCTTCCAAGCCTCCAATTTCTGCATTCTTATTTCACTTAGAGATAACCTGTCAATGATCTCGTACAGACCATTTATCTGCTTAGCAGTTCTTACCATCTTTCATATAAAGCTATCAACATGTATTTTTTTTCCTCAGCTACAGATCCCAGTCCAAATCATCAACGTTTATGTTAACCAGAGGCATTTCTTAGCAAATTCTTGCAGCCTCAGGTCAGAGCTCCAGGCACTCAAGCTATGCGTGTGGTGAACTAACGAGAACACCAGTACCTTATGTAGTCAGATCACGTCTTCTATCAGATAGATTTTTCTACCAGAGGGAACGTTACTATTCCATAATTATCTTATGGCCTGATTAACATTTTGCACTCTGTAGCAACTCTCTGCCAAGGTTTACAAAAGCATTTAGAGCATTAGTCAAGTGACTCAACGATACGTAATTTTATGGGTGAATCGTGCTACAGAAGCACTGAATGACCTCCTCAGCCACGTGTGACACAGCCCATAATATAACTGAGAAGTATCCTATGGCCAGCAATCTATATTCTCTGAAGGACCGACTGTGCACCCCCTAGCAAAAAAAAACTGAAAATGCCAACAGTGAATGTGAGCTGTAATCCACTATTCTGCTTGCTAGTTTATTGATTACCAGACTTCAGAGGAAATCGATCATGCCCATGTTTACCCGTACCAGCAGAATCTCTTGTAAGAATCACAGACTATGGTCCTGCAGAATGAAATATGTCTTGGAGGGGAGAAGTCAAAACAAAAACGCTAGATACAAGAATAAAATCCCTCTTCTCAGAATAAGCTTATGAGAGTAACAAGCCTAATATCTCCTTAGCAAAGGAAAGCTCTTCCCCACTTTCACGGCACTGTGGGTGGTATTTTACAACCAAAGAAGGAATTCTGGCAAAATACCGATTACTTCCATATTTTTCCTACAAATGTACAAGGAGCATACTATGGTTTTCCTTCCCATACATCAATGCTTTTAGATTTCAGCAGTGAAGGATGCATTTCCTTCCATGTCTTCCCACTCCACCACTTTCTGCTACAGTTCAACTCAGCCCCACAATCCCTAAAGCTGCTCATTTATCACAATCCTGCCTTTCCCCTAGTAACACATTTGTGAAGATGACCTTGACACTTTCTCTGAAAGCATCCGCTCCGCATGGGGAGAAAAAGATTGCTGTCCAGGCTGATCACCTTTTTCGAAGAGTTATATTTGGAAGTGAGCTGATTAGCTAGCTAGAAAACCTACAAAGAAGCACATAGGAGAACCCTGCATAGTCCATAGCCACAGCAGGTCACTCATCTTGGGTAGCAACAACGTAGTGAAGTCATTCAGCAGTGACAATTTAATGACAGCATAACTCTAACCTTTTTCTTCGCCTTTTTTTTTTTTCTTTCTTTTTTGATCTTCCTCCCTTACAGCTATTCCCCTGGCAACTAGCCTTAGATTATTTCTGAGAACATAGACCACATTCTCTATAAGCAATCTGCAATCCCTCCGGTAGCAATTAGACTACAAATGTGAAAAACTAACCACATCAAATGTCATGTAGATAGCACCCTTCTTTTCTTGGCTGGTGGAGTTTAAATACACTTGTCTGGAAATTAATCCTGCTGTGTTTAACAGTGCAGTTGTGCCACATAAAGGCACGAAATAAAGGTTAATGGAGCCCTGATGGTCTGCGTGACTGACCCTGCACGGCTCAGTAGAACTGCCTCAGACCTGAGCTTGCTGAGCCCAACCTTTTACAAGCTTTGCCCTCAAGAAAGCTAAGCAAGCCCGTCAACAAGACATTGGAGAGAAGAAAAAAAAATAAATTAAAAAAAAAAAATTAGCAAATATGAACAGCACCTTAATTAATGAATTCCCTTCTTTTTCCTGTGCACGGAATATCAATTCTTCCCTGGTTCTTTCTCAGTAAGAGGAATTCAAGAGGAAACACTAAATTTCACTTCTGTGTTTAAGTTTTATACACTTACAAGAGAAGTGCTTTTCCACCCATAGTCAGACTTGGCTGGCCTCATGCCATGAGCTGTACACACAGGATCTACCACTCGGGTAAGGAAGGTATTCTTATGAAAGCACAGCTATGGTTTAAAACTGTCAAGATTTAGCCGTAGAGTAAGGAGGACTTCAGACAGGCACACAGTTCAGCTTGCTTCATGATAAAATCTTAACGCCTCACTGTTCTTACAACGCTGCTAACAACTCTCACCACGCTGTAATACTCATTTCGACAAGGGAGCAGTGACCAAGATGGGGCTGGTACTTACATCATGGGATACGGCAAAACAGAGAGGTAACAAATACGCCTCAGAACATGCTAATGCACAGATACAACCATATCCAGCATTCAGCGATAGCCAAAGCGCGCACATACATGACAAGGAAATGGGGTGGGAAAGACATTTCTCAGCAGAAAGTATAAAAGCAACCTCTTGCATCCACCCACAACAGAAATGGAGGCCAAAACACTTTGCCTAGAACATGAACTATACCTATTCACACTTTTTACTTCTTTTCTCTAGAAAGCAGACCTCTCTACTTTGAGGATTTTTGTAGGAGATCATCTCGGTGACCTCAAGAAAGGCAAACCAGTTCCCGCTTCCACTTGAGATGCAGCGGTTCCACATCCTCATGCTCAGGCCAGACCAAGTGCATCCTCCACATCCTTTGCTCAGGCCAGTGAAAGTGAAGACAGCATACCATCAGAACTTTCAGACAGCTCTTTAAAGCTCACTCTTAAATGATTTTAGAAAGAATAGGCAGCTTCACTCGTGGAAGCTGAGACACGAAAGAAGCCTGGAAACAGACCTAAAGGATATTTAAAACTGGAGCCTATGCACCTGCAACGTGTGTAAGATAACATTGTTGGCAGCAGCAAAACAAGCTGGGTGTGACACTGGTAAATATAAATATCCTATATTCATAGAGAGTATTACAATCTCCACTATCAAGAGAGACTACAGCTTCCCTGTGCTGCTACGTAATCCTCACTGACGATTAGAAATTAAAATAAGAAGGATAAATATGTGGCTTAAAGTGAAAGCTGCCCCCAACTCAAAGGCATTAACCTTTCTCTACACTGTAGTCCTAATAAGCCAGTCTCTTACCTGAAACATCGATATCTCATAAAAAAATATTAGAAAAACTCATCAGCACACGCACAGATAGCACTTGAAAGTTATTTAAAGGTCAATGCAATGCAGAAGGAATACATCAATGTTTCAAGGGCAATCAATCTTTACAGGGCAACCTCAACTAGCTGTGGATGAAATATTGGATTCCTTTCATTCTACTATGACCCCTGTGCAAGGAAGGAAGAATCGATTTAGCCACATGTGTCTCTCCTTAAAATATATGCTTTCTTGTCTGCTTCCAGGGAAGTACAGGTACGCCAGCCCAGGAAAGCCTTACACAAATCCAATCTCAGCAGTATTACTTGTGATAAAGCAAACAGGGTTTTACTGAAATAATGTCTACTTTCTCCTCAGGTAAGTATTATCAAGCATCTCCAACCTTATTAAATGCCCCAAAACCGAAGCAGATCAGTTGCATCCCACGCTGATGTGCCCATTCCTAACAGTAGAACATGCTCACCGTTTTTTGAAGTTCGTTGTCGGGTTCCTCTTTGAGTTACTAAAGAAAGGAAAGTTGTTAGTCAGGACAGAGCACAATGTAGCAGAAGGGTTATTCATAGAGGTTGCTACAATAGGAGACCTATTAAAATAAATGGTGCAAGGTTTCTGCTGTAGTTAAAAGTACAAAACCAGCTCCGCTGCCCAAAAAAAAACCCTTTTTTTTTTTTTTGGTATTGAATGATTCTTGACAGAACATGCAGATGAACTGTTCTTACTATTATGAACCATGCCACCTGCAGACAAGTGTCATCAATACTGGTTGGATTTTTTAAGTAGGAAATTGGAGTATTTCCAAACAATTAAATATTGTTGCCATAAATGCTATTTCTCCTTAATAATGTCATAATCCTGATTCTTTAAAGTAAAATACATTATCATTACATTTCCATAACTGTTGTGCTCTGAAGTATTGTTTATTGCATTGGGATTTCAAGTGAAAAAAAAAAAAATCTCCGAGTCCAATAATCAAGAAAAAAGCACAAGAATTGCAAAGCATCTCTTTGAATTCTTTAAGAACAGAGGAAATGTAAACAGTACATTCCCATGTGTTCTTCAACAAGTCTAGTTACTGGAATATGAAAGACTAGAAAATTTTAGAATAGAAACTCAGATTCAGTTTTAATTATATTCCCTCCAAACCTCAAGAGAACATACATGCAAAAATTTGTTCTCTCAGTATTAAAATCACTGGTCTAAAACCAAATTTAAAATAAAATTTTAAAAAAGTGACATATGCTTGCAGTGTTTGTTTTAGAGCATCACAAGACTTTAAAATCATATGTTACCTGAGGATTTCCTAGCAAAAGAAAAATAAGAATAGCAAGTAAGTATGAAATCTTAAGACATAAATCTATACAGTTAAAACATAAAATATTTCTGTGTACATATTTTGCTACGGGGGCGGGAGAAAAGCTACAGAAATAATTTACTGCAGTACCCATTCAATATGTTGAGAAACACTTTAAGTAACACCTAAATGTATTCCCCGTTTTCATTGTAATGCTCCAGCTCTGAATGGAGGAAGTAGAATACAGAGATCCAGTAATATCACACTGTACCATGTTTCATTTTCAATAAAACCCATTAAACTTATGAAAATAGACACTTGCCACACGGCAGCTTTGTCGTCATGTGAGATACAAAGCAAGATCCAGAGCGCAAGTTTGCAGTGGTCAGACACAGTGGCCTTCCTTGTCACAGAGAAGGGCAAGACCTCGAGCTTAGGAAGCCCAAGGCTGCAGAGCAACACAAAGTAAGCTGCAAATGTGTGTTTTTCACTTACAGCACTTGAAAGCATTTTAGTCCAAATTTTTGGTATCTATTAGTGGGTTTGAGGGCTTCACCCTCACAAAGTTTGAGCTACATCGACCAACTTGGCTTACCTGGAGGTGCACTGTGCTTGTATTCTAGCTTATGCTGTGGATTCTTCCTGCAAAGAAGAAAACAGTAAAAGCTTGATTTGCCACCTTGTCCCACGCTTAACAAGCCCAGAGCTCCTCGGCATTTTATGGATAATTTTCATTCCTTTTTAAAAAAAAATAATTCTGTGACCAGTGCCTTACTGCAGTCACTCAGCTTACAGAACATAGGCTTGAAAAAAATCAGGTTAAATAAGAGTTCCTCTTGTTTCAGCATTAAAAAAAATAGACGGCTGATCAAAAGCAAGAAATGAAATTGTTTCCAAAGTGGTATGGTAAGATGTGTTTGTTCAACATAATAATAATATAGTATTTACTCTCACTAAAAATGAAACCAGAATGTAACTTCTGGTGCATTAAGTACAATGCATGCAGATTGCATTACAGGTCTGAGATATCCAGGCATAGCTTCCATATTCTGAAACATAAGGATACAAATTAAATAGTTTGGGAAAATTAAAGAATTTGGGAAGAAGTGCTTGTCTCGAAGATGTCAGGGAGAAGCTACAGAAGGATTATTCAGAGATTAGTCACTTCTGCAATATGCGAATTCAGTGTACAAGTTTGTATGTCTTCTATAAGAAAAAAAAAAAAAACAGTATCAAATCAATGAAAGAAAATTTTAAGTAAGCTTCCTCTTCGATCTGCAGTATGTGTTACCCTCATTCAGGCTGTGATGCAGGTCATTAACACACTGATTGATCTCCTCCCCCATTTATCCAGTGCTGCTCTAATGTTTTAACTTGGTCTGACTTCATTATGCTAACCCACGTTGTAGGAGGCTTTTCTCAGGGCTGCATGTTAAAATAGTTTCGACTTATTTTTGTGCAGAAAAATTTTTAAAAATTCTAACTTTGGAAGAAAACCAGTTCAGTTGTCCTAATTTTTGCTTCTGAAAATAAGCAACAATTAAAGCTCGGTATTTAACAATGAGAGAACATGTGACACTGCTTAAAACTTGAGATGACTTTTTGCAACTGCGGAAGTTTGTGTATATTTTACAGAATACCCTTGCTGTGAAGACTGCCTTGTAAAAGCAGTTGCTTATTTATGTTTTCTTATTCTTCAAAAAACAGAGTAATGCAGTCAGTCCTCAGTAGAAAGATCTTATTTTTCTGTCAAATAACTTGAGACAAATTCACAGGCTTCAAGTTGATTTATAATTCTATAGCTACTGCCATCCCAAAGTACATTATGTGTGCATGAGATAGAAGTGATAGTTATCTGAATAAAAAATGAAAATACAGTCTCCTATTAAATACACTGTACTGGAACAAAAAGAATTGCCTATTTCAGTGTTTTACTAGTATCAGCAGCAGCAGACCATTTGATCCCAACTCAAGGCATAGCATTCAGATCATTTAATTATGTTCCCTTCTAGTAATAGCCAACAGATAAAGACAACAAAAATAACAAGAGAAATCTTCAAATTGCACCTGTCGCGTTGTTGAAAGAATTGTCACTGCTTCATGGTGCCTGCTTTCCTCTACCCCCCAAAAATGAAACACAGATTAAGAAATGATCAACTAATACAGTACAGAGATTGTCTAATCTGGAAGGAGAGAGAGGTTTGGTTTTGGATAAAGCATCCATAGTACTCCTGAAAAGTACATTGGCAACTTTGTTATTGATTTCTCAATTTCTCAATTTTATGTTTTTCAGAAGAGAAACATTTTTTCTGCATGAGCTGAATATAAGACTTTCTTAAAAACCACCCTCATTTTAAAAGCGCTTTCTTAAAAGCCACCCTCATTTTGTTACATTTCTTAAAGAACATGCTCTTGAGGATCATCACGCTTTCTGGGAGAGAGAGGAGAAGATGTTTCTGCTCAGGCAAACCTTTATTAGAGGCAGCTGTTAGTTTCAATGCGCCCCCACGGAAGTGGCATTGCCTCAAAATACATCCTTTTGTCCATCGTGTCAATTACAGAGCAGTCATTAAACTCTGCTAAATAGAAATGTAAAAACTACACACTGAGAAACAAAATGGAGTAAAACAATCTTTTGAAGAAAATCAACAGTGCCTAAAAGAAACTGAAGTCCACAAACTGGACTTTATTGCTGTATTACCTAAATTATGCTTTCTCACAAACTGAGTACTGATTAAAATAGTTTTTGTACAAGAAAAGCCATTTTGTACAATGTGTCTACCTGTAACAAGCTGTTCCATATGGACATTCCGGCCGGTTATCATTGTTATCCTGAGTTACGATCTCCGTTTCATGATAGTCATCGTCATTCGGGTGACTGAACTGCTGAAAGTGAACAGGATTCTTCCTGCAAAAGACAAATATGTATCGGAAACTGACTGTTCCATTTAAACATGAGAAGTGGAGATAAGAACGGTGTTACTTAATCAGTGACAACTCATTTTTCTGTGGTTACATAAAAAAGAGCTTTTAATGTTTAACTTCATGCAGAATGATAAACCTACTTCATGATAACAGAAGAAAAGCTTTGTCTGCACAGGCTGCAAAGGAGGTTAAAACCAGGAATTTTCCTATTTGCCATCAGCTTTAAGTTTCAGACCTCCAACACGTATACGATCTACTGATGTAGTCATCCAGCATGAATCTTACTCCGTGGACAACTTGCTCAGGTACGACTCCATCTGGAGTACTGAAGTGCGACAGAAACTTCTACTTCAAGTCTCAGCAGGAGTTGGAAGGGCCAACACACGGCAGCTCAACAACTGCAGTACTAAAGACTCCCCACAGCCTCGGGTTATCACGTACAAGCTTCAGGCAACCTGTCTCAACAGTTATTTTTGTTCTGTATGCTAGCTGCTACTCACTTGAATACCTCAAATGCCAGCATAGTATCCCAGGTGGAGCAGTCTATTGGATGTTACGTTGACTATGCTGTCGAGTTTGGTTGGCTGCCATGATATTTTATGTGAAATATCAAATTGCAACTGTGACATGAAGTTGTACCATAAGATGTAACAGTTCTGCATGTAGTTGACTCACAGCAGTGCCACTGATGAGAGCACATTACCAGCATCCATGACTTTTTGCTCTACAACACTTCCACAGTTGAAT
Organism: Limnodromus scolopaceus; assembly: GCA_028565335.1. NCBI lineage: Eukaryota > Metazoa > Chordata > Aves > Charadriiformes > Scolopacidae > Limnodromus > Limnodromus scolopaceus. The sequence goes on along the minus strand of JAOXNO010000024.1, from coordinate 18,825,422 downwards.
CCAAGGCGAGCAAGTAGTGAACACAAACATATGCATCACTGAAAGAACATTTCTACTGCTTCTAGGCAGTATGTTTGGATAGACGCCACACAAGACAAGACAGCTGTAACAACACTACTCAGAGAAGAGTTTGCATTACAAAACTTCTGTAAGCGATGTTAAAAAGAACACAGAAAAAGCAGGTTATGACTTCTGGAGAAATTCATGTGGCAGATCAAAACATACTACAAAAATTATGTCGGAGTGAACATACTGGTACCAAAAGCAAATCTACTTTTTCCCTATGATTTCAAGACACTTTTTTCCAAGCATAATATTTAAAAGCATTGAATGTGAGATATTTTAATATTTTCCAAAAGACACCCACAAAATACTCCAGTGATTTACCACACCAATTCCCAGAGTACATAATCTTCAATGTGTTTGTGCAAATTATAAAAGTGAACTGTTTGCCTCAAGCAAGGGGAATGACAGCTACAAACTACAGAGTGATTACTACTTTTATTTACACTTGTTAGAGCTGCATTTAGAAACACAAACCCAGAAACACAACAGCTTCCTCACTGATCACAGGTATTCTCTCCTTTAGATTCACAACTACCTTTTATGAACTTTATAGGGAACATCCAATATTAATTTCAGCATTTCACCTACTACCATGAGAAAAAAAAAAAGCTTTTCCTACAGCTTTTGCAAAATGACTACTTAAACACTGTGAGCTCTACAAGCCATTCGGGCCTCCTTTGAGGCATTTGAAAACAATTAAGATATTTAGTATTAATACTTCAAATCTCCATTTGCCTGGTATCTTTCACTCAGGAAGCTCCACAAGGGAGCTACAGATAAAGTCTTCAATGAGCTACTTATCAAAGACCCAGTATTCCTTGGATCTATTTACACAGGCGACAAACTTCTTGTCCTGGTCTTTTCTATTAATTTCTGCAAATTGTAGGGTAAGTAAATTGTTTCACTAGGTATTATTGCAAAATTGCATTTACCAGTCATTTACTCCACCACAAGCTCTCAGGAAACGTCACTTGCATTGAGTTCAGGCTGGCTGCCTACTTATTTTCCCATTTAAAAATAAATGGGATGAAACCAAGTCATTTCAGAGGCCACTTTGTTTTCTAAACGCACTAAGCTAGGTTATTAGCAATATAAGCAAGAATTTTGAGTCATCTGAGACACAATTCATCTTCTCAAAGCAACTAATGTTCTGTAAAATCATTTTTATATTTATTCCTACAAGAAGATACATGCAGCATCACAGTCACCGAGGAAAGAAGGCCTAATGGCTGTAATTTAGCCAACCTATTGTATTTTAGAAGATATCCATTTCCTTTCAAAAATTTACTTTGAAACCTACTTGGACAACACCAAACAGTCCTTGTTGGAGGAGAGGGGGGGAAAAAAAAAAAGAAGAAAAAATAAAAAAGAAAAAGAAAGTAGTATGGAAGGAAGCAGGAAGAGAAACGAAACAAAAGAGTCTTAATGTGCACTCCCTACCATAAGGCTTCGGGATTCTTTGCGCCAGAGAATGATCCTCCTCAAATTATACATTTCCTGTGAAGCATCTTAAACATGTCCTACTTCAGATGCTCAGGACCAACAGAAATGTATTTTATCTTTCCTTTACCTGGATAATTTGTATGTATCCCATTTCTACATGTTGTGCAATGAAATCCAGCAAAATAAATAGAAGCAGAGAAGTGCATAGCTTCTACTAAGGAAACATTTTCCCTTCTTGCAAAAATCTCAAGCTTCTTTCTTTTATTAAGGGTTTGGTTTTTCTGAGTTTTTTTGGGCTTTGTTTTGTTTTTTTTCAGACCCAAAAGATTTGAGTTGTAAGAGCACAACATCTATCACACTGTGAGTTGCACTCCAAAGTTAATTAGTTTCACAACAAAACCTCACTGCGCAGGAGTATGCTATTCATTTTATCAAAACAAAATCATTAAGCTCTACTCACAGAAAAACCAGCCAATTAAAAGCCTATTTTAAGAATAAAGTTTTATGGGAAATTTGTCTTCTCATAAACATACTCACACAGTTGCTGTAACTTTACTTTCACAGAAGCTCTGAGTTTGTGTACTCACGCTTAATGATGCGGAAAATTACACAAATAAAAAGTTACGTAAATAAAACTGATAAAGTTCTTCAGAATTGATGCAGTCGACTCAAGCAGAAGTTGAGTACTGTTCAGTGAAATATTTAAGACAGCATTTTATCTGTGCAGCTACCAAAAACAAATTAAAAGCTTTTTCTAATGCAAATTTAACTGAATAGGTGTGAATCCCTGGCTCTTCATAATCACATGCAGAAAACCCGGCCCATTTCAAGGGCTCATTTTCTCAGCTACTAAAGAAACTAGTAGTGAAGATGTAATGAATTGCCAGCAGTAGTTATAAAG
>JAOXNO010000024.1:18772798-18804186 GCA_028565335.1 Limnodromus scolopaceus | reverse complement strand
GCAACCTGTTCCAGTGCCTCACCACCCTCACAGCAAAGAATTTCTTTCTGGTGTCTAATCTAAATCTCCCCTCTTCCCATTTAAAACCGTTGCCCCTTGTCCTGTCGCTACAAAAAAAAAAAACCAAAACAAAAAACAACAGACTGAAAAAGCATGAAGATCAGGTACAACATTAGATTATTTTTTTTATTCCCATTTAAAAAAAATATTGTTAGAACAGCACATGCACAGTCATTAAAAATCTTAACCGGCAAAGTTATGGACGTGCTGTGCTGTACACGTGCATTAGGGAGTTGGACTAGATGATCTCTGTGGTCCCTTCCAACTCTAAAAATTCAGTGAAATTCAGTGAAAGGAGCTGCCACTTGCCAATACTGGTGTGTCAACTGCACAGCCTGGTCTCTTGCTGAGATGCCAGAGACTGGGAGCTCCACACAAAGACTTCTCCTGGTGCCACGCGACGCCAATAGCCAGAAGACAACGTACTAGCCGCAGCACTAAATATGGCTTTTAAACATCTCAGTGATCTCCGAACACCAATTACAAAAGACCACAAGATACTATCAGCTACCTGTTGGAGGATTCAACACGAAGGCTGAACTGAAGGTGCAGGCTGAGCAAGTTCAGAACAGAGGGAAAAATTCAAACAAACAAACCAGCCGCCCTAAGCCTTTAATCCTAACAGGAGAGGAAAAGTTGAGAAAGGCAAAATATTTTTGGCAGCAGCCTTACCTAACAGCTAATAAATGAAGTATGACAATACCCCGAAAGAACTTTATTCATCTGTTCAACTGAGGGAATGTTTTCAATAACTTCCACTATTTTTCCATCCCAACGCTAAAGAACAAGAGTACTGTACAAGTTTAGGTAGAAAATCCTAACGCCTAGGTTTTGCAAGATACGGCATATAGCATTTGACAGCATAGCCAATAACAGAAACGTGCCTTGAGTTTCATCTGGTGCGGCTAACTAATCTAATCAGCTTCCCTAATGCGCCTTTATTCTTGAACATTGCTCATCTGTATCCAATTTTACCACTAAATTATACTGTTCTAACGTGCAGCTCTTATCAACACAGGCACTTGGAGATAATAAAGCTGGGGGCTCCGCAAACGCTTAAATAGAGAGACTGTAGCGGCGCTCGATACCCATGAAGTAACCAAACATCTACATACGGCACGTAGGCATGAGGTTAGTGGAAGCTTTTGCTGTTCTAGAGGAGCGACTGAAGACCACGTGGTATGTTGTAGCACATCTAAAATGCTACTCGGTGTTTATGTACCTGAGTTCCATTCTACGATGCCTAAAAAGCACAGCCACAAACTCTTTTTATAGATTAGGAAGTTTAGGTCAAACAGCTTTAAGAAGGAGGAGGCAGGGTTGGGGGAAGAGGAGAAAGGGGAAACTGAAGCTGTAGCTTGGGAAAAAAAGCCTTAAGTAAAAATATCAAGCTAAAAAAACCCACCAACTTTATTTCACCACTTATGTACCAGAATGATGAAATATTTCCTTTTATTAATCAGAAAACCGCACAGAGGCATTAAACACCTGATAGAAACAACTCTTCCTATGATTCAAAAATATCTCACACGTGCATGTTGATGTTGTTACTGTACTTTCACCATCACACACGAGGGAGTCACGCAGCAGCTTAAGCCTTCAGAAGCAGGACACCTACACACTCACATAGCAGAAGCACTGAAGGACAAAAGAGAGAGTTTCTTGTTTTTATTTTGATATACTTTAGTGCTTTTCAGACTTTTCCTTATGGTGTGGAAGCAGGTACATGAAAAGACTGATTATCCATTGATTTCTATAACTGATAGTCTATCTATGTTCTTGTATATTTGATAAAGGGGCTAATGGCAATACTCCTAAGAAGAAAGTTCTCTATGTCCTTTTAATACCTGGGTTTGAAGATGGGGGAAGATTGGGGTGTCTAGTTTGGATTTTTTAGGTTGTTTCCTTTTTTAAAAATTAAACTAGTCAATCCCCAGTTGTTCCTCCTCTCCCTTGACCAGTTTGGTTTATTAATATTCCAGATTTTGGTGAAAGACATACTGAAGGCAAGTTTTAAAAATATACTGACATAATTTACCTCCCTTTCAACTGCCAGAAGCAAATATCCTTCAGTTCCATCAGCATTTACCTTTGATTCCTTTCCTCACTCATTCTCAGTTATCTTTTAGTGGGATGGAGAAAGACAGGGAAGCGTGTTGCCCTCTCAAAAAAAGGCAGAGTCAACGCAGGGAAGATAAAGAGTTTTCCTCCATCACGCTTACAATGGAAATCCAATGAAGTATGAAAAGCAGCATTTTCCTCAGCTTTCATACACAGTTTTACTCTCCCTTCAACCAAACTGAAAGGTAAAAAAAATTAAGCAGCCTACAAGAACCAGAAACAAAGCGTGAAAAGCCACAGTTTTGATTCTAAAAGCAAAGCAGGAAGTCCTATGTTCTAATCCAGTAAAAAAAAAAAAAAATTCTCATTTTGAAGCCAAATGAGAAGCTCTATTTCAAGAAGTCTCACGAGTAACAGCAAAAGAAGAACCTTGTTTTCAGTCAGAGAATTTTCAAAGGTGTTTTTTGTTTGCTTGGCTTGCAGATCACCAACCCGCTATTTTAAGAGGCGAAACAGTTCCTAAAATACCTTTGAAAGGTGCTGAAGTAACCACATTCAAATTATTCTTCATGCAGCAGATTCATACTTCAACTATATCACCTTCCCACACAACAAAAACAACTCCCAGACACAGATGGCGGCTCCCTGCCGCATTCATTTTTGCAGATCGACCAGGACTATGTCTCGTTTGAGGGCTGAAGCTACTTCCACAGAGCTGGCAAAAGACACTCTCCTCCTTCAGGCTCCAATCCAGCTGCTGAAGGCAGGTGGGAGCCTTGCAAAGGCTCCACGCTACCACAAGGCTCCCTTGGGCAGCCGGACCACATGCTGTTGGCAGGCAAAGTCATCTGGAAAGGCACCAGGCTCCAACCGGTAAGGACACTGATCCTGCCTCCACCCTTTGCTTTTTAAGTTGTCTTTGTGCTCCCCAGTGCCACACAAGTAACACAGAAAGATGTGACGTAGATACGATATGAACCATGATCCTGAGGAGCTGAGAGGAGGTTAGACAGTGAAAGACTCCCTACTCGCCACCAACATTGGTCACAAGGAGCACAACTGAGATTTCCATTTGGTGTCCTGACGCTAAAGGGCAAACGTCTGATGCTTTACACATCAAGAACTGCTCAGCTCACAGGAGAAATAATATCACTACGCAATTACTTAATTGTATAATCTCAAAGCAATCTTTCAAACCAGAGGCTGTGAGAACAGCCTTGCATTTTTATTTTTATTTTTTCAAAAAGAACCTCTTGCATGTTGTGGCGTATGCTTAACATGTAAGAGCATATATATTCCACTTCCATTTACTTTCGGACAAACCCAACATAGTATATTTACTTAAAAATTATTCAAGTCGGTTGGCTAAAGAACTTAGCACTATTTATTACATGGCACACGTGGTTTTCGCAGCCTGCCAAAGCTATCGAACCCCAAAACGCCTCCAAAAGGTGGCTAGTGAGAAGGCAAGAGGAGAGCAGACATTAGCCAGCAGGAAACCCAAATGGGAGTGAGAAATTTGAATTTGAAGCCCAGCTTCAAGCCTTCTTCTGTTGGGCACAGAAGTTTATACTGAGCACGATCAAACCTGGATGTATCAACGAGAAGACCGCAGCTCACAAGCGAAAACACGCGCGCTTTTCAAGACACGAGCTGCAGGCACCCACAGAAATACTGACTCCCAACAACCAGCAGAGGACTGTTAGCTACTCATTTCGGTTTTTAAAGTTCCTGCTACAGTCCCCCACGGTTTTAAACTGTATAAACAGAAAAAAAGCCCCCATGAAAAAAAACCAGCCAAAACAACCAAAACAAAACTCAAAAAAACCCCAAAACCCTACCCTGGTACAACATTTCTGGTGCTCACCAAAAAAAAGGTAACAAGGGAAGTTTTCAGGATTCTTAGTGTTAGCGCTACCCAAGCCTGAACTCGGAACAAACAGAGACACATTACAAACAGTAAAAAGCTCTTAACCAGAGCCCTGTGAAGCAAGTTGTTTAAACTTAAAACGCCTTCTAAATATTTGAAAACAAATTAGGGGGTGAAAAAAAAAAAAGGGAAATAATTAGTGTTTAACATTTGTAATGAAGTGAAATCTAAGACAAAGACAGAAGGAGTGTTACTGCAATGATGAATTATCTGCAATATTGCACTAACAAATACAAACTTTGTCTAAAAGAGGGATTTGCCAGTACGCACTAGATCGTACCTCAGAGGCCTTAACTAGTTTTCTCCTCTTTATGAAAGAACTTTGGTTAAAGATTCCTCAAGAAAGTGGTCCATTACTGAAACCACATTATCAGTAGACCTTTAACGCTGTTAACTATTCTTTCAAATAAAAAGCAAAGACAACACACTGCAAAGAACAGCACCAAAATAACTACATTTAGGAACAAAAGAATACTAACCTTACCCTTCAGGAGGAAACTGCAGTGTAGGGAAAGTAAACAGCTCTTAGAAACCACTCCTAGAAACGCGTTAAGACATAACAACCTCCATATGCAGCGTTTATTGGATTGTAAGAAGCAGCAACCCCTGTGGCTGAAAGCTTGTAAGGCTGTTGTAGTCCTCACAGATGTTGGGTGGTTTTTTTGGGGTGCGTGTGGTTTGGTTTCTTTTACACCCTGGAAGAAGGAGCTCCATGTCTACAGGAGCGTTTTGATGGATACATGGTTAATAAATGTTCCTGAAAACCTGACTGCAGTAAGCACCCAGTCAGCATTCCAGGGGAGGGGAAAACTGCTCAGTGTAAGGCGAGGCAAGTCAAACATGAACCTAAGAGGATCTTCATAGTGGATTATATCATACAAGTCTTACAGTAATTGAAGATTATAAATACAGCCCTTATCCACAACGGTTTGTTTTGCTGTCCTTTAGTCTATGAAAAAAGTCTAATTCACGTTATAAGTAAAAAAGGAACTGACGTTGGTGTACTAACTGCTGAGTACGTAGAAGTAGTGTGATTTAAATAGTTAGAAGGTGAAAACAGATGGAGGAAGCATGGCCCATGGAGGTCTGCTCTTCTGTTTTTCCTCTTTCAATTAGTAGTTCCTTGTAATAGGCCTGCTCCCTCTTCTCTTGTGCTGCTATTCAGTAAACATGCCTTAACCCTTCCATGCCTTCCGAGAATGGCCTCACAATCTATGGTAGATCTCGTAGTTGCTTTTTAATACTGAATTCCCTTGGACAAAATCTATTATCTTTAGAAATTGTAGTGATATAAAACTAACCTTCTTTCTTTTCCCATATATAGTCATCTATTACAGAAGTCCTCACCACCTTGTCTCAACTCCAGTAGCTCCTTAGCAACTTTCCTGACTCTGTTCAAGGGTTGTGACAATAGTCATCATCATCTCACGCGCAATTCCTAAAGTCAGACTGCTGGTGGCATTCAGGAACCTACTTTGATTTTCAAAACCCATGAATTAGGAAACCAAATGTCTTTGAAAACGAGCCCCATAATAACCCTGGTCTCCAATTCGTCTCATGTGAAGAGCTCATCAGAAAGAAAGGTCTGTGAAACATACTGTTTTTCTTGTCAGGCCTTCACTGAAAATGGACTAGAGGACATTCAACCTGGAATGTAGAGCTAATTATTGATGTCCAGAAATGCATGAGAACCTGACTAAAAGGAAGAAGATTTCAGAGTCACTCCCAGGCTCAGGCAAATGAAAGCATTTATAGCAGGAAACGTGGGTAGGGTGGCATCAGACGTACTTCCAAGACTTCCAATCTTCTCTTTTCCGCCAAGAAGCAGACACACCTACAAACCCTTGGGATCTATCTCCACAAGAACTACCTGTGAGGTTAGAGACCCTGTTGATAGAGCCCGGTACAAACATCATAGCTCTTTCACAAATACAATGTCATCACCTACCAGGTAAAATACCATTCATAGATGGGCAGCTGTACCCTTGACTGGGTGCGGGGAGAAAGGACACGATCAAAGACTGGTAAAACTTTCCAGTTTTATTAAAAATTGGCAGTTGCATCCTTCCTTTGCTAAGCTTGGCAAGTTTCTGTTGTTTGGTTGTGTGGGTTTGTTGTGGTTTGTTTTTTTTTTTCCCCTATTTTCCTGTGCCATAGGATATTTTGGGGTTAGTGAGCTCTGAAAGCAAAAATAAGCAGCGACCACAAAGCAATTATCAAGAAAGCAGGCTGTGCAAAGAGGGTATCTTTTTGCCATGAGTCTTCCTTCCTCAGAACGACAGACCAGGCTTCAGCAGCCCTGTCAGCTTGTGTGAGACAGAGGAAATGCCTGCCAGAAGCCGATTTCCTCTGGATGGCTTAAATGGCCAGGACGATGAGGGTTTGCCAGCCTGCTCCCCCGCAAGGCTGTGCTCTCTTTGTGATCAGCAACACCAGCACAAAAGACCTTCAGGCTCATCAGCTCAGACACAGGTATAATTAAGCGGAATTGAAGAGGAGCTTTAGCTCCAGATTTCTTCTTAGACAGGAAAGGATAAGTAAAGGTATCTCAAGGATAAGGTATCTTACTAGATCTACGAACAGAGTTTTGAAATTTACTTGCTTGAAATTTACTCAGAAACACCAGTCTGCATCAGGAATGGTCTACATGCAGAATCTGACATGAACTTGACTTTCAACTCCTGCTTAAAGTTTAAGACTTAAAAGTTTGATACAGACTGTCAGACAAAAATATAAAGATTGATCAGGTAAACTGACCCTGTCAAATAATAATGTTTATTTCAGTTACAGCAAACATAAAGTTTCATTTATATTTCTAAGGCACAGAACCAAGGACTGAGTATGTTGCTGGAGGTTAAAAAAGAAAAAACTAAATGAAACCACTTCAATCAGTAGTTCAAATAAGTTAACCCATGAATCCCTTTCCCTTCTCCTGTGAGATTCTTAATTCAAATACAGGTCAAATCAGCAGTACTTGACACCCTAGCAACTGTTCTGGAGACCTAAATGAAGGGAAACAATGTCCTATTGGACAATGAAGCAGATTCTTGTGGAGAAATTTAGCAAAGTGAAATTCTCACTATCAGCTGTGGCAGCAGGGAAAGTACAACCTTCCCACTGTAGACTGATTAAGCTAAGAAGCAACACACTAGTATGGCATGTTCTATGCTATAATTTAGTACAATATTACCATAACACAAGTGGAAAAATGTTAGTTTGTTAGTGCCCACTACAGAATTGAAACTTACTCCCCACCCTCACCCCCAGCCCACAAGCCTTAGGATGCCCTTCTGGATGATATTGCTATCTCTTGGTGAAATGCTAAAATTCCCATTTCGTTACGAGTAATTAATTTCAGCTGGCTGTCTTCTTGCTGGCAGATTTTCATCTTCATTTTCCAGTCCTAGAAACTGCCTGAATTGCTCTGATCCACTCCGTCCGCTCTGTGGATGAGGCTGCTTGCAAGTAATAGTGGATTTCATTTGCTGTGATGATCTCAAAGAGGATGTTGTCAACATCGTACTTCTTGGCTACAGAGAAGAAATAAGTCAGTCAGCTACAAGCAAATAAAGTATTGTATTTACGACGTTTCTTCCTTTACACACTGTAAGTGGACATCTTTCAACCAGACGTTTAAGTTCATGTCACATCCAGAATCTCTGGCTCTTTCCGTATCCGCCAGCACAGCCCACAAAGGTGCTGAGATGCCAGACTTTCTTGCTGGGTATGGCAGTCTGCCTCTCCCGTGGAGGGGAGAATGCACGGAATGAGTGTTTCCTGTTCCTTGCAGCAATGCTTAGCCATTGTTGTCCCCACAAACTAGTTCTGGGAGGGAACAGAATGCGAACAGTAATAGTCTGTTGGCCTAACCATTTCTAACATAAAGCTTCCACTCCAATTTCATCAACTAAAGAGAGCAAACTCAGCTTCCTTTGCCCAAGGCCACTTATCCTAACATAGGGACGGTGTCACCCTTTTGACAAATCTTCTCTAAACAACTGAGAAAAGACAAGATTCCTTGTTGCTACCTTTACCACGGTATTCTTCTCCAGTAATTAATAGAGAAACTAATTACTAGAAGAATTACTGAATCATTGCATGTAAGTTGCTTTTGAGTAAAAACCACTTGTGATTTCAAGGCAGATTGAAAGAATGTACCCAAAACTTATTACACAGCTTATTCAATACAGTTCCTTACAGTCTGGCATATCTTCCACTGCTGACACCACGCTGCCTCTCAAGTGAATTGCTCCTAGGGGTTCTTCTCCCTGGTGAGGACATGAAATCCAAATGTAATGCAACACTTCTGAAACTGTTCACATGTTAGTATCTGCCTACAGCTCCAGAACGGAAACACAAACACTTGCTGACTTAGTATGTCACCTGGGAAACCAGGGGATCCTCAGTCTGTGGGTGACATGGGGAGGGGGAGGGGGTGTGTGATAGGGGGAAGACCTGCAAATAAACAGGAAGTCTCTTTTGGGCTTCGGAATTCAGGACCTGCAGAGTATTTAGCATGTCCTGAAAAAAGGTACAAGGAGAATATAAGCCTTGTGCCAACTGTAATTTTTCTTTTGATGTCACAGTGAATAGAAAAAAAAAGATTAGTTAGAAAAAGAGTAGATCTTAGAAGTATTCTTACCAAGCAGCAAGAGGAGCTACACCCTTATTTACAAGTTGGTCTCTTGTGCACTTGAGGACTGTGACAGTCAAAGAACAGGCGAAGATGCCTTTTGCTGCCTGAGTTTCAAAGAAGCAGTCCCTATAAGCTGACACAGCTCAGCCCTTTGGGAGGGGATGCCAGGAGCAGGAAAGGCAAGCTGGGAACAGGGAGGTCAGAAACTCCTCAGTGTTGATTCTCCAGTGTGTTTAGGCTGCGTCTGCCAAGGGGGACAGGCACAGCACAAAGCACCTGAAACCTGTAACGGCTCTGCTCCTGCGGCAATGCAGGATAAAATAAACCCTGTGGGCTGAATCTACCCAAATGACTGCTTTTGGGGGGCAGGTTTTGTCTGTGGCAATGCTCTTTCCTTTCTTAGGGCAGCATTTGGCCCGTTAGAATTACTTAAGAAATCGAATGCCGTGTCTCAGCCTGGCACAGAAAATATCTGTTCTAAACTGCACAATGACTGTATTGTGTTCATTTGTGCTTATGACCTAGTTCATTTTAATCAAGTGAGAGCACATAGTAATTCTGATTAATCACAGATAAGAGGTGAGAGCACAGTTCAGCGTTACCTGGGGATATGCAAATACTCCATTCAGATATTTCTACAAGGCGTTTGCTTTAAAACAAACAGGAAAATAAATCAAATGTCTCTTACTCCAGCAGGATCATAGTAGTGAAGATATGCAGGGTCGTCTCTTAAAACAAACTTTCTCACTTTCCAGTTCTTCCTCCGATGTCCCTAGGAAAAATTCCAGAACAGGAATGTTGTGAACTGCTTTGCCTGCAAGTACTTACAGTCAGCTTACCCACACGAGAGAACAGGCAAATACAAAAGGGAAAACCTGAATATTTTGGACAGGAAATATTAATTGGAGTAGGACTTGAACCTGGGCTTTTCTGCATTGCACTGTTTTGCACAACAACTGGGCTATCACACTGGTATCACATTGGTTTCCCCCCTAAAGTGGGCCTACAGGAGAGATGGGGAGGGACTTTCTATCAGGAAGTGGAGCGATAGGACAAGGGATAATGGTTTTAAACTGAAAGAGGGGAGATTTAGATGAGATATTAAGAAGAAATTCTTTACCGGGAGGGTGGTGAGACACTGGCTTATGTTGCCCAGAGAAGCTGTGGCTGCCCCATCCCTGGAAGGGTTCAAGGCCGGGTTGGAGGGGGCTTTGAGCAACCTGGTCTGGTGGGAGGTGTCCCTTGCCCAGGACAGGGGGCTTGGAAATCAATGACCTTTAAGGTCCCGTCCAACCCAAACCGTTCTATGATTCTGTTTTTTGTACAAAGCAGAACAGAACATGGGAGATTCCCCTAAACACATCTCCTAGTCTGGTAGCTGTGACATTCATATGAGGTCTGTGAGAACTGGGCATAAATGCTTGCCAGAAAGCATGGCTGCGAAGTGCCTTGCAGGAAGGTACCTTGAACTATTGGCAACAACGAGCCAAAGGTGGTTCTTTCCCTACAAAGAAAACAACAACAAAAAAGGTTTATCTGGCTCAAGCACCCTGGAAATGGTTCCTGGCTGAGAAGCTCCAGCAGAAATAACACCACCTTCCAATATGGACGTAGATGTCTCATTGCCTGTTTTCAAGACTGAAATGATGGGTGAGGAACATCTAGGTCTGCCAAAATCATTTTGAGCAGAAGTAGTGACACTTCCAAGCAATGATGTACAGCTCACTGAGGATGACCCAGTCCAGACTAATACTGCTGGAAGACTCATAAATCACTTCTTCTCAGCATTGCAAAATACACGTTTCTCAATCAGCTACGCTGTTTGCAAGGAAGCTCTTACTAATTAGGCAGATGTGAACGTGACAGTGTAAAAGTTAGCAGAAAGATGTGTGTTTAATTTCTTTTATTGCTTTTGAGTAATCTGGCTGAGCAAGAGAAATACAAGCGAGCACCACCAAAAAGTTCTTAGGCTCCCAAGGAATATTTTAACAGTAGAGGTTCAGACTTTCTTTACAGAGCTGATGGTCAAACACCAGAACAGGCTTCCTAGAGAGGTGATTGATAGAAAGTAAGGATTTTACCATGACGTTCACTGTATTGCTTAAAATTTTGCTGGAAAGGAGGGTATACAGTTATCTTTCATCTCACAAACGGGACAGGATCAAACACTAGTGACTGAAAGGACTCCTTTGCTCAGGTATGCTGAGAAAGCCTGTGAAAACTGGCAACTGAATCCAGCTGTGTGTCCACAGGGACTCTGGATTGGCAGCCTTCTTACCCGAGTTCAGTTCTGCATTGTACCAATGACTTGTCACATCTCCTGCTGTAGCACTCCTTCCTAATTAAAACTATAAGCTGTCTTATTTCATAGTAAAAGCAATAAAACTTGCAATGTTGGGTAAAAGCCCTGCTGCCATGCTATAGCAAGTGCTCTTTGTGCAAAGGCACGAGGGACAGAGGTGGGACCTGTCAACTGTGGAGATGGCATAGGCTAGTTTCTCTCTTCTCTAAAGCTTTTAGGTGTAAAAGAGTAATCTTGTATCCACACAACATCATCCCAATGACAGGATGGAACATGTACAATACTCACCTGTTTCAGCAAACATCCTTGTTTGACTATTATGCCTCTGAACTCTTCTTTCAGGACCACATCATCATCACTAGAATTTCCCTCACAGAAAAACCCACTGTCTGGCTGCATGACCACAAGAGAAAAATCAGAAGTTACACAACTGCTGCATGTTTATATATACATACAAATGCGACTTGTCTCCACCCTGTTTTTGGCACCCAAAAAAATCAACCCTTTTACTGGAAAAATCTCCCAGTGAAGTTGAGGAGGTCTCCAAGTTACCATGGAAGCATCTCAGTGTGAGACAGGACTACACCAACGTGTCTCAGGGCGTCTGAAGACAGCTGGAGCATCTGTGTATATGTCAGTGGCTCCGTTCTCCCTGATTCTTAGGATCACATTTCCTCCATAATGGACAGGCTGCCTTGATCCCATGAGGTTTTTAAATGCACACAGACAGCAGTTCATATGAACAGCACAGCCAATACACTCCAGGCGTCCATCCCTGCACCCAACACACCCTCTTCTCTTCCTCCATCCATACAACCATCTAGAATTTGGGAAGAAAAATGCTTCATCTAGGCTGTCTTCTCCAACAACAAGAACTGCCCTTTGTTTTTGAAATTTGCCACTTTCTATAGCTGTGATGTTGTGATGTGTGCACTGAGCACAGGCTGTCTCAGGGTCCATGCATCACACCCATTCCACACTGGATAAATTGTGATGCTACTTACTGAAACCTTACACTGTTCAAATGATGTAAATGTAGGGAACCATTTTATGGCTTCAAGTAAACATCTGTGCTGCCTACTTGTATGACAGCAAGTCAGACACTGATGTACTGCGACCTCCTCACACCACATTGGTATTGAATCAAACTAGAAACAAGCTGAAAGCAAGCAGAGCACACATGGGCTGCTTGGAGAAGTATCCCAGGTTGCTAGGAACTGTGATGTCCACAAGGCTGCCTTCTCCAGCAGTGTCTCTGCTTCCATTGCCGCAGAGGTAAACTCTCCCTACCACGGACACATTCTAGGAAAACAAATGAAGTAACAGGAGATTCTTCTTGCCGAAGTCGAGTGATTCTATATGTTAAATATAAACAGAATTGTAATATTTAAGCATTTTACTTGACAGAAGGTATACTTCGTTAGCACAAATTCCTGAGCGAAACATTTTTGAAACTATATTTGACTGTGCGTATGACATTGCAAGTTCTTCAAATCTATCTAAAGAATATGAAGCAATAAATTGAAAAGGCTGGGTAAGCTACCCAGGGCAGGTGTTATTGGGGGATATTACAAACTTTGGCTTCTCTGCTCACAGGCAAGTTCTGTGTGTGTGCGCACACGCTGAATCAGATCTGATAGCTCTGCACAAAAATGGGTTTGTAGCTTGTGCCACTCTGAGAAGCCCCATGATAATGAATTACTCTCTTCCCTTCCACTGAGTCATCAGGGGAACTGATGGCTAAATTCTGGTTTCTGGTGAAAACACCAGGAACAAAATCTAAGTTAAATAGAACTCAGCTTGATCTCAGCATTCAGTTCACACTTAGAAGGGTGGCAGAAAAAAAATATGTTTGGCCCACAAATATTAAAGTGAGCCAGTTCATTCTGAGTACCACGTAGAGAAAGAAAATTAACATGGATCTCTCAATTTCTGTACAATCTTTCCTCCAGGACTTAAGAAACCCAACAAGAAGCCTGAGAAAAGCAGAGCATCAGCAAATCTGAGACAGTTAAAAAAACAAACCAAACCAAACCAAAAAAAAAAATCAAAAAATAGAATACAACACTCACAAAGTAATAGTAGGCATCACTGAGATCTAGGAAGGGGGTGTCTGACAGCCCCTCAGCAGCAGCCTTGGATGTATCTCCTGCAGGCTGTAGGTAGCCTTCACTCAGGAGGGAAGAGGCAAGCATCAGACCTTCTTTTCGATTTCGGATGGAGTTGCTAGACACCAGCCAGTCAATCACAGAGCTGCCTGGTTACAAAGGAACAAATAAAATCAGCCACAAACCAAGACAGACACAAATATGCCTAAAAATACACAGGCAACAACCCTACTCCATCTATTCAGCAATATCCTGAAAGATATTTTTAGTGACAACACAGAAAGCTGATCTGGAAAGGTGCTTAGGTCATCCAGGTACAGCAGATCTGATTGATGGCAGGGGCCGGTACATCTCTTGAACACTGTACCTGAGGGAGAAGAGAGCTGGGATACAAGACTGAGCTGGGAAGCCTTGGGGACAGGGACTGGGGAAGTACAGAGGACAGCCAGGCCTGGAGAAGGCAGTCTTCCAGGCTGCTATGTTACTGACACAGTGCTGTCGGAACAGAGAGACTTTGGACTCTAGAGCCCACAGATTTGACTTGGAACTGGACAGGAATGGCAATGTGTCACAGTTTGTTGATTAAAAAAATTCCGAAAGGATTAATTCTTCTGGAGTTAAGTGTTTCAGCAAATTTCTACAAAGATCTACTTCAATCTTTCTGGCAATGGTTAAGTTTCTTCCTCCTCTCTTGCTTACCATGAACACTTTCAAGCTTCATCCTTTGAGGACTTCCTGTGTTGGTCAAGAAAACATATGCCAGGTTTTCTTTTCAAACTTCCCTGTGCTCTACAGAGCTTAGAGTTGTTTTATCTATCTTTAGCCTCTCAGCCCTGTGCTCCCTTTATTGTATGGAAAAGAGGGACAAGAGGACCTTACCTGTAAAGCAGTGATTGAACACTTTTTTATCTTTTTCCAGCTTCAACTCCTTTATTCCCTTTTCAGGATCTTTCATTGAGAGGTACAAAGCACTGTGCGTAAAAAGAACCACAGGAACTGTTAGCAAATAAAAAACTTTCACCAGTTCATACAATAAGATCATTGTCATTCACGGGGTCTTCATGTTTTGCTGGCATATTGATCTCTGCAGAGCTATAGCATGGCTGAGTTTAATCTCCTGATAAATTTATGTTGCAAAGCCTGGAGGCCTCACTACGTCGCTGTCACAGCTGCAGGAGCAGAACGAGGAGTGCAGAGATGACTCACCACACCCCCATATGTTGAGAATGGAAGAACTTGTGGCAACTGTAGTGTGAAGAGAGGAACACCCATTGCTGAGGCACCTTCACAGGGCCCCACAGCCTCGGTGCCAAGAGGGGAGCTCGCTGCTTTGCTATGTTCCCCCAAAGGTCCTTGGCTGAGCAGAAAACCTGTCGCTGTGACATCTCAAAAGCCTGCACGCTCTCAGAGGCCCTAAATAACCTCAGTGATCCCAGTCTGACTTCCTTTCTCCCATCCACTTTTCACTTGCTCAGAACTCTTAATTCCTTGAAACTCTGGAATGACAAGAGGGACAAATATTAAATGTCGCAGGATAAGTCCTTTGGCCTCTTAGTCAGGGTGATCCTCTGCTGAAGCCTGTGAAGTCAGATTTAGCTGGATCTTGGCCCTGTGCAGTTTTACTGTCCTCTAAGGAGCACTGCAGGCTCATGTGTATCTTGGTATTTATTTACTGATCACAGGCAAAAAATAAGCCTTCCTTAATTTTTTTAACTACTGACAAACAGATGGCTTCCTATCTGTGTCCTTGATCTCTTTTTCTCCCTTTGCCAGTTTCAAGTTCTCTGGCAGGCACCACTCTCCCCTCACAAAAACTAGGCTAACATCAGAATTTCTCTGGAGAGCAGACAAAAAGTTTAAAATATTTTTGCAATAAATTACATATTGTATTAATACGCCTCTCCTGGAAGAACTACACTTTGACTGAGGTCTCCTTTTGTGCTGCAGTGTGCTCAGAAATCTCCTTACCAGCAAAATCCTTTGATAAATAAGCATGTTTTGTTACTAAAAGTGATCTTCCCGGTTCTGATTGCTAGCTCATTTCTGCCACATTGTGTGCTCTGAAACTGTTAGTTGTGCAGAAAGGACTCCGAGGAAAACCAGAGAGGTAGCATGGACAGACATGCTCATAGTTCTTCCAGACTGAAGTTACGTATCTGGCACACTGCCTGAGGATGGAAGTGAACAGGGGAGAAGAGCTATGAGAACAAACCTCAGGTTGATTGTTTCAGGCAGTCTGATAGACTTTCTTGTGGATTTTCTGGCAAACCTTTGGCCTCCATCTATGCAACTAATTGCTCTCTTTATATCCCGGACCCAGGCATCTCTCTCCTCCAGGTAGGCAGCTTGAAAAAAGTGGTCCTGCTGCTTGGCTGCAGTGAGCTTGAAGACAAACTGGAATGATAAATGATGTTTTTTTTAAAAGTTATTTTAGTGTAGCCAGTTGGGCATGATTAACCTAGTATCATCACGACATACACCCTACCTGTGCCTAAGGGACTACGGATAGTGCCTTACAGCCACAGTTAAACTAAAAAAACACTGAAGAAAAACATGAACAGGCAGTGAAGGTAACTCATTCCTTTTGTGATCTCCCTGCGAGCGATTCTGACGTTGTCAGCACAGCCAAGGCAACTGTTGAACGGCCCAGCAAAAGTTAAAACCAGCAGCTATATCAGTGCTGCTGATTTTTAACTTTTGCTGGGAAGTTCAACACAGCTGAAAGGCTGAAGTGCCCAGCCCCTTACAGTGGGTGTAAGTGTTGTAACGCTTAGAGGTGCAGTCGGTGTGAAGGAGGAAAAAAACCCCCACATCGTGTTGCTCAGCTACTGATTCACAAGGGGAGAAAAGGTCACAGTCACACTGGAGAGCAGCTGAACACACTTGCAGCCTGGCAAACCTTGAAGGGCTTGGTACAGAGATGGTACATCCAACCCTTGGCTATACCTTACGACTGTTGCCTATCTAAACACACTAGCAACAATGGAGAGACTGTATTTCCCCAAAATTAGAAAAGCTCTTTTGAAAGTAGTTCTAAGCAGAAAAAAAAAAAGAAACCAACACAAAGTTCCCACAGTTTGATCTCAGTAATCTTCTGGATGGAAAATCTGGATCTAATTACTCAGGCAAGAGGGTTTCCACTTCCTCTAAAATACAGTTCCCCATAAGCGGAACTGTAATTTGTTCCGTAGTTGTAGTAGAGTAAGTACAACAGGTTCTGACACAGCAGGCATCTGAAAATGACAGGCTAATCAGCAAGCAAACCGCATGGCTTTATGAGGGCAAGTAAAGCAGAGACAATCATCAAAGAGCAGAGTGCGGGGAATCTACAACAACGAAATCAAAACACTGAAGGAGCCTACTGAAGCCCGCATTTGTAAATGGCACATTTCTGAATGTCTCCAATATGCATCTTCCAGGCTGTCCACGGGAAGAACTCTGACACCCTGCAATTGCGCAGAAGCCCCACTGACTTTCACAGAAGACAGATTTCGAACTTACAAAGCAGTGGGTCCTCAGAAATCCCCTTCAGACAGAAAAGTAACAATTTCTTATCTGACACGGTTCATATTTCCATCAGCACGCACCTTTTCTATTATTCAGTGAAGAGCTACACCCTGAAAATCAATGTACAGTGCATGTGCAAAGCAGACAGATCTCTCCAAATCTCAATATCCACGAGTCACGCTAACACACCAGATTAACAGAATGAAATAGCAAAGCATTAAAGCAAGATTTTACCAAAGGAAAAATCAGCACTCAAAGTTGAAAAGCAGAGAAGCAATGCTCATGAAATGCTAGTGAAATGCTAAAGAGGAGTTCTCATTTCCAGTACCCAGAGGAGACTTGGACAGCTCTTTCTCTTAACTTTAGCTTTTACAAAGCTAGGGCACGAAACTTGACATTCAAGCGTCCTCTGAAATTGGTGAAGAGGTTGAGTCTCCAATCCTAGAAGCGACCAAGACTTCCTCAGATGTTGTGTATCAATTTGTGCTTTTGAGAAAATTAGACCATTAGACTGAATTAAACACCAACATTTTAAATATTTTAAGTTAGGGTGAATTAATCTGACTATGAGCAACCATACGTGATAGTGTTATCCACAGGAAAACCATGGGGAAAACAGAGAAAGCACAAGTATAGCAGAATTAACATCACATTAAGCAACGATCAAACTTGAACAACACACAGTGGTAAATGCCCTTTGAAATAACATCTCAAAATATGCAGTTGCAGCCTCTTCTGAACAGGCTATATCTGTTTAACAAATCCAGGATTGCTTCCTTTCCTCTCGGCACCTGCTTTTTGCAATTGATTTAGTAAACAAAGTCTACCGGTGATGTGCCCTGAGGTTTCAAGGCAGGCCCTGGTGCAGACACACCGCCCAATTCAAAAAGCTGATATCTAACCAGACAGATATAAAAGTCTGCTCGTGGCTCAAAAGTCCCTGCTCCAAACTGGGCCCAGGTGAGTGAGACTGGACTTAAAACTGGCCTCATGAGAATTATCCCACTTCTTACCCTACAGAACTCCTGTCTTAAAAACACACTTTCGTTTCTAGCCATATAAAATAAATGGATGCAAACCACTAAGAACCAGAATAATTCCCATAAGAGGAAGAACTGTATGTTTTGACACCAGTGAGAGGGCAGGATGGAGTGCAGAGGCTTCGGATTCAGCAGTAAATTTGTAAGATACAAAAAACAAGACAAAACAAAACAAAAACATTTTCAAGGAATAAATGTAGAAATTTAGGTTTAATCATATTGGGCAGTAACTACTTGTAAGAACAATCCCAGTGATGGTGCTGCTCATATGAATGAACATGTTGCAGTTTTGACTATTTGAACAGTGCAAATTTTAAGACAAAATACGCCTCCAGGGCGGTTGGGCTACGGACTTGCTGAATGATCTCACCAATTCAACAAGGAGGATCTCATCCAGCACCTGCTGAAGACGTTTCTTTCGCTTCCACTGACTTCAGCAAACTCTGCATCAGATCTTACTTATGAAAAGGCGTCTCAAGCCCCAGGTCTGAGATCCGTCTTTTTTTTTTTCCCTCTATTCTCCCTCAGAAAAGGCCCCAGCAACTAAAATGAAACAGACCGTAAAACCCGTTGTCTAAACTAATAATGTAAAATGAAGCATAATGTAAAACTTGACCCTCAAAGACTTCATCAGTCTTCGATACAGATGTAGTGCAGCTTCTGCAAACTGGTACATCCTCAAGCAACCCTTTGGGCAGGTGATGATCTCTCTTACTGTGCCTTTAGCAGACATTGGGTACTTCAGACCTCTCTGCCTGTTTTATAGAACGCACATAAGCTAGTGAATTATATTTTTGTTATTAATAAATGTATTACTGGAACTGATGTTTCCAAGCAACTACTGTAGACTGATACTGATGCCAGTGTCTCCATGGGAGTTTAAAAAAACCAACCAAACAAAACATAGAATCACAGAATGGTTTGGGTTGGAAGGAACCTTAAAGATCATTGAGTCCCACACCCCTGCCCTAGGCAGGGACACCTCCCACTAGAGCAGGTTGCTCAAAGCCCTGTCCAACCTGGCCTTGAACACCTCCAGGGATGGGGCATCCACAGCTTCTCTAGGCAACCAGTTCCAGTGCCTCACCACCCTCACAGCAAAGAATTTCTTCTTAATATCTCATCTAAATCTCTCCTCTTTCAGTTTAAAACCATTACTCGTCATCCTATGGCTCCCCTCCCTGATCAAGAGTCCCTCCCCAGCTTTCCTGTAGCCTCCTTTAGGGACTGGAAGGGGCTCTAAGGTCTCCCTGGAGCCTTCTCTTCTCCAGGCTGAACAACCCCAAACAAATCCCAACACAACCATTTGGAAAGGAATGGTTGATGAGAAAAAAAACTTAATTTCTACCATTATAATGTATGATCTGTGATATGCTTGAACATAGTACCCTTCTCCCCATGCATTACACTTCATGTACAGAGTGAAGAGTGTTGTGCTGAGACTTATTAATTACTTTACGTAGAAACATGGCTTCAAATCAGCAGAATTAGAACCAAATGCGTGCAGATATACTTAACTTCTGTTCCTTTCTTTGGTTATTTAATGTTCCTGCTCTGTGCTCTAATCCCTACATGTAATTATGCTTCACTTTTATTAGTCGTGGTTGACAGAAGATGTAAAGCCCAGCCAGCACCTGGGCACCACAGTGCCACACAGCCACGCTGGTTGAAGCAGAAGGTCTGATCAGAAGCTGCAGGGGCTAAGCAGTCGGGTTGGCCCAGCCGTGCCACAGGGTGGCTCAGGCAGAAGCTGTTAGCATTAAGGAAGAGTAAATGGCCTTGACCAGCAGTCAATCTCAAACCCTTCTGAACCAGCTGGACAATCATCCTTGCCAGCTCAGGAATCAAAAACATCTATGGGGTGGGAATGCATGACCATGCAATTCTCCTTCCAGGCATGACAATACAGTCTCTTGTGGACAACTCCTAGTACCTAGAAAGAGCTAGGAAAAGCAGAAAGCTCTTGATGATCCTGCTCTGGGTGGGATTTTCAAGATAACGGTCCTCTAAAACCTCCTGTTCCCAGGAGAAGCAGCCATCTACAACTTCTTTGACTCAGCACAGGATTAACAGCAATCTTTATTCTCTGCTCCATCCTTTTATTGTACTGTCTCACAGAGAGCTCTTAAGTTCAGAGCCTCTATTTGTTAACAGCTGTAACTCTAACAAGACTCCATAAGAATCAACTTTTTTTTTCCTCCATATAAACATTGTGTCTGCACAAAGAAGAAAAAAAAAAGAAAGGAAGAAGTTGAAGAAAGGAAGGGAAAAGGAAAGCCAGCAGGTCCAAACCTGACACCAGGGACCCTGACTCCACTTGCCACAAAACCTAAGGGCAGGTGTAATTCTCCTCACTTTACTCACATGAGAAAGTAAAGCTTGCTCTCTCATGCACTCTCTCATCCTTTCGCTTTTTCTAGTGCTCTCAGAGGCTTCTATCTTTAGTCAGGCATCCTTACAGTAAATTTCTTTAAACTGTAATTGGATAGTCTTCCAGATTCTAGGGGACCCCTCTGTCAGAGGAATTCCTGGGGTTATAACGCCTATTTGATGAAATTAAGAGTTGCTGAAATAACAAGTGACTACCTAAAGATATGATTCTTTGCTCGCATCCCCTCTTGAAGTATCCTGAATTTTACCTGAGCAGTCAATCCGTTCAAATACTACACAAGTCCAAGCCTGCTTGTGACCTTCTAAAACAAGAGGGAATCGCCACTAAGATAAGCATAAGGAATTTGTAACCACCACCCTTGTGCTTCTTCCGTGCCTCCAGGAATATAAGTATACTGTCAATTATTGTTATAAAAAAAGTACTTACCATTCTTTTGCCAAAATCTTGGCATGGGCTGTTAATAGAGCTTCCTTTTAGTGGGATCATCCCTTTGGGGCTGTTGTCAGCCTTCCGCTTGTAGAATTCAATTCCATCGTCAAAGAGCACAACCCACATCGGCTTCCAGGTATTAAACATGCTGCCCTGCATCAACAAACCACTGTGTATATTATGTTCAATAAATATTTTTCACATGATATCCACTGAAGATATGATCTTCTAGGGAGCATGTGACTGACACTAAAATAACTATAGTTAGTGTCTCAAGGGGAACATACCACAACTGCACCCATCTTACTATGCAGTTCAAAAACATTGTTATTATTCTGACTACCATTAATTTCCCCTTGTAGTCACTGGAGCTATAAGTTTTTCCAAAATTGCATTGAATGCCTCAGCAGGTGTTTTGTTTCTGTATCAGTCCCAACCATTGTCTTCAAGATGATATAGTGGTAATATTACAAATAATCCTCAAAATTTCTGGATGGGAACTGGCACATTAGGACTGCCTCTTTAACTTGGAAATCCTGTGCTGTATTTGGGACTTGATGCTACAATACTGTCAGTCGTTGAAGCTTGGCTGTCTGATAGGAAAGCACACATCTCAAAGGATTTGTAGACATGTAAGACGAAACTGTAAGAGTAATTAATAGTTTAAGGGCCTGAGGTTGTAGATCTCCAGCTGCTGTGGAGAGGAATTGAGGTGCTTCGTTTCATCTTTTAAAGCTTTTACTTCCCATTCCAGAAACACAGCTGTTAGATGCAAGAAATACAGAGACAAAGACATTGCCAGAGCCTATATACAGTGAAACACACAGCAAAATTCTCAGGGACTCAGAGAGGAATGACCTGCTTGTGCATCTGTGTTGTGCACAATTAACTCCTAGAATCACTAAGACTGTTGTACTTCAGCTAGATGATCTCTCTGGTCCTGTCTGCAACCAGCTTCAAAAAGGGTCATTAATCCCAGATACCCAAATGATTTACTGCTCAGCTAAATGAGTGTTCAGATATGCTGAATACCAACAGTTCCTCTGAAGAGTTAACAAAGCACAACCAACACTTGTGGGCCCTGAATCAGATGCCGTCCTTCAAAAACATTAGCTTCCCCTGCTCTGTTACAGAGAGAGACCTAAACTTATAAACAACCCCCCTACAACTCCATCCACAGCATCCCTGTCCTCTTCTGACCACAGTGTTCTCTGGAAACCCCACTAAACAGGGAACTATAAAAAAGAGTCTCATTTGGGTACCACATATGGGTTGACTGCTGGTTTTTGTGTTGGTTTTTTTTTTTAAATAAGCCACAAGAATTTACCATTTTTTGAGAGCCCAAATTGACCCACTGGGTGATTTTTCTGCTAAGAAATCAATTAAGATGATGAGCCAAGACAAGGGTTGTTGCAATTTCCTTTTGTTTCTGCATTTACCACAGGTTACAGCACTTCTGCTTATAAACAGACAAGTCCACTAATTCCTGAAGACTGAACTCTGACAATGGAAGCCACTGCAGAGCAGAGTTGGACTAGCAGTCTCAGATCCACACCATCAGCAAACCCAAACACGGTCACGCCGTTCTCCCTTAAAATATCTCATGAAAGACAAGCAAGCAGGATGCTGGATTTGATTTTCCTGGACTAAAAATCAAATTGTCACACCTACTCCAAAGACTGCAGATACAGACAGGTGTTCCTTGAACTGCTCTCTGAAATCATTAGCCACTTTAAAAAACACACGCAACTTCCTTTGGTAGAACAACTTATTTTTTTAACATCTGCAGCACTACAAGATTAGAAAATTCACTGTTTCTTACGCACAGACAACGACACAAGGTCCCCAAAATATACAAACAGAAGTTTAAGATGAACCTAAATCAGCACTGAAGTCTGAACCCACATTACAGGAGGCCACATTGCTCCAGCTAAAGCACTGAACCCCAAGCACAGCACAGGTTCCTCAGCCCCATATAAATATCAAGAGGAGAAAGACAGTGATAAATGGCCTTCACTCCCTGCAAAGCAAGCTGTGGCTGCACGGATGACTCCTTTGGGAGGTCACATTCTTGGTTTCACTTTACAGGCATAAGTGAGAGGAGGAGAACACGTAATTAGCAGGTAAGGTTAATCAGGAGCATGCTCATCCTAGCTGGAAGCTCTGGTGGTGGAGTTCACAGCAGCCTCACTGATACATCAAACAGCTGGTACCAGTCTGATCTGTATCTTCTGCTCCTTTTGCCCTCCAGCCCTTCCTCTAGCAAACTGCTGTTCCTCACCACCAGCACAAGCTCACTTCTGCAAGGACAGAGCCACTTATGAGTCTGGCTGTTCTAGGAAATTGGCACAATTTCCACTTCCCTGTTGCCATTGCAACAGCACCCAGCAGCAACAACAGAGAGACTTTTTGGGGACCCAGGACCCACAGGAATATGAGGGACTGACACTGGCACATCTGTATGCATCTTTTCTCCAGCATACCCAGCCAGGCACACAGTTTGGGATTGTCACAGCGTCTAGGTTTCCAGCCATTCCCCTGTCAGGGAGGAACATAGATTGTGAGCCACTTGCTCCACATATCAGGCCATTGGAACTGGAGATCTGCAATCTGCAGAGCACGAATTTGGCTCTCTCCTTCCTTGTGACAGCATCACCGTAACTTTGTGATTACTTTATAAACTTACTTCCTTTCAGTGTCGGTGGAAATAAGACTGAGGAGTGGTCTCTTCACAACAGTGGTGCTAGATGGGAGATCATTCCAGCCAGCTGTTCTAATAAGTGAAATTCTCATTCTGATGAGCAGAGACACCACACAAGAGAGCTCCTCTCTTGCTCTGGGACTGACATTGTTTAGTCAGGTTGCTTTAAGCCAGGCTGATCTCACAGGATTTAAACAACAGTCAAGGCCTTATCCTATGGGCTCTACCACAAGAGAATCCTTCCCTGCTGTGCGGTAGCGACTGTGCTCCTAAAGAAGGGAAGTGCCCATGACCCCACACGCTGTCTCTAGGCCAAAGTGATCTGACCTCTTTAATCTCACTGTGCTTCCTTGGTGTTTAACTCAGTGATTAAGCACTATCGAGTAGGCTGTGGCCATTCCAAGCTGTTACCTGTTTTCCCAAGTTTCCACTAAGGGCATTAGGTTTTCTTCATAAAAATACAAATCTTTTGATCCAAAGGTACATCTGAGATATGTGCAAAATGCCTTATGTAGTATTCTGCCAAGATCTAACCGCTAGCAAGTACCTCTGTAATCACTAACACCACATTGTTTTACCGCTCAAGGAATTCTGTCCACTTGCCAGGAAAAAAATTATTCTTTTTTTAAAACTGAAACCCAAGTGTGTTTCTCCACACCTCCCCAACCTGTTCGGAGCTAGCTTCCTCCTCCACTCAGTCCAAAACTGCCCACTTACCTTCTTAACTAAGTAGCCCTCCCTTATGCGCATTGGTTCTCGCTCCATGTTCTCAGGCAATCCTGCTCTCGGGTCTATCAGCGCAGGCAGCAAAGTTCCTCTGGCAGCAAAGACCGTAGGCTGGCGTTTCTACAGCACAGCTGTGTCACTTTCACAAGTTCCTCTGCCTGCTAATCACATGAAAACAAGCCCATTTCCTCTTACAGAGTGAGAGATAGGAAAATGCAGAAGCACATGTGTATTTATAGTTTGACAGAACGGGCAGCAGCCTGACAAAACGCTCAACTGTATCAAACACGGCCAGCCTTGATGACAGAGTCCTGGGAAATTAAATAAGCATTTTAGTGCCCAGTCCCAAGAAATAAGGCCCGCTCCGCAAACACATGAGCTTTAGCAAAACAACAATCAGGGTGGCAGACTGTGTTGCTGCTTGGTGCACACCAAAAGGATCTCAGAGACAGGTTTCCGACTCACCGGTTCTGTCACCGTGTCACGTCATCCCATCTTCAAAGTCCAAGTCCCAGTGGGTGAGCACAGGGGGCCTGGCAGCGAGCAGGAGGCCCCTCGCTTGGTAATGATGATGCGCCCTCTGCTGATACAAGAAATGTGTTTATCAGACCTGATCAGCTTCTGGAGTTTGATGTTGAGGGCTCCCAAAAAGGTCAGCTGTCAGACAGGCACAAACGGATTAAACCAGCGCATGACAAAGCACCACAGAATGTCACTTTCTGTGAGCACCTTTTACTTGCTGCAGAGCTCATTTGGCTGTATTTGGTAAAAGTAAGGCAAAATGATAATTTTCCAAAAATTGATATATACCAGAGTCACAACCCCTCTTCCCCATACAGAAGGCAATAAGGAGGCTGCTGCATTGCCAAGGACAAAGTTTTCTCCCATTCACAAGACTTTTACAGCTGAGCACATTCAGACAAGGACAAAGCCTACGGTCTGTCACCTCTGCCACTTCTAAAGATCCCAAAACAGGGATTTTTTCCGCAGAAATTCCTGCTCTCCATTTGACTCTCTGTCTCAGCCTTTACTCAGAAGTACAGAGAAGTCTGCCAAGATCTGTGATAGGGGACCAGAAGGTTAGAAGAACCCTCAGAGGTTTTCTTTACCCGTTCCTCACTGATGCCTAATTTAGGGTTCTCCCACAGATGAGACTCCAATCTTTCCTTGGTTACCTGTATTAGTGCTTCACTATCCCAACTGCTGAACGTTTCATCTCACTGTCTGAACTGAAATTTTCTTTTCCAGACCTTTCTGAACTAGCTGCTGTTCAAATGATCCCTCCAGTCCCATCTTCAGGCAGAGCACCTGCGTGTACCAGTAATCTCAGGCTGTACGCTTTGCACTGCATTCCACTCAAAGCATACCTTTTTGTGATGCTTTTATATGTTTTCAGGTTGCTCAGATTTTGTTTCTAGAACCTACAGAGTCTCAGTACATTGTTCCTTCGCTCACGTAAATCATGCTATTGTGAGGGATCAGATTGCTATTAAAGGCCCTGGTTGCTGACCAAGCCCATCATCCATCAGGCAGTTAGCAAATCAAAGATTTGAATACACGCTTTCCAGTTCTCTGGCTGTCAAGTGTACTTGACATTCAGCCAACAGATTCTAAAATTATTAGAGCTAGAAACTCACACATAGCTAATATGTGTTCATGCTCTTTGGAAACTGAGCTGAAGTTAAAATTCATCACTAAGAAGCGATCAGAAAGCTTCATGGTCACATTTACAGTAGAGAATCTGCGTCCCAGTTCCAGGGCCTGGAATGAATTGAAGATGCATTCCAGAGCTGAGATGATCTAACTGAATTTCATAGAATCATAGAATCACAGAATGGTTCAGGTTGGAAGGGACCTTAAATATAATTGATTTCCAACTGGGCAGGAACACCTCCCACCAGACCAGGTTGCTCAAAGCCCCATCCAACCCGGCCTTGAACCAGGGATGAGGTATCCACAGCTTCTCTGGGCAACCTGGGCCAGGGTCTCACCACCCTCACAGGAAAGAATTTTTTCCTGAGATCTCATCTAAATCTCCCCTCTTTCAGTTTAAAACCATTACCCCTCGTCCTATCACTACAATCCCTGATAAAGAGTCCCTCCCCAGACTAAAGCTGCTCATTAAGTACAATTCTGCCTTTTCCCTAGTACCACATTTATAAAGATGACCTTGAAACTTTCTCCAAAAGTATCTGCTCCGCATGGAGAGAAAAAGCTTGCTGAGCACCTCTTTCAAAGAGTTACCCCTTGTTCTATAATTTCTGAGTTACATTTCTGTGAAGGCTTCCTTCACTTCTCATAAGCCTTAAAATGATGCTTGATGGACACAGGAGATTGTAGACTCCTTCTGCATAATATCTTTTTTGATCAATAATTCCTTTTGCTTTAAGGAGGTGAATTATTTCCTTCTCTTCCCTTTCATTCCAGTGGTTCCATCTCTGGGAAAAGGTACACCTTTTTTTTTTTTTTGCTCTGATTGGATAATCCAAAAATACAGGTCATGGACAATGATAACTCAAATTAAACACCTTTCACTGTATGGCTGGAAGCCAAACTATCCCTTTATTAGCTGCCTTGAGGCCATAGTGCTATAGAACCTGGGGCAAGCATTAGAGATGAAGAACTCTCTCTACTTTGCTGCCTCTCAGGCCTGAGGAAAGGAAACCCCTTCCCTAGCTGGAAGGGCTTATGGGGAGCAAAGACAAAAGAATCTGCCAGCATTTTCCTCCCTGCAGACAGCCTTTCCACAGGTCTTCCTCTCAGCAGCCAAGCTCCTGCTGGTTCAGTGTTTGTGCTGAGTCAGGATGACGGGGCCCGGCACGATGAATTGGTGATATGAAATGTCCCAGGACAGATCCTCTTCAACAGAGCATCTATATGACCTTATACTAAAAAGTGGTTTAATGCGAACAGAAAAGGATGCTGACTTCACAATTTAGCAAAAGCTCAGTTACTCATTTACCTTCATGAAAAGCCCTTGGAGGTGTGAAATGCAATTCTAGATACAGTGGCACCAAGCCAATGACTCCAGAATTTACCATTAGCTACTTAGCAACTCAGTGACAAAGCATAAAATTACCTCCATTCAGTATTAGCTGGAAGCAACTACTTTTATAACACTTCTTTTCTCTATATTCTCTCTATTTCCTCTTCAAAACTCAGCTATTCCTTTTGCCCTTATACCTTAGCGTGTCTGGAACGATCCCTTTCTGTTAACACTGCGGCTTGGTTTCATTTATCGAGTATCACCTCAGGGGAATCAGCACTTGCTCTTTCCCCAGGCAGAAATGTCCTAATCAGCCTAATTGTTCACATGAAGCAAAATGGTCCTTAACCATACAGGTGCCACAGCAGGAATGAGGGACAGCCTGGACTGCTGACGCATGTCTGTCTCTGTGCAGCTATTCCCAAAGAGCAGCACTGGGCGTAAGAGAGAGGAAGAGCTGCGTTTCTTCTAAGTCTCCACAGAGGGGAGGATAGAACTTTGTCTGGCAGAAAGTAACCTGCACTGTGGAAACCTGCTATAACTTACCCTGTTCTCCAAATTTCTGCCAAAGTAGGTAAAAATGCATGATGCTGGATTGGCAACATCTGCCAATATCTTGGCTCAGTTTACTGGCAAGTGATCTGCTCTTGTACGGGAGATCTTGCTGCTGTATTTCCTCAGAAAAATCTGGTTTCTTTCTGCTGCTTCAGGGTCTGCTCCTGCAAGCGTTAAAAAAAAAAAGTGATCAACCACATCTATCTGAGCAAGGGATCTAACTGAAACTGGTGGGCATTTATACCGAAAATCAGAGCCATATCTTTGCAAATAAGCGTCAGCTGCAAGAAAGAGAGGCGGTTTCTCAGCTTGTTACATCAGCTTCATTGCCCTCTCTACTAGCTCTTGCACAGCCGTTCTTCAAACATGTTTGCTGCGTTGTAAATGCCATAAGCCCACTCCATCTGTAACAGAGCATGTGAATTCTCCATAAATATGCATCTCTCCAGCAAATCAAACTGCATTTCCAGGGGAAATTAAATTAAATGCTATACTTTCAAAGCGACAGTCTGCATGCAAAATATAACATACACATGTGGTTTGCAAAGGTGACAAGGACTCAGTCTGGCTTACGGTTCAGTAAAACCCTTTCTCGCTTCTGCACAGAGGTCTCAAAAGAATTACAGTATTACATGGAGAGCTGACAGGTGTAAGTCTCAGCACAATTCACTCCGTACGGAATCACATATATGGCTATTTTTAGTGAATGAGAGATTGTGGCTTTGCATCCTATTCTCGACAAGAAACCCGAAACCGGAACGTTTCCAAATTTAGCACTGTGTTAAGAAAGTACTCAAAGAGCAGCAAGCACGAGAAGTCTATTACAGGTATTGTACCTTGGAACCTAAATGCTGTGGGTTAGCTGTCATAAATAAACCACCTTGGTTCTGACCTCAAGGCCCGCACAAATGGCAACACTGAAAAGCTTCTGCAGTTGACATATACCATGCATAGAGAGATCACATGAAGTGGATGCAGTTGAGAGACCTAATGGATTTCTCCGGAACGTTTTCTAGACAAAATGGATCACCAAAAAGCATAGGCCATGGCTTAGCTGCATATTAGCTCTGACTTTTCATCCAACCTCACCTGTGACGTACTCACCTCTCCCCTGCAGCATCTCCCCATCAGTGTAACCTGCAGGTGATGCAGCTGCAGCAGGGAAGGCCTAGGCACGAGAGAGAGGTCTTGGATGTTGAAGCTGCGGTGCGAGAAGACCTCCATAGCTCTGGGAAGAAAAAGAGAGATGAGAATAGCTGAGCACGCTGGCTGCAGCTCACTTGAGGGAGCTCACCGCTCCCTTCAAAAACACTAAGGGGTTCTCCAGGGCACAGGGGAGTGCTGCGAAGATCCTGCCCTAAAGGAAGGGAAGGCAATTGGCTGGGAAGCCTCAGATGCCAGGAGAACAAAAGGTGGATTTGAAGGAGTGAAAAAAAACCCCAACAAAAAAAAGCAGTTTTCCACTGTACAAAGACATTAAAGATTCCAACCCCTCAAATGTAGGTGTAGAGAACGGAGGAACGGCCACAGATTTATTGCTTTGTTCCTGGAAGTAAATTACTGCTGTGGCTTAAGAGAAATGGGACCTTGTCCTAAGTCTACGATGATCTATTTAGCCTCACATCTTGTAAAGGTCAGCATATTCGCTCTGTACTCCTGGCAAAACCACACTGCCTCCTTCGTCCTGCAGGTATTTTGCTCCCTGCAGAATATAAAGCAATTAATATCAGGTAACCATGCAGCAGCCTGGGGGCTACAATCCACAGAAAATCCCCATGGGGACTGAAAGGGCACAGGTTTCTGTAACCAGGGCCCATCCCACCACCCTCAGTGAGGGAGCAGTCCATAGCACCAGGCACCTCCATAGGGATGGGCTAAAGTCAAACCAGGTAGTCAGCCTGCAGGTCAGGATCAATGATACCCACGGCTAGATACATCTGTGGCAGAGCTGGAGACCAGCACTCCCAAGCATAACTCAGAAAGAGAGCGAAGGCCCAGGGCTAAGCTGAAATAGGGCCCACGGGCAGAGATGTGGGTGGAAGCCCCAGGTGAGGCTGGTCAGGGCCATTAAGGTGGGCAGCAACAAAACCAACCTCCCCGAAAGACTTAGCAAAGGCTATGCCTCCCCTGATCTACACTGATTAAGAGCATACGGTAGGATCAGATAAGTAGATGCGCTAACAGCATGGAAGTTATCAGATCAATACAAAGAAAGGCAATGCCCATGTTTAAAATTGCTTCTTCATAAATGCTCTACTCCCATCGTGTTTCGCTTTCATGCGGTAAAACAATTACTCAGCCTGTATATCTGTGATCCACAATATGATGCTTTTCTAGTCCTCCCTCGTGTTTGCCACTTTAAGTCACAGGGGTCTGGAATAAAGTCACGGCCTGCGCTGTGTCCAGAGAAAGATGATCATTCAGGCAGAAATAACAAGGGGAAAAAAAAAAAACTCGTTATAGATCTGACCGCTCATGTACTTGGGAAACTAATTGGAATCAATGTCTTCAGCTACACACAATTTACTACAACATGATATGTCTGGCCCATGAGGCGAGTAAAACTGATCCCTGGCAATGGCCATTATTCTTCACACTCCACTTTAAGTGATACTATCGGATTCCTCATGTGTAAGGCCTCTGATTCCGTGCTGAATTACATTTAAAATCCCAGAAGAGGGGATTGCTGCAAGCAAAACTTTCCACAAGCCACAAAGTGCAGCAGTTTCAGCAGAATATAAAGAAAAACGAGAATCCTCTTGTAATGAGCAAATAAGATAGGAAGAAATGTACATGTGGTCTTCTTTTGTGGAGCCACACTGTTATGAGATACGTGACTATACACAGCAGCTGCTTCCTCATCTGAAGCCCTGTACATTGTCTGACTGTCTGATAACTTCCAAGGTTGTCTCATAACTTCCAAGATATTTTCAAGACCATTCACTGTTGACCTCAACAAGGGTTGGAAAGATTCATTTTACCTACTTTTGGTGTCTGCTTTTGAGGATCTTTAAAGTCAGTGATGATCCTTGCAACAAACTGAGGTCAGTGTATGATTCACAGTCAATAGTTGGTCCCCACAATGGCACGAGTTGCTCCTGCAACTTACTACTTTATTAGCTGCAACAATTCTTTGATTAGGTGCCCTTTGGCAATATAAGAGTCTTGGATGACTCACCAAGCCCAAAGGATTCTTCTCATACATTAACGTTGATAATGTCACTACCTCATCATACATAGGGAGTTGTTTTATTTTTCTTTAATGGCATTTGTTTCACTCTTGACTGTTCAGTGGGAGAAGTAATGACTGCATTGCGTAACAACTTCCCTATAGGGGAAACAACTTCCCTATAGGGGAGCCCCTGCTACCAGTAGCTGCTATCGAAGGTGGGAGGTTACTCACAAAACTAATCACATACACAGTTCTGAGATGCAGAGATCATGCCCTGCCTTTATCTTTGTGGAAGTCTTGCTGGCTGGACACATTATGAAGCTTATTCTTAGCTGGGTACCTAATTAAGTAGGATATTTTAAATTTTTTTGCAGAAGTTAAATTTTTAGCAGAATGTATTCTTTTGCTTAACGTTCAGAATAAAATTAATTAATTATTTAACTAGCATGCACAATGAAACGCAGCTGAGTAATGCTCTATCTTTCATTTGGCTTAGCAATCCTACATTTTGCTGCCATGTGTACATCCCAGCTTTAGAAAAACAAAGAAAAGGTCAGGTCCAATGCAAGATGTAGCTATGAAATTCTCCTAACAAAATCATGAACTCTGCCTTTATGTCCAATCACAAAAAAATATATTTGTGGCCCAAGTCCTATGTCAGCCATAAGAATCACAGAATCATAGAATGGTTTGGGTTGGAAGGGAACTTAAAGATCATCCGGTTCCAACCCCCCTGCCATGGGCAGGGACACCTCCCACTAGAGCAGGTTGCTCAAAGCCCCA
>JAOXNO010000024.1:18735373-18772698 GCA_028565335.1 Limnodromus scolopaceus | reverse complement strand
CACCCCCAAGTCCTTCTCCTCAGGGCTGCTTTCTAGCCATTCTCCGCCCAACCTGTATTTGTGCTTGGGATTGCCACATCCCAGGTGCAGGACCCTGCACTTGGCTTGGTTAAACTTCATGCGATTTGCACAAGCCCACCTCTCAAGCTTGTCCAGGTCCCTCTGGATGGCATCCCTTCCCTCCACCATGTCGACCGCACCACCAAGTTTGGTGTCATCAGCAAACTTGCTGAGGGTGCACTGTATCCCGCTGTCCACGTCTCCCAAAGATGTTGAACAGCACTGGTCCCAGTACGGACCACTGAGGAACACCACTCGTCACTAGCTGCCAATTGTACATTGAGCCATTGACCACAACCCTTTGAATGCAGCCAGCCAGCCAGCTCCTTATCCACCAAGTGGTCCATCCATCGAATCCACTAGTTTCCAATTTTGAGACCAGAATGTCGTGCGGGACAGTGTTGAAAGCTTTGCACAAGTCCAGGTAGATGACATCTGTTTCTCTGCCCTTGTCCGCCAAGTGTGTGGCAGTATCACAAAAGGCCACAAAATTTTGTCAGGCATGATTTGCCCTTGGTGAAGCCATGTTGGCTGTCTCCAATCACCTCCTTATTTTCCATGGCCTTAGCAGAGATTCCAGCAGGATCTACTCCATAATCTTGCCAGGAACAGAGGTGAGACTGACTGAATGTTGCAACTGAATGTTGCAGTTTTAACAGCAAACAAGAACAAATGCTAAAGAATGGAAAGAATCCTGCTCCTGGGTTAAAAGCAACCTCTAACTGTTAGACTGGAATGAGAACTGCAGAGACTTGAATTATGGTGCAATTTCTAGGTTCAAAGATCTTTCTGCCAGAAGAAATGGTATCAGTCATAGGTAAATAGTAGTATTAGGCTTAAAGAAATGAGATTCTGATCTGATACTGCAATTACAGTAACGCGTTTGGTTTTCTCCATTAAATAAGATTGTGACAAGGTGATTAAAAAAAAATAAAATCCGAGCAGAAAACCTGAGCCAAATATTGATGTTGACATTTGACCTCATGGTGCAAGAAACTGACCCTCAGCCTAAGCATGGTGACTCACAAAAACCTTTCACCGTACAGGGAGAAGTAGCACAAACTCATGTCTTTGCTCTCCACCCTCCTCTCTCTCTCGGGCAACTCTGGCTCCTGAGAGCCACTACGTAGATGCTTCAGCCCACCCCAGAGGGCTTGGTCAGCCAGCGGGAGCAATGACCTGGATGAGGGCACAGAGTGTACCCTCAGCAAATTTGTTGATGACACTAACCTGGGAGGAGTGGCTGACACACTAAAAGGCTGTACTGCCATTCAGGGAGACCTGGACGAGCTGGATGGAGAGGAACCTAATGAAGTTCAACAAGGACAAGTGTAGAGTCCTGCACATAGGGAAGAATAGCCCCATGCACCAGTACAGAGTTGAGCTCTGCAGAGAAGGACCTGGGAATCCTGATGGTCAACACGCTGACCATGAGCCAGCAAAGTGCCCTTGTGGCCAAGAAGGCCAATGATCTCCTGGGGTGCATTAAAAAGAGTGTAGCCAGCAGGTCAAGGGAGGTCATCCTCCCCCTCTACTCTGCCCTAGTGAGGCCGCATCTGGAGTACTGTGTCCAGTTCTGAGCCTCTCAGTTCAAGAAGGACAGGGAACTACTGGAAAGAGTCCAGCAGAGGGCTATGAAGATGATCAAGGGAATGGAGCACCTCTTTTATGAGGAAAGGCTGAGAGACCTGCATCTGTTTAGCCTGAAGAAGAGAAGACTGAGAGGGGATTTTATCAAGACTTATAAATATCTAAAAGCTGGGTGTCAAGAGAATGGGACCAGACTCTTTTCAATGGTGCTCGGCAACGGGGCACAAACTGAAAGACAGAAAATGTCCTCTGAACATGAGGAAAAACTTCTTTACTTTCAGGGTGGCAGAGCACTGGAACAGGCTGCCTAGAGAGGCTATGGAGTCTCCTTCTCTGGAGATATTCCAAGCCCACCTGGACATGTTCTTGTGTGACCTGCTCTGGGTGACCTTGCTTTGGCAGGGGGGTTGGACCAGATGACCTCCAGAGGTCCCTCCCAACCCCTGCCATTGACTCTGTGATTTAGAGGGACACCCCTCCGACGGGGGGGGATCCCCCGCGGGGCCCTCCCCGCCCGCGCCGCTGTCCGCCCCCGGTGGTGCTGAACGGCGGCGGCGCCCGCCCGGCACGGCACGGCCCCGCCCGGTACGGTACGGCACGGCTCTCCCGTGCTCCCTCCGGGAGGAACGACGGGATTAAGGCTGCGGTAATCGGGGCCGGATTAACTCCCTGGAAACCGGCTGCAATCTGAGCAGCTGCAAATGTCCCCCAACCCGGGGGGAAGGGGTTGCGCATCCGCCGCCCAGATGCCGCGCCGTGATTAAAGGCGGGGGGGGTGGTGGAGGGAAAAAACCAAATATATCATCCGCTGCTTTTGGGAAGGGCTAAACTGGCCGGGATCCGGCAGCCCCTCCTCTTCCTCCTTCCTCCTCCTCTTCCTCTCCCTCGCAGCCTCGCTCTCCTCTCCCGGCCAGCCGCCTTCAGCGGAGGGGGCGAGACGAGCGCAGAGCCCGCAGCCCGCCCGCCCCCCCCTCCGGCGACAAGAGATGGGCGACATCCCCGGCCTCGTGAAAATCAGCGTCTCCCTCAAAATCCAGCCCAACGACGGGGCGGTGTATTTCAAGGTGGACGGGCAACGTTTCGGCCAGAACCGCACCATCAAGCTGCTCACCGGGGCCAAGTACAAGATCGAGGTGTCGCTCCGGCCCGGTACCGTCCAGGCCACGTAAGTGCAAGTCTTCCCTGCCCGGGGGCGGCTCCCCCCGTCCCTCCCTTCCCTGCTGCTTTATTTTTAGAGGTTTAATATTTTTTCCTGGCAAGCTGACAGCACGGGGTTTCCGCGATTTCTTCCTCCCCACCCTTTCGCTTTGGTGGCCCGGTTTTCTAGGTCCCTGGCCAGCTGTTCCCACTGCTTTGCCCAGCTGGCTCAGGAGAGAGCAGCATTTTGAGTTGCTTCCTTCCCTCTCCTTCCCCAACCTCCTCCCTGAGCTCTTCCGAGCACAGCTCCTTTTCTCCCTCCTTCCCCACAACTGGCCCTGGAGACAGAGGGAAGAGGCCCCTCTGGCCCTGCATGTCAGGGATGCACCATGCCCAAGCCACGCAGCAGCAAAGCAGAGATGGGGACCAGGGAGGATGCAGATGAGGAATCAGCCCCCGTGAAGGGGGTTCAACTAACCCATCCCCAGCTACTGGAGATCAGACACTACCACCACCACCTCCTCCTTTCCTTTCCACACCTTCCCTGGGTGACTGCAGAGCCCTGACATTTTTCGGGAGCCCCAGTGAGTCAGCAGCACCTGCAGGTCTGCTAAAATCCCTGAAGCATCCCCCGAGCACAGAGGCTGCCAGCCCATGTGCTGGCTCCAAGCTGCCAGGGAAGGAGGCATGTGAGGCTCCTAAAAGGCTGGATCCCATCTCTCTGCAGGACAATGGGCATCGGGGGCGTGAATGTCCCGCTGGAGGAGAAATCGAGGGACGCACAGGTGGTCTCTTACACAGGGATCTACGACACAGAAGGGGTGCCCCACACCAAGAGCGGGGAGAGACAGCCCATCCAGGTCAACATGCAGGTATGTGGTTCTCTTCCAGGGTGGGAGCCTAGCATGGGAAGACAAGGGAGGGCAGCAGGGGGCTGACTCTCAGAGAGAGGTGTGGAGGTGAAATAACTCCAGGGCAGAAGTCTGATCACAGCTGCTTGCCCTTCTCTTTGCTGTGCATCAGTACGACAGCTGGTCAGAGCGTAGCTGGAAAACACAAGCCCTGCTTCCCAAGGGGAAGCCAAGAGAGCAGCAAGGGCCAAGAAGCAGTAGGGGGATTTCTAGAAATCTGCAGCACAAAGAAATGTGAGCTGAACCTCTCACCTCTTCTTCAGGACATCTCTTCTACAGACTTCAGGCAACTCCCACCAAGGTCCCTGGCTAGGGATCAAATCCCAACCCCCGGGCATACAGGGAGCCTACCCTTTTTGCCTACCAACACTGCCAGGGTTTTTGGAGCACAGCATGCCCCCTTCCACTCTCCCCTTCCACCTGTCATCTGCAGGATTCCTGAGGACTTTCCAGAGGCTGAAACCATGCCTGAGAATACACACACCCCACCAGCTGTCTTCCCCCTTTCCCCATGTGCTGCCATTATCATGTTATCTCTGCATCTGCAAACTTAAGTTCTTAATTCAAGTGGCTCCTCACCCCAACCCTAAAGAGAAGCTCCAAGGGCCAGAATCAGCATATGCCATGACCCCAAAGTGAGGTGACAAAAGCTCCGTCCCATAAGGCAGCTGACAGAAGACAAAGCAGCAGGCAGATTTCCACAGCACTCTTTGGGTGGCACGCTCGGGGTGCAGAGGAAGATTTGTTTTGTTCAGGCTTTGGTTTGGTTTGTTGGGGTTTTTTTTCCCCTCTCCTGATTACAGTTGTGAGGAATTCCCACTGTTTATTCTATGCCTCCTGTACTAAAAAGGGGAAGCAAGGCAGTAAACCATCTTCATCTGAAGCTCTCTTAAGCGTCTGTTCTGATTTATACAAGTTTAGGACCTTGCCAAACCCACCAGATTTCAGCTTTTTCTCACATTTGCCCACTGCATGCAAGACTTCATCTTGTTTTTTATCTTCACTATTTTTTTTTTCCTGGAATCCTCATTTAGCAAGGCAAGCCCCTTCTGAATAAGAACTGTAACAACTCCATTTGACATTTCTAATAATTACAGCATGGGTAACTTAATTTCAGAGACCCACATCACATTAACAGTTATCACTTCATAATCCTAGGTTAATAAGACTACCCTGAAGTATTTGTCCACAATAATCACTCTTCTATACAGTCAGCTCCTTTTAACACCCAGGAAAAACAAACACCCAGTAGGACTTCTCAACCAGCAGAACAGGGTTGCTGGATGCCACTGCTGAGTTCTGTAGCTATATTTCACAATGTCCTTATACCAGGAGGTGAAAGGACAGCGCTCCAAGAAACCAGCTGCTTTGACTAAGACACCCCTATTTTGATAGCCACCTTTACCCTTAAGTGTAGCATTGATGTGAACTCTGAAAATCTCCAAGTTTAACTTTTCTTGTGGAGAAAACCAAATCAAATAAAAAATTAAGTAATTCCTAGAAATGCAAGGAGGGTCTGATTTTCAGGTACAAGCTGGGATGGTTTGTTGCAGCATCAGAATGAGTAGCCACAATATTTGTCCAAACAGTTGCTTTTACACATCAAATCCTGGGGTATTAAGCATGAAATTAACAGGATTTTCAAGCGTTAAGCAGGTCCTCAAACCCTTTTAGGATTTGATCTTAATAGATAGGTTCTTAAGTACAGACTTAGATGTCCACAATTGATACTTTTAAGTATTAAATACAGGTAACTCACCAGGGATTTACATGTTTAACTCATCATTTAGCTGCTTAGCTAAACAGAGCCCTAACAGATTTAGGGAACCAGCCCCAGATACCCCAGTCTGAAAACTGCTTCTGATGCCTACTTGCTGAATCTTCAAAACTGGGCTAATTGCATACAGCTTTAAATTTTCCTACTTCCTTCAACTATGAGGAACTTTTGCCTCCACTTCCTTTTCCAGAACAGGCGGGATCCTGATGCACCCTAGGGAGATAAGGATGCTATTTAAGGCATAAAATCTGAACTCACCTTAGAAATAGATTGTGAAGTCAGTCCTGCAGTTAAGAACTGGTCTGATACAGCCACTCTAATGCCTGAAAGACAGAAGGTCCATAAAGGTCCATAAGAATTTGTTTCCCATCTGCTTTAAAACTTTAAGCAATTAATTCTTTGTGCTCGTACTTTAACTGGCTAGTAGACATCCGACCTGTTACAGTCATAGTTTATACATGTAAAACAACAATCCTGTTTCTGAATTTCAGAATCTGAGGATGTGTTTCCGTTACCTGAATGCTCAATTATGTGCACTTTTTATCCAGAAACTGCTAAACTGTCTAGCAAACAGTGTAAACTAAGTTAGAAACCTCTCTTTGGGTCTCATTTTATTCTTGGTCAGACTAGACTAAGATTGAACAAAGAAAGCTTAGACCTCTATTCCCAAGTAATAAATAGCTATCAAATCATCCCAGCATGCCAATTCACAGGGAGTGATTAAATAACTATTCACTCCTATAGCATTGGATGACAGGGAGTAGCAGACAGGGAAATAGGCTACAAAGAGCAGGGCCACCCCTCCTCCCTGGGGAAGCCCTATCCAGGCCCAGCACAGGAGCCAGGATTTGGCTGCAGGAGCCACGGGAATTCAGTGGACCTCTGAGGATGCAGAATCCTCATTACACCACAGAGCTGCTGCAGCTGCTAAGTACTGGGCTGGGGGGGGCACATAGTCACAGAAAAGCTCTGCAATTAATTCTTTCCTTCTTGAAATCCGCAGCAGTCAAACTACTTGGGGTAGCTCAGCAAACTGGGTCACTGCAAGACAGAATTCATTTTCTTCCTCTAGCTTTTTGAAATTCAGATCCTCCATATGTTAATGAAATGAAATGCTGCTCTTCTATCGTACCTTCTACAAATGCTGGTAGAAATGCCTTTTCTTCCTCAGTTTTCAGACTGAGGGTGGCTGATGCTCCTCTCTGACAATTTCTCTGGGTGGACTGTGCAAAGTAATATCCAATGTGCTTAACCTTTACTATCTTGCATTACGAATGTACCAGGATTACTATCAGAGAGGTTGTAGTTGCTGGGAGGGATAAATAGCCTGTACATCTGATTCTCTCTTTGTCAAAGGAATTAGCAGAAAAATTTCAGCTACTCCTTTAAGGCAACATTTGGAACTGGAGCCAATAAAAACCTTCCACTAACAGCACACAGCAACTCCTGCTGTTGTCAAGGCTAAATTTAAGTTACCACAGTGGGCCGAGGGAAGGTTTAAAGCAACGTCCATTATGCAGGAGCAGCTTACAAACTGCATCTTGAATTAAAAATAAATAAATAGACATCCTTCTGCGAAAACTGGATACAGAAGGCTCTGCTTGCAACTCAGGAAGAGTCACCGTGTAAAAAGGCTTTCGTACTGACTTTGCAAGTGTGACTATAATAGTCAGATGATCAAAGGTCAGTTTGCAGGCACATGATGGGAATGGAAAACAGTCAAGTGAAGAAGCTGTCATTAGAGTGAGCGATGGAAATATTTAAAAGGAAAAAACGTTGAAGAACAGAGTGTCACTTAGTAGCACTGAATCCACTAACAACATAACACAATAAACAAACCATACTACTGGGACCAACGACAACACATACAGGCATCACATCCACACTTTAGACTCTCTACAAGGTCTCGAGGTGCAGGAACTCAAATTTTACATCACCATCAGAACTGAAGTTATGATCTGTCCTTGTAAGCCTCATTCGTATGGCTTTTCTGATATTACAAGGTTATCTAGCAATGGCTCCATAAAAAGTGAGAGATTTTATTTTACAGAACTTAGCATAGCCACAGTCCTATTCACTTCAAACTTGCAAGTACAATGAGACAACTTGCAGCAAACATCTCACTACCCCTTCACTGTACTACACCCTTATCTGCTAACGCGTGCCGATTATCTCCTTCCTACCTCTCTTACTCATACCTAAGTTTGAAAAGCTGCACTATCACAGTACCACTAACAATTACAGAAGTGCACAAAGGAGAACTTCTTTCGCTTAAGTTTCACGTAAAAGGCAGAACAGAGTCCCAGGCAAGGAGTAAGTGGTCTAACAGCAGCATGTCTCAGCCAAGACACTACAAACACAAGGCTACAAAATATAGGGACATTAAAGATTTCAGATTGAGCAAAAGGAGAAATCTTCCCAGTAGTAGCTGCAGCCTCTAGGTACGGTATAAAGATGAAATGATGGCCTGTATCACTACAGATCACTGCTACATGAGACATATATACATGAGATCATCATGCCAGCTATTGCTGCGTCATCTTAAGAATTATAGCTTTGATTCTTGCTGTTAGTAACATT
Source organism: Limnodromus scolopaceus (assembly GCA_028565335.1). NCBI lineage: Eukaryota > Metazoa > Chordata > Aves > Charadriiformes > Scolopacidae > Limnodromus > Limnodromus scolopaceus. The sequence goes on along the minus strand of JAOXNO010000024.1, from coordinate 18,764,643 downwards.
TATTTGTATGTGAACTTGAATATTTTTACTCCCTTGCATTGTCCAAACATAAGTGCAAGAAGACAGTACATGAATCTGACCCTTCATGTTGTATGTATGCCTAAGCACACAACACTTTATATGACTGCTAGAGCAGGCTTTACTTATGGTTTATTGACTTGAGGAACAATAACCCTTTATCAGCTGTTCTACATTCCACAGTTTCGAAAGAGTATTGTTTCTCATTAAGAGAAAGAAACCAGCAGAATAATCAGCTCACTAACACTGATATTCCCTCTTCCTCGCAGTTTAACGACATTGGCGTTTTTGAAACAGTCTGGCAAGTCAAATTCTACAACTACCACAAGCGGGATCATTGCCAATGGGGCAACAGTTTTGGCAGTATTGAGTACGAATGCAAACCAAATGAAACGCGCAGTCTTATGTGGATCAATAAAGAGTCCTTCCACTGAAGAGATGTGAAACCAGTACTGCTGGACAATCTCCCTAAAGAAAAATCTACCTTTTTAAACCAGCAAGGAGCCTTAATAAAGGCATACTGTACCGTTGCTTTGTTCTGTAAGTTTCCAACAACTACGTTGTATATACAGGTGGTGCCACTAAAATCTTTGCCTATTACTGTATTTTGAGTTTACCATGGCATCTGCAACATTCTTTATCTGTCACCCTGAGAATACTGAAAAGTTCATGGTAAAGAGTATTTGATAGCTGGGTAGAGAGTTGTACCATGGCAATACTGTCGTAAGTATCTGGATTATTCCCCACTAAATGGTTCCACTAGACCTAACAACTTTTGTGAAGTGTTTTGCTTTATTGCTTAGAATTTGGATGCAACATGACATAGGTGATTTCTGTATTTATATTTGTGTTTGCTCCTGAATCAGTGTGCTCCTTCAAGCATTTTGTTGTACATGTCATCCCGATGGTCAGCAAAAAGTGCAAATTATGGGTATTTATAGGTTTAGCTATATGGCAGCTACTGCACTGTGGATATTGTGCTTTCATACCGAGGGATTTGGAAACTCATTCTCCCTGTGCTGTAAGATATTCTGTGAAGTTTGCTAATTTACCAAATCTCTCAAAATAAGATTCTTTGTTGTAAAGTTTCCCAGTCTCTGAAATAGCTTTAGGAAACAATATAAAAACACACTAACCTGAATGCAGGAAAAGCAATAAATCAGTTGTGGTATCAAAGACATCTTACAACATGGCTAATATCTATTTTAAGATCATATAGTATTCTAGAAAGATATAGCAGCCATAATTAATTCAGTTCTTAAAGTAAGAGTTCTGACGGTAATTGCCATTTTTGTTTTAATGACACATTGCTCAAATCAGTGAAATCCTACAAATCAACTTCTTCAAGCCTGACCACTGTATTATACTCAAACTGACAGGATTTCTGACCAATAAACACTCAGCAGCACGAAGAGTACAGATCCCAGTGCACTCTTTCAAATAAAGATAAGCATATAAGCATTTGCATGGTTCTGAGTAAAGGTGCTACATAAACACTAGATCAGTGTTTAACACACACAGACAACAAAACCCAAACACGCTTTCTTTCAGTAAATGAAGCAGGGAAACAACTACACTGTCCCATCCCCAAGTTGGGCTGAAGGAAGCTGTCAGTTCTTGCATATCTGTTATTCCCTTTGTGAATAATTTGTAAATTGTGTATGTAAATGGTAACCATGATTTTTGATCTTTGTAATAAAGGACTTAAACAGTTTCTTCTCTAGTATGACCATCTAAATAAGTTGAAAATACTGCAGTTTTAGTAAGTCAGCAGAGGGTGCGCAGACAGTGCTTTCCAGTCTGAAGTACCTCATGTTCTTTACTACTCAAAGCTACTGTTTCTAGGAAATACAGACCCAATGTGCTAGAATGCAGACAGTGTGATAACACTCAATACAGCTTATTGGCAAAATTCAACTACATTTTGTTGCACTAACATAGCGTGGAAAGGAGAGATTTAGGATAGGAGCAAAATACCAAACAAGTATTTTCTTCCATCAAATTATTAATCAAAAAGCTTGACTGTTTGCAGATTTCCACATAAAAAAGAGCCTGACAGTAGCACGAATGTAAGACCCCACTGAACAGTGAGCTGGTCAGCTGCATCTCTATTCTGAGACAGTATTACACAGCAAAAGTTCCAGAATTTCACTGCAGTGAAATAATCCTCTGGGTTAACTTCTCTCCTAGGTTCTTGCTAGACTACAGAAAAAAAAAAATGCTTCAAAATTAAAAAACCGAACTAAGCAAATTCAAATGAAACCTGTATTTCAGACAGAAGTGTTATTGCCACCACTTTAGCAGAAATTTTCAGATACCAAACTTCCAGGTGTCAATAAATTCCATCTCAGCACTGCTAGAACATGATTTTCTTCCACAACAATTGGCATACTTTGGTTTATTTTGTTCGACCATACAAACCAGAATCACATCACCAAGAAATATGTAGGATTCATAAATTAACAGAGAAACTTCTGTCCTAGTAAAATTAAAATGTGTAAGACGCCTTCACTTCTATGCTCAGCTTCTATAAAACCCTTGACCCATGATGTCCAAGCCCTCCAGCATTTAAGAAATGTTATAATGAATAAATCCAGCCTGTCCTGGCACAGGGGGGCTATTATTCTCAGCCAGCTGGAAGTACACCTTTCCCAAGGAAAATACTCACGTTCATATAAATGCCAAATATAGGAGCAATTTTCTTATGTCCTAGCAAGCCCTGTAGCTGAAATTCAGTTCAGAGGGTGGTGAAGAAAGAGCCCACAGATGGAGTGAGCTGCTTTTAAAAGGAAGGAGAGAAGAGCCAGACCTTCAGAAGAGTCTCCACACCCTGGTACTGAGCATAGCTGCCCAGGACCATAGCACCCCTTCCATAAACAGTGGCGGTGATAAAAAGGATGAGGACTGGTTAACAATTTCCCATGGGGAAGGTGTAAACGGCATTTATCAGCTGTTATATCCTTCTCCCCTAGATGAGGTTTAAGCACACAGAAACGTGGCTTGATGGCCTTGCACTATTTCTAATTAGAAGATTATTCACGTGGTGTTAAGTATCTGTACCATCACAGATGACAGCGCTGATGCTCTGTATGTGTAAAGCAAAATAGTCCCATCAGCTTCCCCTTGCCCAACAAGTGCTTTGCTAACACAGCAAACATTTGCTGCTCGTAAAGGAGACCCAAGAGTTCTCCTGCAGTTCTCTGTAAGTAATGTTTTTAATTTCTTTCATCCAGGACAGCTCTTGTAAATATTCATAAGACTTGAGTCAATAAAAAACTGTTGCTGTGACAGTTTTATGCATTATCCAATCAGCAGAATCTAATCTCCAGACAAGTTTGTTCTTTACACAGCTTCTTCTGATCAGTATTTCCATTTTGGGGCAGAACTCCAAAATTCAGAACAGGACACAATACGCTAACCTTTATATATATATTTCCATCCATTACAATGTCAGAAAATGCTGACGTGTCCATCCAGCCAAAACCACAAAGAGCTCATATATGAAGGTTTTATACATGACAGACTTCAAGACTTTTCTCATGAAGCATCCAGCTTTCATTTTCTAAATAAATATACCAAATTTTTCAGAATCACTTTTTCATCTATGTTTAGGTAGCAGTTAGCACTTTCAGACTGCTGAGTAAAAGGATCCAAAGGCAAATTATTAGTCACAATTATTACAGTTGTGATCTTTCACAGGCCTTGCATTAGATCATTAGAGCTTGCACAAGGCTTTGGGTTTAGCACAGCTTCTACAGGCTTTGGTATCTCGTATACGTCTGGCTATATCTGAAAAAGAAGTAACACTGCTAAAGTCTCCATGCCCTACTAACACAAGTTAGGGAGGTTTCACAGGCTTCAGCTGAGGCTCTGATCATTGCTTTGCAGATGCAGGGTGACCCTCAGTGATTCCAGACTAGCAGAGTATCAGGAAACCTCCTTTATTATATTCTTCCTATAAAAGATGCGAACAGAACTTCTATACAATGAAGCTGTAAATTTTGCAATACGAGGCTTTTATGTGCCATTTAGTTAACAGCGCCTGCCTCACTTGCTATGTAAAATATCGACACGTGTGCTATGTTGAACAGTTCAATTCGTCTACAGTCTCTGTGTGAAGCTTTGATTAAATAAGGACATGGCACACTGTAAATGCTAACCTCTTTTTGAGATCTGAAAGAAGTGCTGTGGCTTTCAGAATCCAAAGCATTGAGCATCACCTTAATAGCTGTCTCAAGCCCGAAGCACAGGCAGTCCTACAACATTCATCTTTTCCCTTAGCTCTACAAAGTTCACAAGCCTATGACTGGAAAGTCCCCTCCATGCACCTAATCCAGATCTTTGGCAAGGAGAAACTGGCACTCCTGCCCACAGGCCTTCCCTGCTGCATGCTTGGCAGCTTTCACCAGCATTCCTTGGACTGCTTCCTTTCCCCCTCTGCCTAAGACCAGGATTTAAGGCTTCAAATCCCTGCGAGCCCTGGCTTTCAGCCTTAAGGCTGCATCAACCCAGGAAGAGCCAAACCAGTCCTCTCTGCATTGTTTTCTCTGTCCCTACCTCAAAGTTGTTGATAATTTCTCCTGTTAATCGACACAGCTTAGTTTGGTGCACTCAGGACGGATAACCCCATGCCTGACCTTATACATTACATATAACCTTCTCTGCCTATTCCTGCAGAAGAAATTCACAGGGATTCCAAGTGTGTCCTAACTATAAATAAGAAGAAAATGACCAGCTAAATAAAGCAGTGAAGCCGGACTATAGAAAGCACTGCTGATGGTCAGTGGTGAAGGTCCTGCAGCGTCTACCATTACAGCACTGGAGAACTCAGACAACTACATAGATTGTTTCCACAGTGCTCTAACACTCACTGAACCTCTCTGTATAATAAGATATACACAAGTGAAGAATCATAAACTCACAAAGAGTTCTCCCACTGCAATCATTGGAGTTTGTAATCTTTTGACCTGTAGTGAGTTGTACCACTCAGCTATGAGTACATAGATACAAACAGATCTGCATTGGAGACAAGGGTTAGAAGCAACGACAGCTTTTCTCTCTCAATGTTGATGCCAAAAATCTTAAATTAAAAAAAAAAATCATAATAACACATCTGCATTGACCAAGTGCAAGGCTTTGATAGTGTATTTTTCCTCATTTAGACAAACTTGCATCTCAATGCTGCCATATACAAGTGCTTCACATACTATTCGTAAGGCCTTTGTTTCCCTCCCCAGAGGACAGACGCTCCTACTCCCTTTATCCCAGACAGCAGGGAAAAACAGCCTGGTATCCCATCCGGTAACCTCTGCAGCCTTCCAACAATCCTGAGAGGAGAAATAATAAACTATCAGTTGATGATGATAAAGTCAGCACAGGCAAGAACCATATGACTGTGCTGGAAGTAAGGTGGACCTTCCACCCATCCTCAGCATGGTAACTGCAAGGTTAGGTGCCACCCTGCTGTTACAGGAGTGACTGTGATAACGTCATCGGTAATATCTACATTAAGCTATGTGCCACAGGGACCAAATGTTCTCAGAATCTTGGACTGAATCATTCTGAGTTTAAAGTTGAACCTCAGAGGACTTTGTCTGAGGAAAAATGGCAGTAACATGCATTAATATCACAACATATACCATTTTCTGACTATGATGGCACTCTGCCGCTCAATCCAAGTTGCTATGCCAACAGATTCACCTAAGGTACTTCCACATTTCAGACTTACTGTACAGAACAAACCCTGGCCAATTCTATGTATAGAATATATAGTCTAAAGTTGGTGGGCTTTTTCTTTTTTGGTTTTTAATTAACTATATGATTTTTACTTCTGGCTCCAAGAGACATCTCTGCTCAGATACTACACTACAGGCAAACCGAGCAAATGCAAGAAATACCGCTGCGTGAAAATACAACTCCAGTCATCCATGTTCTGTATGGAAACTATATGGCTGCATTCCAAAGATTTAAAAGCATTCAAAAAAAAAAAATACAGCTTTGCATCTTTCAGTTCTGTCATAGACTGAACCTGTTCAAGAGCCTTGCAACACTTTGTCTATCAGAACGAGGCAACAGTCATATATAAATGTGCTGATCATCTCGTTTTCAAACACACAGCGCTTACACTGAGCTCTGCTACCCTTGAGGTAAACTGTAAAGAAATCAAGAAAAGCTGCCAAATGCACTCACGGTACAAAGATCCACCAAAATGTATGGAGTTAATACAAGGGACAAATTTGCCCCACTTTGCTAAAATGTGAATTAACTGCCCTTGCTTAAAACAGAACTAAGAATTTAGACCTAACCATTTTAATACAAATTAAATAAAACTCACTGAGGAAATACTTCCAGGGAGGTTGTTTTAAATACAGTGAAAAGATTTCCTCTTCAGATCACTTTTCCTATCTTTGAAAAATCTTTCTTTTTATCTAGGGATCACGAACTAACATTTCGTGCTTGCATAGAGGTACAGAATTAGGTACATAATGAGCTAGCAGAGCTGAAAAATTTATTTCAAGGGTTTTCTGTTTTTAAAATAAAACCAGCTATCAATTCTTACTTCCTTCTGCTTCAGCCCTGTAATGCCAGCAGCAGCAGCCCTCAATCACAAATACGCAAGCAATACTGCCACATACTTAGCTCCAGGACTGAGATATGATCCAAACAGCGCAGGAAAGGGAGATAATTAGGCACCTTGTCAGTCCTCCTACAGCCTTTATTCTTGGAGAACCATGACTAGGACAGGTAAGTACCTGGTTTTTTTCCATACACTCCTTTCTACAAATCCATGAGCGATCACCCCGCATCTGATATACCAGCTTCTGTCCATATGTCTAAAGAGAAACAGTGGAGGGGCACAAGCCTGGAGTCATGGTACTACAGATATGGTAAGAGAAACAGGAGAATCTCAGAGTGTATTCAGAGGCACTGAGCTTTTGACCCACAGGCAGCGTGGAAAGTCACTTAGAGTCTTCATGTGAAAATATAACAATACCAGAGAACCCCCCAAAAATTCTTTTGTTAGTCTCCACCTCAGTCACCTCTAATATTCCTTCTAGGTTCTGCTAGAAAGACTGTTCCTAACCTCAAAAATCTCCTACAGAACTTCCCACAGTTTTGATTGGTAAGTAGCTTTATGTTCCTGGCTCACTAAGCTCCACGTTAATAACTTCCCACAGATTTCATACCAATCTCAAAACTTTTCAGATCTCACTAGGGTGTTCTCCAGGCAGTCAGTAGGTGCTAGTGAATCATGTCATAGCTCACCTACCATCCCCTAATGTCCCATCTCACCTTTCATCCATAATGGAGAGAGAAAAGGCTTCCTCTTCTCTCATCATTTGCTGTTCAATCTATTATTCATTTGCCTTGAAGGCTCTGCAGTAAGTAGCTATTTACAAAACTTGTAAGGTCCACAGTCATTCAATAACTTTTAATGCAATAATCCAAGTGGGTGGGGGAAGCAGCACTATATTCCATATTATGGGGTGGGCAGGGAAGCCCTTATACCCCCTACGCAGAGGGCATACCAACTGGGTACATCAATATCCTGTGGAGCAGCACCCCTCAGAGATACTAGGAATTACTCAAAGCAGAAGCTGGCACAGCTTGGACAGGCAGGGCTCACTGCTGTGATTTTGTGACACTTCCTACTCTGGTTCAAGTAGTGCTACTGCAGTCTTTGAGCTGGATTCCCCTGAGGCACATCTACAACAAAAAAGAACAAGTGGCTAAGGAAATCAGAGAGTAGTTCTTAGTTCGGCCCTGTCTGAATCCAAATTCAACACCAAGATAAAATGTGGACATGCAGCTGCCTCCTTCATCTGACTTCTGCATCCCACTTTCCCCAAAGAAATGACCTTGGTGAACAGTCTGAGTGTAAATGAAGACTAAGGGACTTGCTCCGTTCTTATGAGGAAGCCTGGATACAACACAGTGTTAGCCTGTATTGCACCATGGCCAGGGTGGCCTCTTAGCAATTGTCTCACTCATCTTTGTTCTTATCAAAATACCAAAATGTAGACACTAACTGTGGTGCCACCACAGCCTTCTTACCTCCTATGTCGCCACTGATCCTCTAGAAGAGCAGACTATGAAGAGGATAACCTTATACTGTAAGAAGCAGCACAGATTTTCCCCAGTTAGCACACACTACCTGTTTTTACTTTGCTGGCTCCAAAGAAAAGACAAATCTAAACTCGTTAGCAATCCACCTTCTGACAAGTGCTTCATGCAAGGTACGGTGAAAAAACAAGAAACTGGCTGTGAAAAATCAAGAAACTGGAATCCTAAAATCCAAAGTTATTGTTTCTGCAGAAGACATCAATTTTACATTGTTCTCCCTACAGAAAGAAGTGTCTTCTCTGTGAAGACAGTGTAAGGTAGCCCAGGAAAACTCAGAGTCAAATTTCACTGTCCCTGTTCCCGTTTGCTTGTTCTAAAGACTGTAATAATTTTCTTTTTATTTTTCAGATTCTTCACTTCTTCCTGCTACAAATCTTGATGTCAGCTAATAATTTGTGTGGACAAACAGTGCAATTCCTTAAATAGCCACCTAGATTTCTCTTTTACAGCACATCTGGTAAAACAGCCAGCTCTTACTTTCTGGAAAGTTGACAAGAACTCACATACTCATATGTATATTCCTACACACAAGCACATACAAAGAAGTGTTTAAATATTTTGAAGATAGTGCAAATTTTAAAAATTATTTACAAATAAAAAGGGCCAAAATCTCAGTAAACAGCAAGTTCAAGTGTCAAATCCAGTAAATCTTTCTCCTTTATGTGTTCATTACAAGCGTCACGCAAACACCTTACATTCCAAGAGGTTCAAGACTGTTTTAGTCCACATTTTATTTGATACTGGAGAATTTCAATTGAGGAGAAAAAAAAAGGTAGAATCAATTTTAGTCCATCTTCTTCTTACTTTCTGGGCTTTTATTAAAGTCAGAGAAATGAAAGATTAAGTGAGGTAATGGTCCTTAGGATGCTGTGAAAAAGTAGTCTGGCTCTATCATATCTCAGATCAGTTATGAGTTACCTGCTGTGTAGCCCCTTTGATGCAGAATTCCAGGAGGAGAACAAGGCTTTAGTACAATCTGCATCAGGTAATCCAAACCAGAGCTTTAAATTACTGCAAAAACACCAGAACATTTCTCTGCAATTCTTTTTCATCCACGGTCTCCGTCTACAAATTTTCAAACAAGACTTCATTTAAAGTGAGCAGGTACAAATTATTAGTCATTACCAACAAGAATAAATGCCCAGTATGTTTTCTCCTCTGCATTTTTATCATCATTTCAATTCTCACAGCTCCAGGAAAAGGAAATTAACTGCTGAGGATTCTTCCAGCTCACAGTTGCTTCACAGCAATCACTGTGAACACTAAAAACATAGCAAAAACTTTACTTTTGTTCTCGGTAGTATATCACAATGAAATGTAGAACTTATGAAGTCTAATTTCCTGCCCATTTCCTGTGGATTCTCTAGTGCCTTAATATTACAGTTCAACTCATACTGCAGCCCTTAGATCATTACAGACAATAATTTCAACCACTGTGCTCTGTTCAGATACGTAATTTCATAAAACTCGAAGCAACTCAGTATGAGACCTCAGCCTCTCCTTTGATTTTCGATGAAAAACACTTAACATTGTGGGCCAGAGAGGTGCAGAGGAGGAAGAAAAGCAGGACAAAATGTGCTCAACACAAGCTTGTTTCTTAAGAAACCGGACTAGAATTCCCAGAGTGGGAAAAAAGCAACAATCAAAAATCCTCTAGGCAATCACTAGATGGTGCTACTAAGAGGAAACACGTAGCATGAAGGAACTTTAAAAACCCAGGAGCCATCTGTAAGCTGTAAACCACACGGAAAAGACTCCTCATCCCAACTGTAACTGGGTAGGCCACTTCTCCTCCCACACAAACACACTACAGTCTTGCAGAACCCAGTGCAAGCACTTATTCGCAGAAGGGACTCCCTCTTTTCTATTGCTGAGTTTCTTCTAATTCAAATTGGCACCTGAAGAGCAGCAGCCCAAAGTGCTCTGTGGTCCAGAAGATCAGAGACAGACAGAGATCCAGGGAGCTCACACAGTTCTGAACCTCCCTAACAGGCCCCTTCTGTCAGCATCCCCCAGTACCCTGACTTTAGCCCTTGTTGCACCCAGGCTCATGAGAAGTTTCTGCTTTCCCCCAAGTTCAGGAGCTTGCATTTTTTGACATGCGCAATCACAAGGACTATTCATCCAAGCTATAGCACCCTCACAGTCCTTATAAATGAAGATACTACTTCCTTAATAGAACAACTATTCCCCACTTCAAAGATAACCCCAAACTGTATTAAAATGAGTGGGTACATCATAAATATCTAAAGACAGAACCAAATCTCACTTCACCATTACATATGACAATGCGCCAAATCACATGCTTCTATAGCCAAAGTTGTGTCCGTGTTGCCATGTGCCACAAGCTAGAACCCAGCTAGCTCTGAACAAGATCATAATTTAGCCTTTTGCCAGTCAACAGGATCCCAGTACCCAGTCTGAACACAGCATTTTTTCTGCAGTGGGTCAGCACACTCTGTGCTGTCTCAGCCCTCTACCCGGCAATGAATCCGAGTTGGTAAATTTAAATCTCCACTGTAATGCTAAATGATCTGTCTCTCCCTACCCCCTCCAAAGTGCTTCATTCTCAGGGGAATAACATTAGCATTTATGGAAGTAAATGCCTCAGGGTTTTGCTAATGTGCAAATGAGCTAGAGCCTTCCACCTTCAGATCACAAGCATGAATCCTATTCAGCTCAAAGGTAAAAATACTGTTTCTAGCAGAAATTTGGTATCAAGATGAGTTCTAGTTCCAGCTCCTCCATCACAAATTCATCTTTATGCTTCCTGTGCAACTGTTTTTTCCAAGTAAGACAGGGCTTTGAGCTCAGCAGAGCCTTCAACCAAGGATTCCCAATTGCAGCAAGATTCAAAATAATTTTCATACAGATCTTCCGGATATACAGATTATCACACTTAAGGGAAAAATAAAAAGCATTTTAAAAAAGTAATGGAAGTGCTATGAACTAGAATTCACAGAAGTGCCCAAAATAACGAGGTTTTTCAGTGAAGAGCTACAGAAAACGAAATCTATACAAATATTAGCTGCTTTAGCCCCCTTTAACACTAAAAACTCCACTGTGGCCATGTTTGTTATTTAAACTATCCAGTTTTGCTTACACGCAGCAAACCACTGTAACTGATATACATTTTTAGAAACAACTAATAAAAAAATCTGAAGAACTTGCTTTGGGAAAAAATAACAGGGAACAGGGTTTTGAATTTCAGCATCTGCAAACCACTACTGGGCTTGCGTCCCTTTTTCCTACTAATCTAAATTCACACCATTACGCCCTACTGTTCCTCCCAGTTCACTGCAGAAGTTCCTCTCCTCCACAGGAGGGAGCTTTTCTCTTGCAAAGATGACAATCTCTTTCGCAGTTCTCATTTTGGAAATGTGTAGGAGCTCTAAACAGTTCTGGAGTGCCCCACGCCTGACAGCTTCCACGCAGGATTAGCACAGAAGATTCAAAAAATGAAGAGAAAAAAAAAAAAAGCTCAGGAAATGAAAGTTCAAGCATTTACAAGCTAAACCATTCTTGGACCCTGGTGTTATGTCACCTTATTACTTCTCCCCATCCCTTTCTCCCCTTCCCCCACCTCGTGCAATTACTTATATAGCAGAAAAGCACGAGAATGTCAAGTCCAACATCGTTTATGTCCAGACATCTCAGATATAAACTTCACTCCTGTGCCTGAAGGTATCAGTTATCCAGACAGTACTAGAGAGGAACAAGAGATCAAAGGAATTCAAAGAACATAACATCTTGGAAAGAAATCTGACCTAAAAGCTGAAAGAAATAACTGAATATGAATTTGAAAATGTATTTTAAAGGACACAAATGAAAGCAATCCTCTCTCTGGACAACCATTTATTAATTCATCACATGACAGTCAGCTTTTACCAAGGTTAACCTGGATGGCCGCTTTTTCTAGAAAAACAGCGCACTTCCATCGTTCAAAATTCTGTGCCACACTTGATCTGCAGCCCTGAACTGCAATTTCCTTCAGGGTAGCACAGTGCTATCATCAGGTTTCACAGCTGCTACTTTCACTACTGTTTCCTTAGCAAAAGGAAAAAAAAAAACAAGTCACAAAATGCAGAGGTGACAAGCCAAGTGGGAGCAATGCTTAAGCTGCGCTGTTCTCGCCATCTAGTAACTTGAGGATTTCATATTCCCTGTTGTCCGTGTTCTAGTCCAATGGGTATATCCTCCTCCTGATGAGTGTAGCTAATTCCCACCATCAACAGTGGCAATAAGGCATGTGCACAGAGGGGACAACGAGCCCTTGAGGCCTGTTGTAGTAGTAATTTCCAAATATCAGGGTAAACATATTTTGCATGAGATAGGTAATAAGCCTGGGTACCTGTTTCTGCGTTTAAGAATGCATTATATGTTTGTATGCTCAGAGCACTGGAGATACCCTACTCATCTAGTTTCCAGCTTTGAGTTTCAAGAAACAGTTCTGCCATGGATAACTAATTGTTATATATACAGATCTATACACACAAATCTAATCACAAATCAAAGCCACGTGGAACAAAATAGTGTAGAAAGGATTAGGTGAAATACATCTTCTGCTCCACAGTTCTGACAATCTTGATTTGTGACTAGCCACATATAAAATAGCACGTGCTGCTCAGAACTCTCCTCCTAGTAAAGTCATAACTTCAAAAAATATTACAAGTCTTTCCTGTCTTCAATTCTTGCTATTACTTCAAAGCCAACTATGGTATAAGCATGCGGGCTGTGTTTTGGCTTATGCATAATCAACACTAGTAAAGATATTCAGCTGCAGGCCATGCTCAGCTAAACAGAAGGCTAACTGTTAAGTTGGAAAAGCCAACTCTAGTGCGATAACTTAGTGGTGTTAAATTTTCTTTAATCAAAGCCCTATCTAACATTCTAGAAAACAAAACAAAACAAAACATCCAAACAATCTGCAGACCACATCAGATCACACTCTATGCTCAGAGAAAAAACTCGGAACAAAACTTTTCCTGTTCACAGGTAATTAACCCTGCAAAATTATCACACTGTATGGTAAGTGTAAATTGCTAAAAAAATATTAATAATGAAACAAAACAGAGCAGACAACATAGTTTGAGAAAAGACCGCAAGTCCCAAAACAAGCAAAGGCAACCAGAGAGTCTTGTTTGTATAACACTTAATAAGTCCCCAGGGGAAAAGGGACAGCTGTGTAAAGCTGCCTTGGTTATCCCTTTTGGGTTGGGTTTTTTTTTTTTTTTAATCATAATTACATCTGTTACTGATGTTTCATAAAATGAAGTGTCCAAAGAGTCCCCTGAAAGCTCAGTGTGAATACTGATAAAGCTTGAACATATAAAGCAGATAAAAAAGCATCCTCAGTGATAGATTTTGGAAGGTAGCCAAGATCATCTTGGGAGTTTAAATCTCCTCATGTTGAGTAAAAATCTTTACTGAGGAATACTGCATCTTCAGCACTCATTTGACTTATTTTCAGTACAAGGACTTAAAGTGAACTTGACATCAAGTTTCCCAGTAGGACTTGTAGCTTGCAAAGACAGCATGTCAATATTTACACTCATTCCATGACTTGTGTTCTATTTCTTTAAGTAGGGTTGTTGCTTGTTTTCTGGGGTTGGCTTTTTTTCCCCCCCTACATTTGAAAAGAAATTATGGACTTCTTAAAGAGCCTGAAAAGCATCACCTTCTTACAACTTGAAACTGCAACTAATAAACACAAAACACTGGACTAGATTTTACTCTAAAATAAAGAGGCAAAGGACAGAGTACAAGGTAGGTAATTAGAATTCAAGTCTAGGGAACAAGAATTACTTGGTTTAACTCTAGTTCCAATAATCACACTTACAAACTGATCCAGAATGTTTTAACCAAAGCTAGATACCTAGATATAGAGCTTGAATTTCAAAACTGCTAAGCATTTTTCTGCTTTACTTGACTTGAAAGAAAAAGGGACATTAGAAGCTGTAAGAATCAGAAAAATCACAGACAATTCTTAAAAGGGAACAATTGGCCCTTGTTATTTAAAGCATTTCCTAATAGTAAAGATCCTTCAAAAATTACTTTTCAAATAAATTTTAGAAAAACACATGCCAACCAAAACCTTAACAAAACCTTTTCATTTTCAAGCATATTTAGCAGAAATGTAATATTTACACACAAAAAGTTAACTGGAGGTTTGGGATGTTACATTTGTTTGATCCATTAGCTAGAAATTCTTGTGACAGAAAATTTTCTGCAAAAACCTGTTTTGGCCTAAAGAGCTCCATAAGTAGTATTTCATAATAAAGGTTGTATATAACTAATACTATAGACTACTTACCTCTGTATCATGTCTGTAAAATTACTATGGCTCATAGACGTAAGACTGACAAACATCAAATGTTATTTTTTTTTTCCTTCTAAGTACTGCTTTCTAACAAGGGTTAAAATAATCATTTGGCTCTCTAAGATTCTCTTGCCTTCAACCCTTTCTCTTAATTAGCAAAAAAAAAAAATAATGAATGGTTGGGTATGATCATACTAAACTACGTATCTACTTAACCCTGAACGTTAATGAGTACCAGATCTTTTATCCCAATATGGTTCCTTTTTGTGCTACTCTTGCATAGGAGGCATGCCACAAGTTTAACTAAAGAAAAGGGGACATGATTGGAGAGCCCAACTGCAGTCTCCAGAGGGCACAATTTAACTCCTTCCTGGCAAAGGAAGCACAAGAAGTGAGCACAGGAAACGACCAGTTATCAGGACTTTTCTGCTTCAATTAGACTGTTATTTGAGTGTGAAACTTGAACTTTGGCAACTTCAGTGCCTCCAGCTTCAGAGCAAAGTCAATACGTTAATTTGGAAGCTCACTTTTATGGAACGTGAAACACTCACATGATGCTTGAACATCATTACAACATGTATGAGACTTTAGAGAAGGCACTGAATCCTTTTAAGAATTTTACAATCCAGAATGGCTTTATTTAAGACATTTGACCTGCCTCATAAAGGTGGCATTTACAACATTCGATGCGATGCGCTGCCATTTCTGAGTAATTAGCATCTGTGAAGTATCAATGGAGACAAAAGTGTTCTCACTTTCTGTACTTTGAATATGATGACTAAGAGCAGGAGCCTGCAAAAGGGCCTACAGTGAAGTGTAAGTAACAAAAACTTAAAATTCTCCACAAAAATGTGTGATATTTAAGAAAAACTGTTTAGAAAGCATATGGGCGTCTTCAGAGATTTGAAACATACTGAAGCAGAGGAATCAAAATTGATCCCTTTATGGTAGTTCAGTTCCTCCTTGATATGCATGAGTATTGGAATTACTTTTAGTCATGTCTATAATGGAAAATAATACTAAAACAAAAAGATCAGCAAAAGTAATTGACAGGGAAAAAAAAGGGCTGAGTCCAGTTGTGACAAAAGGTTTTAGACCCCATCAGGTTCACTGAAATTTGAGAGTGTGCAAACCATACTGAGCCAGGCCATAACTCTATGATATCTCCAATTCTAATACTGTTCTGTTAACTTTTGCACCTGTATTTGCAACTTACTCGAAAGTCAGACAATCATCGCCCCAAATGCCAGCCTGGAACTGGGAAAAAAAAACCTGCCCATAGTACCAGAAATAAAGAAGTTTGGTTTCTTGTGTGCTAATATACCATATCTGGTTGACTGGTCTTTGAGAAGTTGAGACCTTTGGCTGAAGTGTTTTATACAAGTGGGACAATAAGGTGTTGGTCCTCTATGGATTTTTGGTGTTTAACAGAAATTGGGTTTATATATCTTCCTCTCCATAAAGATAATAAAAAAAAAATTAGGAAAAAATATCTTTTTCCTCTGCTCTGTAGCCAGTTCTCGCACAGGGAACTTAATATTTTGGAGAATTTTACTTGCCCAATGCAGCTGATCATCACTGCATACACCTTGTTCCTTAAAGCTAGCTAAAAAAGGCTTCTCAAAATGTCAGTGGTAGTAATACTCCTTCCCTTGGCCATGGTGGGAGTTTTTTTGGTCTACTGGGGTTTTTTGTTGGTTTTTTTAAAAAAAAAAAAAAGCTCAAATAGTTAATGGCATTCACGACAGCAAAAATGCATTTATCTACAAGATTTTAAAACAAAAAGGGGTGTGTGGGTGTGGATGTCTAATCCAGAACAGTTATAGCCATAATGTAAGCTCCATTGCAGCTCACTGCTAGTATTCCTTAGGCCCCATCTCAGAGGACCACATTTAGCCTTTGTATCCATTCCCTGGAAGAGCAACAGGAACTCAAATGTTCCAGAAACAGCATTCTTTTCATCAGCAGTGCCAGAAATTTAATATGCACAGTTCTTCTAGGAGGCTACCAGATCACTCAATCTGGCTAATATATTAAAACCTTATACAGTTCTAACACCACATATGGAGAGATGCAGACTCCAGTTTTCTTACATCTATGTTCTTTTTTAAACAGCCCTCAGAACACACACAAGATGTTTTTATTAGAGCTGCACTCAAGGACACATCAGCTGTAATGAAACAGTAAAATTTAACTGCTGCCAACAACATTCTGCTTTGGTCTACAGTCAGTTTGAGCTTCTGCCCAACATCCACTTGCTCTCAGGCTCCCAGAGAGTGACACTAAGCTGCTTCTTCAAGAGTCTTAAAAGTTTATTTTGCTTTTACTGCAATGGTTCACTGTGCAGTTGCGCAGTAGTAAACATGACCTTAACATCAAGTGGAAGTTTGGCAACAACTTGATTGCAAATGTAATCTACAACAGCCACAGAAGTTAACCAAGCCAAAAGCAGAGTTCCAGCTCTTAAAAACTCAGACTATAAATGGCTATACAAGATCACATTTCAAGCTGCAGTTTGCCAGTGTGATTAACTGTAGCGCTGTGTTACACCTGCAAATCATTTATCTTTTTGCAAATACTGCAGAAGTAACGAAGATGCCCCAGTACCTGACTGTCTTCAAATCAGGTAACAGTACAAGAAGAGTAATAAATCAGTGGTACTGCTCAAAACATCCATCATTAACCAAGCGTGCAAGTCTCCATGGGATCAGGACCTTGGATGGAGAAGGGATGATCTGAAGTACCCTGGAAAATAAAATGGTACCATAATTTTAAAGGCTTGAAATGAAGGCCTGGTTAATGTAGCAGATAAAAAGTAAAAGCCCTCATCAAGTTTTTAGGATAAATATGTTTTACAAGCTGAGTCTGTAAAGTTTTGTGGTTATAAAACACATTCTATTGCAATGTTTTATAAGGCAGAGAGAGCAGCCGAAAAAGGAATACCTCAGAGATTTATTTACAAACAGGCTACAGAAATAGCTAGCTGCTACCCTTGCTGCTGTTAAAAAGAAAGATGAAGTAAAAAGATGAGGCTTCTCTGAAAGCAATTATCTAGGTACAGATAAAAAGAAGATAAAACTGAAAGTGACGAGATGCAGTAAGTTGATTGTAATAGAGCTCCTGAAGTGAACATTCTGCACAAACACTGTGACCGCTTTTCAGAGGTCAGCATACGAGGAGAGACATCGAATTTCCATCCTTTTAGCATTTTCCCTTCTCAGAACAGCACTTCAGTACGGGCAGTAGATATACATACTGCTAAAGTCACAAAACCACTTCAAAATTAATATGGATTAGATCATTTCCTCACTTCAGCTGGCCTAACTCCCAACCTAATATCTGTTTTTTAACAATTTCAAGCTACAGCCTAGTCAGGCCCTAAACAAGTAGCTTCAGCAGCAGCTTTGTAATCAGCTTAATTTGTAGTCGTCTCTCCCCACACAGATCACAATCACACATTCTTGGCTCTTTCCAGCACCTCAGTACCACTCGTGCAATCGCATGGTCAGCCAGATCAGAGGGACGACTGGGGGCACACTCATTTTTGGGGAGGTCATTTTTCAGTCCCATTAGCCCCCAGACACAGTAACACAAACGGTGGCCCAAGGGAGAGGTCAAGAAGGTGTAGCAGGGACCAGCTGTGCCTCGACCAAACGTGAAACTGCACTTTCATAGAGAAGTTCAGGCCTTGGCTCACTACAGCATTTGCAACCCTGCTCAGCAAAGCACACTGACTTGAGGCCTCAGTTACTATGGTGATGAGCATGAAATAAATGTTTATATATAATCAGATAAATTCTCCCTTCAAGAAAGCAGTTGCCCTTCTCACAGGCAGCTACTCATATGTTTTTAACTAAATAGATGTAAAAAAAATATTAAAATTTTTAAGCTTAAATATCACTATTATTCATTAGCAAGCTAATGAGAATTTAAACCTATGGCAAGAATTAAAAAAAAGCACGTGAAAAATCAGTCAATGAGAACGCCATCTCTTTTGAAAACTGAACCGCTGAGCTCCCTAGAGATAAGTTAATGCTTGGTTTTGTATGGTTTAGGGTTCTACTTAAGAAAACGAGGAATGATTAATAAAACTATCTCATTGTTTAACAAAGCTTAAGACATACTTATTGAATAAAAAATGAATGTATGAGTCCTTTTCTTCCATGCAATAACTAAATCACTCCACTTGTAAAATATAAGCAGTATTTCCTAACTCTAAGCTTACTGTAAAAAGCTGTAAGCTGATATAAACAAGTCAATGTAGTTGAAATGCTTAGTTCATGAACGCATGAGTAGCTTACTTCCTTTTTCAAAAGATTATGAATCAGTAATTACAGTAGAACCATGGCTACAAAGATGACGGGGAGCCCTTTGCCACAACATTTACGTGTAACTTGGAATTTTTTAATTTCTTTTTTTTTTAATTAAGAAAATCCAATGTCATCACTACTCATACTCCTTAGCATCTAAAATTGTTTTAAATTTAAGGAATACTAAATTCAGAGTAGACAAGATGATTTCCTAGGATCAAGGACTATAAGAACTAGTGACAGAACTTAACCATACACTGAATTCCTCCCTGAAGAAAAACAAATAATTGGCAAAATGCGACAGAAACATTGCCAGCTGATGAGCTGCCTCATTCTTTCCACTATGATGCCATCTGTTGCCATCTCTTCCCTGTCCACATGCACTACGCTTCCTCAGACTCTCAGCCTGACCCAGATCCAGCCCTGATCTCAAGTATGACAAGGCAATCCAGCTTTACCCACCCGATGGGTGTCAATAACTACACCTGTGGTGGGAGATAGACAAGTAAAGAGGCTTCTACATATTACAACTCTTTGCCTGAAATTTTCCTCCTTTCTCCCCAGACGTGTATTCACTCCCCAGCCCAACTGTCAGAGTAATTAACTTCAGAAAAACTTAAACTACATAAAGTGTTTAAGCTAAGAGGGATAATATTTTAAGAACTGAGTTAGGGAGCAGCCACGTGTAGGTTCATGCAAATATATCCTACGTGGGAAACTTCCAGCAAGGAGGGCAAAACCACCAGTGCATACCCTTCCTGCAGCACGGCAGGAGCCAATGTACACACCCAGCATCCATCCACACGCTATAACCTTGCGGTAAAGAACAGCAAGATCTTAACCCTAATAAACTCATTGAACAACGTTCAGTTATCCTTTACATTTCGTCTGTCAATTCCTCCAAGGCAAAGACTTTCTTCCGTGCCTTGCACACACTGTTGATACACGAGACAGAACAGGAAGATGCACAGCTGATGATGAAGAAGCAGAGTGTAATTTTGACTCGCTCTAAGAATAGGCCAAACGCCTTCCTCCAGTTCGCATGCAAATTTATTACTGAAGACAATGCAGGCATTTGAGGGTAGAAATTCAGCTTAGAATCCAAGTATCTCTTCAGGGACCATCCAAATCAAAACCATATCTTCCAAACACCAAGGTTTAAAGCTTTAGCATCTTCTATCAAAGGATTTTTAAGTGACAAACATTGACATATTTATAGATATGATCTTTTATTTCAATTGAGTATTTAGCTATAGCTGCAGGGAGCAGCGTGTTATTGCAAAAGGCAGTAACTAGATAATTTGGTCAAACTAGATCTCTTCTTATCCTTAAAAACCATGCATTACTATTGATTCACAAAACATTTATTTTCACTTATAAGATAATACATAGCAAGGGACCAGACAGCCCCAAACACTGACACCAGAGCTATCAGTTTTGCTGGGAGCCTGGTAAATAACTTATTGTACAGCTAAGAAATCTCAAATTGGATTTTCTTATTAATACTTTTAATCTTTTGAGTTGTTTTCAAACTTTTATGGTACACAGTCTCAGAGATCCTGTTTTCATTTAAACATGTAACAGTAAAGAGTTTAGTTGAGTATCTTAAAAATCTGGATTCACCATGAATTTAGACTGTAGTACTGAAACATAGAAAATATGCAGCTTTTAAGATTTTTCTCCCTTTTAATACTTGAAATTTTATTATTGAGCTATTCTGTTTATCTCTTTCATGCATATTTTTTCAAATAATTAAAAAAATCACCTAACACTTGATATTACACCTTGTAACTTTTATAAGTCAAGAAGAATCCTTAATTATTATTTTTTGTTCTACAAACTGTATTTAGGCTGAACATGTCGAGTGATGTTAGATTTACCATATCTTAATATCATGTACTTTTTTATAAGTAATTATGGATTATATTATGTACACATATATACTACAGATTTGTATAAGAATTTCTGAATCCTCCTTCTAGTAGTACTATTGCCTTTCAAAGAAGACATTTCAAAAGATGCCTTTAAGTTTCCATGGGGACATTAAGGACACTGGAAAGCCTATATGCTACCTCTAAGAGAACATCCAACAGGGGCTACCCACAGCAGCAGGCCTTCATTGGCCTGCTCAGGCATTCAGCAAGCTTACAGTTCATCTCACAGCTCAGTGGAACCAGTCAATCCCTGAGAAACTATTTGCACCTCTTAACTGGAAGTTATCTGCAGAGTTATCCCTAACCCAAACTCTCTTCAAATATAAATATTCCAAAACTTTGATGTGATACACAGGAGAAGACTCAAAGCTGGCTACTCATGAATGGAGGTCTTGAGCAAACACTTCAACTGGCTACTATGATGCCAAGAACTCAGCTTCTATTATGCTCTATAGCATACATCTACAGATGTATGCATTCAGTCAGAACAAACACCCACACACTCAAAGGCAAGATAAATGTAAATGTTCACTAACAAATTAACCATTTGAGCAGTAAAATGGGCACTGAATGTTACCAAAATACCAATAAAGGGCCTGTCATCTGGGAGGCGAGTTGTCCCTTAACAATTATACAAATCAAATACTTAATTGAACACTGTACAAACAAGATATATTGCCAAACCTGGAGTTACAATAATGCAAGTTGGTTGGGTTTTTTTAATTCTTATACATATTTCACTCCACATTAACAGGAATTAAAAGATGGCATAATCCCTGCTTAAGTTGCATTTTAGGCCTTACTGGTTTTAGACATTCTCTGCTCTTTTTAGCATCTTCAGGGGCCTCGATCAGGTAACGGCGTGTCCTCTTTAAAAAGCCCATTTGCAAGGTCACTCAGGCTCTGCAGGAACTGGGAGGCTCTGAAAGCAACACAGCTCAGACCTGGGGAAGTTTTTGCTTTTGTTTTATTTTTAAAACACTGCTTACTCCACACAACTATTTCAAAGGCTTGGACCTCCCAAGGTTTGCAACAAACAGTTTTAGGCTATATCCAAAGGCTTCTGAGTGTTGACAACCAGGTTATACTGAAAATTATTTCCCTGGAGAATTCATCTAAAATATGCTCTATTTATTGCACTCAAAGCAGCAGTGCTTAAAAAAAAAAAAACCCACCTAACAGCCCACACAAGAAGGGCTGCAGGTTGTTCAACATGAAAGGTAGGTCTCCATTTATATGCCTGAGAAAAAGAGGAAGCCTCCATACACCCCAGACAAAATTCTCTCACTGTACCAGATGTGGGTACATCTGGCACACTATTGATCAAGATTGTCCTGCTCAGCAGAGGGAGAAAGGGGTTCACTCCTAAAAGGGTAAGATACATGATCCTCCTCCCTAACAGCAGTCCTTCTCTCTTCCCTGACCCCCAGCTAAATCCAGTAGTAACCATCACTGCATTTGATCAGCAGAAAACTGGGTAGGTATACCCTGGTATTGAGGCATTAATTAGTCCCTTTCATCGCAGGGTATGGTTACAGGATGCAGGCTTAGGGAATCAAAGCTTTCAGTTACTTGCTACTGAGGTCTTGCTCAAAGTGGTGCTAGAGCTGGAGAGTTCATAATTAGCAGGGCAAGATAGTATCCACGACCTGTATTTATTCTTTGCTACATATTCTAAAATCAGTAACTAGCAGCTGCCTCACCATGCTGTGAGGGGTGTTTCTCAGAATGGATTCTATTTGCAAGAGGGGCAGAACATAAACATTTCCCAGCCATGTCCCACACTTTTAGCTCTACTGGTTAGCAACAGGAAGGTAGCAAAACACTCCTGTGAGCACAACTCAGCCAGAAAATTGCAAATTACGTTGACCAAAAAGCCACTACAGTGTTGCTTATTCTAGTCCAAAATTGGTGTGAGCTATAAGAGGAAAAATACGCTGACTGCAACTACAGCAAGGAAGTTTGTCAGAAGGGGAGTACTGTCTTGTCCACAGGCCACTGTTACCTTAGGAATTAGTGGGTCCAGCAGAACTGTAAAGCTTTGCCCAGGTTCAAACCATGAAGTTGAAGTTACTTTGAGGTAACACATTTATTACAACACTAAACAAGGTTCTGTATTTTCTTAATACCAAAATTTACATGCATTGGAGAGCTCTCACAGCATTGAGAAGTACAGTTGTGTACCTCACCCACCTTAGCATTAACTCTCCCTTGCAGTTTTACCAGCAATCCCCAAGTCTGCAGGAAGGACCATGTAACAACTTCAGCTGAACAGGGAAAGACAAAGTTCAAGTTCTTTAAATGATAATATTATTTTTTCAACACAAAGAGTCTCACCTCATTAGCATTAATAATGAATAATCTGCACTATTCCTCTGTGTGATTCTCTTAAACCTCTTGTTATTTATATATAAACACATGCACTCAAACCATAAAATGTTCTGTTGAGCTCCCCACAAAAGAAGTTGTTTTCAGCGTGCAAAGCAGGCTGCAAAATAAAATGCATGATTTTCAGAGAGCAGAATTCTTCCCTGTTGACAGAGGAAAGAAAAATAGTACTGTATGACTAAGTCACCCAAAATTCCATGGTATTTACTTAGGAACTTCACTTTCATTATGCATACCTTTTGTCTGCAGGGAGACAGAAGAAGTGGGGGGAAAGTCTGATATGAAAATATGAGCAAATGTCTTTATGCTTTTGAAATCTCCTCTGGAAACTGTGCAGGTCCTTCTGCAAAATGAAAATCTCCATTTTTTTTCTTGTGGGAAATTTCTTGTGAGAGAGTTCAGCAACAGCATGATTGATTAGAAACTAACATTAAATTAAATCCACTGAAGTTATAAATCCATTCCACACCAGAAAGTAGATGGTACTTTACCAAACAGGTAGGAGGCAGAAGCATCATAATTTACAGTGTACCACAGTAATACACCGCACCCCATCCCTGGCAAGTGCCCCTTTTAATTAGGCAGTCTTTTGCAACATGAAGGCCCAAAGACTTAAATCACACAAGATCTTCAGATTAACACAGATTAACAGCAAATCCAGCCAAGTTATAATTCCTGTAAGGGATTCTTTCACCTCTGTGGCAAAGCAAAAGCTCCCAGCAGCTCTAACAATTCTGCACCAAACCCAACTTGCACTCTTTACTCCTCTAAGAAATAGGAAGATACCAGGAAGCTACATCTTTTTATGATTCCTTAAGTGACTGTACTATGCTAAAAGTGCAACAACCGAGCATTCAGTAGCACAAGCCCTTCCAGCACTGGGGTGAAAAGATAAAACCTAGGCTGTCCAACACTTTGGACTCAGGACCTGAACATACTATATGGGAACGAAACACAGACTCCCCATCCAGAAACATGAGAGTAACTTCACCCTCCTACTGAAAGCAAAGCAGGACTGAAACTTCACCCGCCACCAGAGAGTTGAGGCTATTTTCTAGTCCAGTGCTGCAGATCAAGAATATCTGAAGACTACTATGGGAAGAAAAAGACAGTACCTAATCATGATCGAAACACTGACAGACTAGGTTTTTTGCACCTTGAGAAAAGAGCATCACCAAAACCAGTTTCACCACGTCTAAAGTTGTAAAACCTGTCACAGCTATTAAAAAAAAAAATACAGGTAGTATTCTGTATCATCACCAAATTACTTCCTTGAGAGTTCTTAGATGCACTCCTGAACTCCCATGGCAAAAAAAAAAATCGTATCTTGTGGCAAATAGACCTTTTGGCATTGTTTCAGTTCAGACTGTTGTTTCACTATTAAATTATTGGTCTAGTTTGCTGCTTGAGTCATCATCTTTAGAATTTGTAATGGCCCGAACCTGAACCAGTCAGCCAACACATGACCAGTGATAAAACAGGTACCAATCCAAGCGATTGTTTCCACAAGACTGAAGTTACATGCATTAATAGCTCATTAATATCCTGCACAGACCAATCTCTACAGCCTAATCAGTTACTGCAGGAAGATAAGGGCTTCACAAGTCTGACCAATACACGTATATCTCTAGCAAAGTTAAACAAAAGCAATAAGCTTTTACAACGGTGGTAGACAAGCACATCAGTGAAAAATCAAACACTGTACTCGTGCTTGCAGCACTTACCTCCAGTTGCTGCGAGGTCTTTGAGCAGTCAGCCCACAGCTCTTATCAAGAGTTCCTCAGAACAAATGTCTTCAGAAAAAAGCAGCCAATTATACCAACCCCAGCTACAGCTGGATGCCATCAAGAAATCTTATCAACTGCTAGGCAAATAAGATCACTACATGAAATTATTATGCCAACAGCAGAGTCTCAAGAAAAATGTAACCTTTTAATCTCTTTCTTGCAAATTACTTCCCTATATTTGTTCTGCAGAGAGCTGAAAAGGTCACCCAAAGAAATAATCCTACTATGAGGACATTTAATTCACACCACCTTGGGATGCAAGATAGACAGATCAGAACACTTAAAACCACTGTTCCAGCAAATGCATATATGTTAGAGACAACTGTACATCTGCATTAGCTCTAGTAATTTGAAATCCAGCATCCTGCAATGATGTAAAATGAACTAACAGGTAACCAAAAATCACCCTATTAACCTACAACTTCACAAGGCTTCTGCGGCCTCTGCCTTTCTTCTGATCTTAGGGAGAGTCCTGTTCTTCATTTTCTAGGTAAAGTGAGCAGTGTTGCCCTGTGTCCCTCACCCTTTCATTTGACCATTTTTTTCAGCTGTGCCTTACTGGATCTGAAAAGTACCATCTTCCTCTCCTTCCAAACCTTGGCAATTTATACATATTCTCACAAATAGGCAAGAAAATAAGAGCAGACTCCCTTTGATTTCTCTCAGCTGAAAAGACAGATGTAGGTGTAAGAGAGATACAATGAGATGCACTTTATCTTTCCAACTATTTGTCAGTTCTAGTCAGTATTGCGTGTCTTTAGATTTGCTTATTGTTCTACCTGTTATTACAAATGAAATGAGATTAATAAATACAGTGCATCGGTTTTACAGACATTAGTGTCCAGGACTCGCAGTAATAGGGCAATTCAAACATACTGAGAAAGGGCAGTTTTCATTTCTATCTAAAAAGGCTTCCTCTTTTGCTGATAAGATACAGCTTCCCCCACCCACTGTAGCTGAAAGCACTTTCCCCTCAAAGTCAGTTCATAAAAGGCGGCTTTCCTTTTTTCCTTCTAGAGCATTTAAAAAGACTAAGAGTTTATTTCTTTTTATAAAACAATACTGCAGCCCATAAGAACATGCTTACGCTTAAAAAACATGTATTTTCAAGCTTTACTGCACTGTCCCAAGAGTTTACCTGCTTTGCTGGGAAAAGCTGCTTACAGCCTGTTAAGGGTCAGGGCAGAAGATTATTTAATTAGGTGGCAGCCCTCACCCTGGGTTAACAGACAGGGAAATGGATCCATACAAATTACACCCAGCTAAGTTTGTGAGTAAGTGATGTTTATATGGAGACAAGGCAAGAAAAAGAAGGATATGCTTGGGGTATCAAATGCTATATTAAAAAACCTCAAAACTTAAGAGACATATAAGGCATCACAAAAAGCACTTTAAAAGAAGCATGCTATGAAAAGAACTGCAGCTAGAGTCCAGACACATAAGCAGGAGCACCGAAATTGTTTTCCAGATATTAGCTCAAGCACTAGACAAGCCACATGATTATTGCTAATAACACTGAAGAACCCAAACAGCTACAGAGTTTACATACCTATTTATTGACCTGTAGCTAAAACAGCTTCCAATTACATGGAGATACATATTTATCCTAGTTTGAACGGTTGCAATCACACCACAAAGGAGCTTTACTAAAACCCGAAGCCGACAAAACACAGCATTGTCTGAAACTTACTCTAAGAAACATTCCAATACCTATATTTGCAAAAATACTAGTCAGAAATACAATGATATAATGCAAATTGTTAAATGCAAGTAATGGTTTTCTACAGACTCTTATCTACACACTAACAAATGCCATCTTCCATTTTTAACTTCATTTAGAAGTTGGATAGAAAAGTAACTTTGCCACATTCACACAACAGAAATATTAATTAAAAATTAATTAGCACATCTTTGTACTGCATCTAGTAGTTCAAAACTGCATCACAAGATAAAAATTATATTTTCATAAGTTCTTGGCCACCTCTACTTGGAACCTAAAAAGTAACAATTAAGGTATTGTATTCCTCATTTCTGTTCATTATACTGCCATTATATTATGCAATAGAAATTCTAACCATATTCAACTTCATTTAGCTGATTTTACTGCAGATTTGCATCTGCTAGATAAGGCTGCAGTGACACAGATGTATGCAGCAAGACTGTCTGACATCAGAATTTCTTTTTCTTTAGGAGATTTATTATTTTCACTTTGATTTTTTGGCTAGAGTCTAGTCAGTTTTAATACTAGTTTTCAGTGAAATCTAGGAATGTTTTACTCCTAGAAACTCTAGCAACTAGAATTTTGTTTTTCCCCAAAAAGCAGAGTTGTCCTAGCCACCTGTATCTGTTAATAAGAAAATGCAGGAAATTCCTTCCCTGGATCAGACCATTTTACCATGTATAACCTCTCACTGTGGCCAGGCCCAGGTTCTTACCAGCCAGGCCTTTTTTTGCTGATTTGCTATTAATTCAAAGTTTACAATTACATATTAGCGTTCATTTTGCTTTCTTCTAGCGCAAATTAGCTTCTGTTTGCCACCACTTAGTTTCACACATCACCATGTTCTTCATTTACTTACTTTTGCTAGGTTTTTCTGTGCAATCTCCCTAATCCACTCTTCATTCTTCCCGGTCAAGCTGACCCCTTTCTGCAGATATGAAGGCATGCCGAGTATCAGTCTCCGAGCAGAACTTTTGTCAGTCATTAACGATTTCCAAGAACTGCACATTTATTGCTGTGCTTTGCTCCAATCTTTTAGATGAGAACTTCAAACCTGTTCTTGAACTTCACGGTCACCCTTTATCTAGTTTCCTGAGCAGCCTTCCACATAGGAGATTCCCCATTCCTCTTAGCATTGGTGGACCAGTACTGAATTTCAAGATTCCAGGTTTCTCCAGAAACTCTTAAGGTATCTTTTGCTAGCCTTAGACTAGCTCAGACTCCCATAAACAGGGCAACAACGACAAGGCAGTTCCTTTTCCAAAAGAAGCTGACGGGAGAAGAAATTACCTTTTGAAACTGGAAGGCTCATGCTCAGCTATGGTCCTAAAAAATTAACCTGGTTTTAAGTAACACAGTCATCCCTTCCCCCACAAATTAGGTTGCCATTCACCTTGAACTTGGCAGGATTAATTTGCATTTCCCTGGCAAAGTGCAGGGCTATTGTGAGCCAAACAGCAAATGCCTGAAAAACAACATCAACGTGGTTCTGAATCTTCTCTTTGGCAACATAAGTACAATCATATTTTATATGCAATTATTATTTTCACATCAGCACTTCATTTGTCACAGTGTTATGCGCTGTGTCATGGTGCTCCAAAATAAACACATTCAGCAGAGCGAGCACAGAAAGAAGGGCAAAAACAGCAAAGGGAATGTGAAGTCAACCCATCTCTACTCACTATTTTACTTTACCCTTCACAGAGTTTTTTAAAGACATCACCTGGCCTACTTAAAACTTTACAATATATAGAGATCACTCCCTGAGGGTCAGCCTTACTTATGCAGTTGTATTGCCCTAAATCTTGCCTCCAAGGTGTTATTACAACTACATCTTGGCATTCAACTGTTATCAGTCATTTTATTTTGTGAGCTACCCAGGGTACAAAGCATTAACTACTGGTGTGAAACCACAAACATACACGTAAACAATTTAAGAATCATCTCATCACAGCACAATTCCTTTAGCTTTGTATAATTAACACTACTGAAACACAACACCCTAAAATCTGGTTCCAAGCACCTTCCAGCCAGCCTCTTCTGATACAATATTAAAAAACCTGAGGAAAGCTAATGTAAGGAGAGCAGGCAGTACTCACACCTATGCTTCCAAAGGCCCACCTATGCTGAGCTTTCATCCTGCTTGGAGATTTTTTTAAAAATATTTTGCCAAGAGCAGAAGTAACACAAGGGAGGAAGCTAAAGCAGCAAGGGTTCCAGCAGCACAGCTTATGAAGTGGCTGAGAGCAACCAACTTAAGCAGAGGTTGTGCGGGAGAACGACAACGAGCAGCTCTACCAGGCCCTGGAACACCTGAGGGAACCTTCCCTTCGGCCTAATGGAGCAGACACAGGTCTGTCTTCTGGTAACACTCAACAGCCAGGACTTTGCAAAAGGGACCTCCTGGCAGCAGAGCAGCCCCTCAGGGACACCCCGACCTTCACACAGCCTCCCACCTCTCCACTCTCAAGGAAGCCAGCAGAGCCGCCATCATCTACCCCACCTTCACCCACGCTCACTCCTTCCCTCCCGCCCTCGGCCCGCCGCCATTTTGTACTCCCTTCCCTCCCCTGCCTCGCCGCCTGACGTCACGCCCGCGCCGCACCCCGCACACCCCCCCACCCCGAGCGCGGCGGGTGCCCGGATGTGAGATGCTCCGCCCCCACTCCG
>JAOXNO010000024.1:18716706-18734520 GCA_028565335.1 Limnodromus scolopaceus | reverse complement strand
CCCCGCCCTTGGTGCAGCAGCGTTTTTCGGTTCATGTGCGGACCGGAAAGCTATAATGCACGTAGCCCATGGCAGGGAGACAGGCTAGATAATGTATACGTTAATTGGCCGGAGTTTAGAAAGCTGACACTTCAAATATGATAGGCATGTGGGGTTTGAGACTGCAGGAAGAAGGTATGCGGTATGTCCAGGTGCGTGTGTTTGAGTCGCTCTGTTTTTTAAATCATGACGGTTTAAATTTCCCTTTTACTGCCGTAAAATCAGCCCAGAGATACAGTATGGAGTCCTGTAGTATTTTACGTCGACACTAGGGGTGTCTCCTGCTTTTCACCGCTGCCAAGAAATCAACGCCCTTTTTTAATAAACATTTATTTTAGCCTAAATTATCCAGTACCCTGGCTGCAGGAAGACTCTGGCAGTATTTTGGTTTTACAGCTGGAGAAATATAAGTGGTTTAAACTTTTTCGTTTTTAACCCTTTTAGAACGAGGCTAGCTGTTTTATCACATTTCGCATTAGATCTCAGAAGGCCTGGGAGCCAAAAATGGGTTTCCTTTTGTTTTTAAGCAGGGGGTTGCAGTCTTTTCTTTTAAAAAATAAAGTTTTAGTGGAAACTGATGTGCCGTGGTCAGGCTGTCTTTACACGTACACTTTAATGTCTGTTAGATGTGAATTTGGAGAAATATTTTGAAATGTATAAAGGTTTGGTTTCAGTTGCAGGCTAAACAAATGTGCTCACTGAATGCCTTCACACAGTCTTGGGGTACACAAAGACTGTGAGAAAAGAAGGCTTGTATTCTGAGAATAATGTATTAATGAAGTCGAGACTTAAAAAGAAAAAGGCTATGATTAGAAATTACACCATGGTTGCAATATTGCTAATTGCTATGAGTATTTAGATGAGCAGTGATCATCTTCCACACAATAGTTGTGCTCTTATTGCCATTAGTTGGGTCTTCTGTGAAAATTTTGTTCTCAAAGACTTGCCTGATAAGCTAACATGCATAAAAGGGAAGAAAATGTTACTTAACCATGATGCCTGTGTATGTGTCAGTGACCTGTAATGAACCTTTCATATGTGATTGACTTTGGTTATTTTTTCCTCCACTCTGTTGTAACTAAAGCTGTCCTAGCGTCTTTTGGTGGTATAATGTTGATTATTATTTCGTGACCTCTTGATCAGTATTTGTGTATGATCAGTAGCAATGTGTAAATGCAGATGCTGGGAAAAAGAGTGTGCTGGATATTATCTCTTACCAGTAAAGGTGCTCGTTTGCTCACGTAAGCAGTAGAGTTTTTACTGTAGCTGTATCAGTATGCTGGTTTTGATAATACCTTGTAGTCTGAAAACCAAGCTAAAACTAAACAGCTGATAAACATTAAAAAAAACACATTTCATTTAAGTTGCCATTCTTCTTACTGTTGTTAGTTACCCTGTGGATATTTTCACTGAAATTTTCACTCTTAGTGAAGAAGTAGAGAAGAGCCTTTATTAGAATAGTGCAATTCTTTTTCATTTGGAGTACTATTTCTTTTGTGTTCTTTAGCACCAGAGACCTGACAGTTACAGTGAAGAAAGAGGTGAATGTATTGTTGTGTTCATAGTAGGTAGCTTAAGATAAAACATAAACATCTAGTGACCAAAGAATGTGGTTCTGGATGGTTTGATATAGCCAGTTCTAAAATAATCTGTCAGGGAGAGTATAAGATGATGAGTCCATTACATAATGCTAGAAGTAATGTTGATATGCTATTTCTGTTGGAGTTGACTTAGCAAGTTTTTCCTATGAGTAGTATTTTCTAGGAAAAGGTAAATAGCACAGATAGATGCTATTAAACAATCTTTGTTTTGGATAGATAAATTCTGTTTTCTTGGGATGGTCAGCATTCTGATTCACGTCCAGCTCTTAAGCTTTATAGTTGTAGGTCAGAAGACACAGAATTCTACAGGAGTCACCCAAACCACCTTACGTAGTGCACCAGTCTTCTTAGCTAGACTCTGTTTGGTTGTTTTGACTCATTTTGCCTGAGTAGCGGTGCTGCTGCTGCATTTTCTCCAGCTGAAGCTGATCTAACAGTGTTTCTAAATTACTGAAGCTGAGAACCACCAAACCATTTTTTGCAATAAAACAAAAAAGCTCCAGAAGACCATCTTGAATCATTGTTTACTATTTAGCAGGGAGGGTATTAAATAAGTTGTTCTTAGCTGAAGAAAAAACTAGTTATTCCATTACCAAATCATAATTTCACTGCTAATCATTACAAATGTCTGAATAGTCAGTTGAGTTTTGTAGCAGGTGGCAGGAACTGAGGGGCACTCGCATGGTTTGTCTTATGTCTTACAGCCTGTTGGTGGTCTTCTGCTACAGGTGCAGTAACTGGTCTAGGATTCAAACCATGAAGCTCATGTGTAGGTCTTAAGAAGTATTGGGTAGGTTTATTTAAGCCAGTTTGTTTAATAAAAGATTTATTTTGGAAGTCATTTTCAGATGTATAGTTTAGAGGCCAATTTGAATATGCAAGTTTGCTTAACTCTGTGATCTACAAAGGAAGACACATCCTATTGATGGAGGAGGAAAGAGACTTTTTAAAAAGTAATTATATTTTTTCACTATTTCTGTGGTAGAATTCTGTCTTTTTATGGTTAAACTATTGGTTTAACAATAGGGAGGAACGAACATTGAGTAGTTTAAGGAGGAATGGTTTGTGGTGGGCATGCCTCAGGAACTTCAGAATATTCATCTTCTAAATCATCTGACAGCAATGAAAGGGAAGCTTTCAGGGAGTGAGATTAATAACATGTAAATTGTGTTGTGTTTTTTTTATTCACATCTTAAAGGAAATGGGGCTATCTTCTGTCAATCAGTGCCAGAAAAGGAGGTTTCAGTAATTCTGGTATTTTTGGGGAAACAAATGAGGCAGAAATGCACATTTTTAGTGCCAGACCGTTTCTTGGTCTGCTTCTGCCTCCTCATTTCCCTTGTTTTTGTCCCTTTCAGAAAGGCATACAAAAAGCTGTTAAGGTGTAGCCAGGCTACTATAAGAAAAAAATTTATCAGTTTTGGTTAATGGAATGTATACTTTCAAGGAGAACTGAATCTAGCAATGAAGATCTTACAGCTTTCTTACAGCTGAGTGTTGCATCAGTGCTTACCTGGCAGTGTTGCTGAAGGAATAGCTTTCTTTAATTGTCTGTGTGCTTAATAGTGTTATCCTGCTGTAATTCATAAATTACACTTGCTTAAGATTTTTCAACATTGATTTCCCTCCTAGTAAAATAATTCTTTTGCTTTCCCTCACCCTTTTTACTGCCTGTTTTTAGCTAAGTTTTGTTAAAGAAAATTATATCCTCTCCTAAAATGTTGTAGGTCTGAATGGTAGTTGAGCATGAAATTGTATGAAATGGTGACCAAAAATCATGTTCATAGGAAAAACTTTTTTGTAATTTGAGCTAATACATGACTTCTTGACAGCAATTTGCTCTTGATGTCCTTGCCCCTCCTCTTTGCTCCCCTCTGCTCTCCCTGCTCCGGGTAGTATAATTTGTGAATTTCTAATTGGGAGAGAAATTACCCTGCGCTGCTCTTTGTTGATTAGCAGCCAGTTGATTTAGTGACATGTTTCCCTATTTTCCATCCTCTCCTACTTGTGGCCTATATGTTTTTCTCTTTTCTGAAGCTTGTTTGTTCCTGTGGGTCCCCTGCAGAAAGACCCCAGGGGCAAAGGGGACTGGCCGTTCCCACGCTTCCTACATACTAGTTCTTTACCGAAATCATCAGCAGAAATAGGGAAGGTGCTACTGTGTGATGTCCTTGTCATGATCAAACTCCTCTGCTTCTGGAGGAGCACTGCAAGGGTGGGGGAGTAAAGATTGAAGTGATGGGGAAGGAATGATGAGAGACATGGATCTACATCAAAAGAGGGGAGTGAAAGTGCTTGTGCTTAAAGGTTACACAGTTGGAACCTTCTGAGCAGGATATTGTAAGAAAATAAATATCTTCTTTTACTTTCATGCCCCTGTTAATTAAAACAGAAAAAAAGTTGGAACTCCTGGAAACTGTAAGAATTTTATTGGCTGTACTGATTATATAAATTACTTAAACATGTTCTTTCTTTCCGAAAGACCATAAGAGTGTGTCTTGCTGTGCTCTTGTAAAGCTGATAAATACTGTCCTTGTTCTACAAATGAAAAAGGTTGAGGTCATGATGGGGTAATAACTTATCCAAGGCTCTCTTTATTGTTTAGAAGTTAACATTAGGATGTGATGTGGGAAATGGATAATATGGTTGTAGCTCTGAAAAGAAATATGTCTAAACCAAATTAACAGCTACAGATTTTGAGGTCTTGAGGCTGATGAATTATTGGAGTTAGAATGCAGCCACTAAAAACGTGCTGTACACTGTCCATTTGGCTTAAAGCACGTGATGGTGTGCAGTGATTGAAAGCTTGGTCATATGCTACCTTCTTTCAACATTTCTGTAGCATTGTTTTAGGCATTTAAAGTGACTTCTAAAGATTAGACCTGGAAATGGGCCATCCACATCCCATAAAAGCTATTCAGTTTCTTAGATGTCAGTAGCCTAAAGTAATCTTGACACCAGCAGTTTGAGGAAGATCTGCTGCAAAGATTGCCTTAGTGTGCTGAATGGAGTGGGACACACTTGGATACGGACCAACATGTTTTAATCTGGAATAGATAGGTCTTTTAGTATACCAGTTCAAGTATTCTGGGAATATTTTCACTGCTGTTGCCCTGGATCAATGATCAGGCAGCTCAAATGACTTGAAATTCATGGTTTCATAATGATTTTAGTACAAGACCAGAAGCAATACATTCTGCTTGACATATGAGATTGCTAGATTATTTTAGTCACCATTTGAAATACTGTATTACTTTACTAATATTGAACATCAAGATAAGTTTAACCAGGGGTAAACTTAAACTATGGCTTATCTTCCTATTCAGATTTGTTCTATATCATTGGAATGACAAAAGTTTGTGGAAAGTTGTTTTTTTTTTTTTTTTAAGTTTCAGGTGTGTTTAAGAATAAAAGCCACATCTTTCAAGTGAAGCGATTCTTGGAGTGACAGTTCTTTAAATAGGAAAATTTAATCTTGACATTTTATGTAGCTTTCTAAATGTGTAACTTGAAAATTTTAATTTGGTAACTATATTTCATTAGGCCTTTTTCATGTCCAGAAAGATCATTAAAATGTTTTATGTTGCTTTTAGATTGTACCTAGCACAACCACAGCTTTAACTGCTTGGGAAAACTATGTCGATGGTGCGAACCAGGCTGGAGACTGTGTCTGACTTGCTTGTAACTCGACAGTGAGTCGGCCCTGCTATTGATACTCTCTTCCACAAATAAGGAAGAATCCCTAGCCATATAAATAATCATCTTTAGCTGTGTTAAAGAAGTCTCAGAAACCCTTTAAATGCTTTGGATGAAAGGACAGCATTGTTTGTGAACCACCAATAAAGATCTTGGTTTCCAATCCTTAAGCAGGTTGCGCCCATTTAATAGACTCGGGTGGGTAATTGTGAAGTCTGTTGTTGATGGACGATTTTAAGCGAACTGTTAGGGCAAAGAACCAGAACTCCCCCAGTAAGCTGATACTCTGCCTCTTTCAAAAACCTTATGCAGGCAGCTTGAAGTTCACAAACACTTTCTATCATCGTCAAGCACTTTCTATCACCTAAGTTAGGTAAAGTAGGAATTAAAAAATGTAGTGAGACATTTGTTAGTTAAAGAACTTTAGTCAGAATTCGGGAGGGGCAGGAGAGGGAGGGATGGGGTAACAGATAGGAAGCCAGGGTTTATATGTTTCCAGGAAGAAACCAAGCTACTGGAAAAGTGGATTCAGCTGTGATTCTAACAAGAATATAACTGTAGGATCATCCTGAAATGCCATGGAACTTCTTTTCTTCTTCTGGTATATTTGTGACAAGTAGGGGGGGCTTTTTACCATTTGTTTTAAGCAGCTGGAAACTTTGGGAAGGAAGACCTCAGGTACAGTACTCCTCTCTTTTTCTACCCGTTCTCCATTGTTGCCCTGTGAATAGCTCCTCTATATATGTTTTATCAGGTGTTTTGGGTTTTTTGTAATAGGTGGTGAAAGACAAAACAACTGCTGTTTCACTGCTGATTCTGCAGGTTCTGAATAGCGTCACTGAAGTTGAAAGAAGTGACTTGAATTCCCTCTGCTCAAAGATACTGTGGCTGGCAGAGAGGACTTCAAAATGAGTTTTTCTGAAACAAATACCACAGATATGACTTTATACCTGAGCTTATGAAGGAGAACTTCTCGTGCTCTTCTCATGCATGATGCCTGAACTGCTTTCTCAGTGTTGCGTATATAATGATGGGGAAGTTTAATTTAGGATTGAGCCACTGCTTAACAGGCTTAGCACTTTGGTATCTGAGTGGTCATTTGTCAATTTTTTTGATAACACTGAAGGAACACTTTGCAGATTTCACAGATAAAAGCCATGTAGAAAAAAAATGATAAATAGGAGAAAGTCTAAACAGCAATAACAAAAAATGCTATATGAATAAATAGTCTTGATTTTTATATTTAAGTGGATTATCTTAGCATTCTTATTTGCTGTCCTTCATAGGGGCATCTAGTAAAATAACTGTTCCCTACTTATTCTTTAACTCTTTCAGGGATTTTTATAAAATTGTGTTAGTTTTTCTGAAGTATTTAATTCAAAACACTGTGTGGTTATTTTATTAATAAGATTAAAGCATTTGCATTGGATACCCCATGTGTCAGTTTTTTATTTCAGTGCATTGGAAAATCAGGTTAGTGACAAATGTAATTTATAAAATATGACTGGTTAGTAAGTTTGAATCTTGTGTAGTCTTGAATGCTAGAGTGTTGGTGCAGCTGAGTTTGCTAGAGTTCAGTTCTGAAGAACTGTCTTTTGAGAGGCTTTGAAAAAATGAACAGTGAGCTAGAAGGTAGCCAAATTCCCTTTCTGGATGAGAAAACAAAAAGTCTTGTGTGTAAAAGGGACTAAAATTGAGGGGAAGTAGAAGATATGGTGATTTAAGATTTTGGCATTGTATGTCGTGATTTAGAATTACTGTAATGCTTTGTAGTAGAGGGCAGGGCACCTAAAGATTGCAGAAAAATTAGGAAGAGTTGGTTTGAGTGAGAGAGTGGGTGGTTTTTAGCAGTGGTTGTACCTTGGCCACTTTCTCAGAGGTATTGTTCAGCATCTGTGTAGTGTCATTTAATGTTTTGTCAAGTCAATCCATGTTACCCAGCATCTTAATGAATAGTTAAACCGCTTATTTTAAAATTAGAAGTGCCTTTGATTTGCAGTTCAAATTACAGACTGGTCGACAAATGTATACAAATAATATGCTGCCTTTAAGGGTTGCAAGCAGTAAATTTTTGGAAGTGTGGCCTATGAAGAGGTAAGATGGGAAGTAGCAGAGAGATGATGGTAGGTAGCCTATGGCTCTGTGAGCAAATCATGTATATGGGCATAGTTGTCAGGTGCTCTTTGGGGAATGGATGTGGTTATTTGTACTTGGACTAGGACAACTAGATTTTTGATTGTGTGCCTCCAGAGGAACTGGTAATTATTACTGGAAGCCACTGGGGCTCTGGAGGCGTCTACTTGACTTATTTTGGGACCTGTGGACCCTGTAAATACCGATAATTTTTCTAATGCCACTTTGTGTGTACATTTAGAACTTAAGAAAAATTGCAGCTCTTCAGGACAGCTGTTTTCAATTTTATTCCTAGTTAAAGCTTTAAATAAACTTTGATTTCTGACAGGATGAAGGAATCTTTTCTTTAGCAAGTGCTGTGGATCTTTACCAAAAATAACAGTAACATCTATAAGTAAGATTTTTGGATTATTCTTCAAACATTTGGCATATGATTGTTTATAAGCTACTGGAACTGGGTTGGAATTCTAATGTAATCTTCTGAGTACACTTTTATTAATTTGTAGCAAAAGTGGTAGATGACTGTATTTGATACTGTATGTTAGATGTTTACATTCCTGTACATAAATATAAAAAACAAATCAGTTCCTGCCCTGAAGAACTTAACCTAAAATATTCTATCATTTTAATTGCTTTTGAATATTACTTCATATAAACAACTCCTGAATGAACACGACCTCAGAGTTAGGATTAAAAAAAAGTCAGTATATTCTCCATGACACAGGTCATGTAAAGAAAACTCTTTTGAGATTTTTGGAATATTCCATAGCAGTGAAAACCTTAGTGGAAAGCACTGTGATATTTGTGTTTGATTATGTTTCATTTTGATTTCCTTTGATCCGGAGCTTTTTCAGAAAATAAATTCCTAATTTGCTGGAAATTCAAGTATTCACTTAACAGGTCTTCCAGCTTAATGTTTTGTAAAATTCTTGATATTTTAATTGTAATGGTTTTGATCCCTCTGTATTGGATCACAGTGTTGGTAGGGCCTGTTTTCAAACCATATGACTCATCTTTATTCTTTACTGAATTCTTTGTGAGTCCTTGAGTGGCATAAACTAAACCAGAGCTTGTTAAAATGTCTCAGTTTAATAGCTGACAGCTGTAAGTTCTGATGAAGTTTCTTTCCTTTTGAAAAAAAAGACAAAAGAATTAAGTATTAAGATTAGTGTTAGCTATTAGAGATGGTTAAAATCCTGGAATAAAGTTTCTATTTTGCAGGTTCTGTATCTATGCAACAACTCCCCTTCAGCATAGTCTGCTTCTTCCTTTGATTTGCACGTCTTGCCCATTGCTATATCTTTGCCTCCTTGACTGTTTTCTATTCTTGTCAGTTTGTGAAATCAGATCCAATTTTTGAAATTTTTTTTCTGTTGTCAGATACATGACCTTTACTCAATTCCTTGCAGTGTTCTTCAGCCTCTTTTATGATAGATCCTGAATTACATTTTATCAGTTTTGTACTTCTCTTTGTTATCTTTGTTGCTATACTTGTTTCCTTCTTATATTTTCTTGTTGGCCAGCTGTAAGACACTTACCTTTTTTTCAAACTCAGATTTCCCTTTTTCTCACTAAGTGGTATTAAACTGTTTGTAAGTTCCTTAAATGGGAAGAAGGGCTGATGAACAGCATCTACTTATGCAACCTGTTTCTGTGCTCTTGTATTGTTAGATCAAGTCCTGTACATTGACCTGGGTGACTTTCCTGAAACCTTTAAGTCCTTGTAGCGTAGCCTGTGTGAATTGATGATATTCTCTGAACTGATACTTAAAATTCCCTGCTCAAGGATATTCAACTCTTAAACTGTTAGTAGAGCGTTGTATGCAGTAGAGTTGCATCAGCTTTCTTTTTCTTCCAAGCCTTCTTACATCTATTTAAAGATATCCGCTCCCAAAGCATTAACCTTCTTTGCAGTTCACTCATTCCTGAATACCCTGTTAAAATCTAAAATTTAGGATAATAAGTTGGTAGAGAAAGATGCACTGATCACATTGTTCTTAAGTATTTACAATCTTTCTGTGAATAGGGAAGTATATTCAACTGTAGTATAGTCTTTTACAGTAAGTAGTATAATACTGTAACCTGATACAGTATAATCTGTTATCTTAATTTCCAGAATGTATTTTTACTATTTTCTTTTCCCTCAACAAATACCTCTTGCAGCAGTACAGAGAATCTGCTCTGACTAAAACCCCCTGAAAAAACAAAGCCTTCTAATCTTACTTTCTGATCCTGATCTCCCGTTCTTTGCTTGCACAAGTCAGTGAACAGTTTGTGGTGAGGGAACTTTAACAGATACGTTGGGAACAAACACATTAATTTGTATGTTTGTTGGTTGCTGTTGGAGCATAACGTGCTCCATTTCATCTCCAGCTGGGTTCTCATCTTTCATATGTGCCTCAGCCCGACACATATGCGGGATCCAGCTGATCAGTCACACGCAGGACCGTAGCCATTTCTTGCAGAAGTTGGAAAGGGAGGTTTGTTTTCTCTACTGGGGGTTCCATGACCACCATAGCTCCTTCTCTACTTCTGGAAAACCCTCTGCAAGAAGTATTATGACTCCTTTCTAATGCTTTATAGCGTTGCTGAGGACTAGGAGTGTGAAACTGGTCTAATGTTTGTCAGTTTTCTTCCTGCCTGTAGAGTCAGGGCTTACAGTGCTGTATCCGAGCTTGGTGCAAGCACAATCAGGAAGTTCAGAAACTTCAAAAGGCTGGGCTGCCCTTAGTTTTGTGGGTTTTTTTTTTTTTTTTGGAGTGTCACAAATTGTATTTTGAAGAGGTAGAGTGTTTGATTCCACAGCTGTTCATAATGCTTGCCTTTAGCTTTTTGGAAATTACTCCAAAAATAAGTTAAAATTTGCAAGTAACAAGTACTATAACATTCAGTGAGAGTAACTTACACAACATACTAAAGCATGTTTTAAAAACAATGCGGAGAAAAGAAAGCCTACGTTTCGCATCCCTCATCAATCCAGTGGCAAAAGTGCTTGACTGTGGAAGCATTATAGAGAATATAACTCATTTTTTGACTGTTTCTGTTAATTTTTGGAGGGAGGTATGGAACTGCCAGTTAACTTGCCAGAGTTGTCACTGGGATTGTTCTAGAGAGCTGTTTGCTGAAGCTTCCTAGTTCTTTTTGGTTTTATAGTACCTGGAAGTACTGAGAATTAAATTGGTGTAATTGAAAGCAGCCTCATGAGAGTATATCTATATATATATAGCAAATTATATTTCAATATGGCTTTCGGTCAAGTTAATATCTTCTTGTAAGGTAACTGTTCCTATTTCTATGTAGGTCAGCTAGTGATTAATTCTCTGTTTTAATGGACCACTGTTTAATGCTTTGTGTTGGAGTGGAAGTTTTGAACATTGTCTGGTTCTGGGAAGGTACTTCATACAAAACCTGTTTTATCTCCAAATTGTTACAGAGAAAGGGAGAAGCTGAAAGAGTTTTAACTGCCTACTAAATATTTGGACCTGTAAAACTGGGTATTTTGACTCTTTTGGGGTAGTTTTGTCTTTCTTCATTGGACAGACTTTAAGATGCTAAATACCAGTTTAAGTATGATCTGTTTTAGTTACTGGTGGAGAACTGTGTGACTTTGTAGTCCCTCCAGGTTTTCAGTGAGGCTTGCATACATTGGCTTAATGTTTTGAATGAAGTTTTGCTTCCTTTGCTCTATATGTTTCTTTATTTTTCCAAATCTGAAGTTGTTCTTTCACACAAGCATGACACAATTTACTGCTTGCAGTTGTTTGGATTTTCTATGTTCTTATTCACCAATGAATGGAAAAAAATCCTTCTTATTTATGAAGTAATTATATCAGAGAAGATCATAAATGCCTGATAACCAATTTGTATCCATCAGTGTCCTGAAGAACACGATCAACACGATACACTTTGGGTTTTGTTTCCCTTTAGTATCCCATTAATTGTAAGTTGATGTAATTTCTTTGTTATTAAGATGTTGACCCTTAATTGATAATCCCATGACACTTCAGTCACTTTTTATAATCTTGGGTCACGTTTTATGCTTTCACCCGCACTGTTTATTGTAAGCTTTTGCACTGTGTACTGAGAAACAAAATTGCCTTCTTTTAAATATTCTCTAAAACTCTTCAGCTCCACTTCTGTTATGCATAAAGATTTATGTATTTTTTTAAAATTTGTCATTGATATGTCTGTTGCCTTGCAGTCTTCTCTTTATCTTCTATCTTGTTTTGTACTTGGATTACAAATTTCCTGGTTGGGCAGCATGGTCTTGTTTTCCTTTTCACTAATGTGTTTTTTGTCAGTGTAACAGCACAGTCATGGGGTGGATGGATTTGGAAACTATTGCAATTATCTTTAAAGTTGGGAAAGAAGTCTGCTGTCATCCTTTTAGCTAAGGGAATTGAATAAACTTCAGTGAAGACGCTTGCGTAGTAAACCTAATAAGAGGTTTTGTAGATGAAGCCATTGTGTTAACAAATACATCACTGTCTTGCAAATTTTTGGTGAGAAGCAATGGAGGACCAATCTATCTCACCCCAAAGACTTTTTAATGTAGACTCTTAATTGCATCAGAACTTCAGAACTTTGATTTAGTGGTGACAGAACTTTATTGTTCCCCCACTGAAGTTTGTGTTGCTTCAGAATCTTTCTGGGAAACTCCTTTCCTTGGCTTTTGAAGAGTTC
The DNA here is from genome assembly GCA_028565335.1 of Limnodromus scolopaceus. Taxonomy (NCBI): domain Eukaryota; kingdom Metazoa; phylum Chordata; class Aves; order Charadriiformes; family Scolopacidae; genus Limnodromus; species Limnodromus scolopaceus. Next base: position 18,722,368 of record JAOXNO010000024.1, on the reverse strand, counting down.
ATTATTCATTTATGCACTTAAAATTACAGGGTTCTTAGAATTTTCAAGAGTGGTGCAAGCTTTAGAAATGCCAGCTTTATAGTGATTGCATAAGTAGACTGGATTGTTGCCTCTCAAGAGTAGTGGCAGGGAACTGCCAAATTGAAATTGTCTAATAGCACACAGGGAATCGTACCTTAGCTCATGAAGTTAACACTTTTGTTCCTGTGACTCTTTCTCTCAAGTTCTATTTGCAGGTTGCAGTGCTTATGGAAGTTTTGCAATGAGAGGTCTTGTTATTTTGTATGAGAGTTTGTGGTTTCTCGTACATAGGATGTTCTACTTGTCTTCAAATAATGAGATTTATTTGGTAGTTTTGTAAATGCGACACAATCTTTTCTCTGCCTCATCTTGTTTTAAAAACTGTTTGTCTGTAACACTGTTAACAGAAAGCTTTAATATTCAAAGCTTAAATATTTAATATTTAAAGCAATCCAGTTATCCTTTATGTTTTTATTGTCTACATAGCACTTGTGTTAGATAACTTCTGGGGATTGACATATATGTAGTGAATGGTGTTATCAGTGTGCTCTAACTTGGTGGCCCCTTTTCTTTTCCAAATTCAGGAAATGGACTTTGCAGTAGAGCTGTCTCCCATCTATGATCGTGTTTTCTTCTTAAACAGTTTTACAAACTGCTTTCTTTGGTGTTTCTACGTCTTTATGTCTCGTTGTGTCTTAGGTGACTTTTTTTTTCTTGAGGACACTTTCAGTTTATCTTCAGATGAGTAAATAGTGTTGTGTATGTATATGTAGATATGCGATTAAACCAAGTACTTTATCCTGTCTTCAAGGTCATGCAAGTTTAGATTTTTGCTGAAAGCTCCGCAGTTGTGACAGAGTTCAGATAGGAAAAGCTATGGCATTTATGTATATGAATATAAATCATATAATCCCTGCTGTATCTGGACAGACTTTACAGGTTGCTTTTTGGTCCTAAACACTTTGCATTCAATTTTTTATTCTATTTGACTAGATATATGTTTTATTTCTGTCTTTCCTTTTAATGTTAGTAAAGCAAAAGGGCATATTAAAGATAAAGGCTGAACCCTCTTATAATTAGGGTATTGATTCCTTTAGTTTTCCTGTCTGGTAGAGGCTTTGGCAACAGTAGTTATCTCTAATTTCAGGTTCCCTTCTTGCTTCATTGGTATAGGGCTTCCCTGTGATATCCTAGAATAGCTACTTGACTGTGATGGCCTTAAGCCATTAATATCTCATTTTGGAGGAGACCCGTGGACAGTGGAAGATTTAAATAAAGCATAGCAGAAGTGACTGGCCAACTGCCAGCCAGAGGACAAGTGGCTTCCCTTAAAATGACTGACAGAGCTTGAACAGAGCCAGGACTGGATTAGACGGTGACTAAGGAGTAAACTGCAGGCTTTTCCAAAGGCTTGTGTAGTCTTTCTTGCTTCCCACGTCCTGGGAGGAGATATGATAGGACCTGGTGTACATCCAAGAGGGAAGAATCTTCTAAAGAATCATCGCTACTTTTGTGAACAAATTGAATAAATGTATCCAAAATCAGTTTTTTGTAGTAAAACTTTTTCTTTTTTAAAGGGAGGCAAAGGGAATTATAACACTTACTCACTGTACTTGCAAAGAACAACAATGCCAGAATGGTGTAACAGCTTTAACCTGGCTTGATCTCTACTGTAATCCAAATCCGGCAATCCCCTTTGCCTTGGTTCATTATCTCTGATGTCTGCAATTTAAATGCCATGTTCAAGAATTAGGTATTAATCTTTTTTTGAGTTCCTCCAGTACTGAAGGTCATGATGTGTTTTCTTTAGAGGCAGGATTAGCAAATTTAGGCTACTTTGGGGATAACACACGTAAAACTTGAAATCTTCTTCTTCCAAAGGTAAGTTAAAACTAGCTGTGGTTTTTATTTCCAGCGCTGCTCTTTTTAAACTACAAGATCCTTGTAGCCTTCCTTAATGTTTGCGGTTGATTAGAATTCAGGTAAGATATGGAGTTAGAATATTAACAGCAGCTGTAAGGTATAACCTGTCCCTTATACCTTTGTGTCATTTACCTTTGAGTTAAGATCATACATAAAAGCTGAGCACTGATAGAAGTTCAGTGGTTTATCAGAATCCTAGTAAACTTTCCAAGAAGTGCAGCTGAAAGTTTTGGGCAAAGGATTGCCTTAGCTTCAAGGGACGATGACTACACATGTCAGCAGGTATAGGAGAGAGCACAGTTTATGCTGCAGTCCCAGAATGGAGACCATAACTAAAGATGAAGGTAGAATGCAAGAGTATGTTGGCAGGTTTATCTTCTTGGCCTTAAGCAGGTAGATGGAATTGTAACAGATGCTGAGGAGTTGTGGCTGGATCATGCTAGGTAGTTGTATCGTCTTGAAAATTGTGGCTGCCAGAAAATGGAAAATGCCTCTATCTCGTGAAAGGAAACCATAAATTGATTAGACAATACTGTGTTAACTAAATAAGATATACCTTTTTTTTTTTTTAATCTCAAATGAGACTTGTCTATTTTCTCTAGATCTTTTGGATTATTTTTTTTAAAGAGAGAAGATTATGAGTCCTTCTAAACCAACTAATGCTTCAGTTGTTACATTACCTGGGCCATTAAAACATGCTTCTCAGTTTTCTCAACTCTTGTAGAAGCAACATTCAGATAATACTTGTGTATGTGAATAAAAAATAGAGGAGAACACGTTAGCAATCCCTTGGTAAATTTGGAGTTGAAAAATGTGTACACTTTTGAATTAAGGTGCAAGAATTAGGTGATAGCAGTTCTCAGTTTCTCTCGTTTATTTCTTTGTAAGACATGTTTGGTTTAGTGTCTTCAACATGAGAAGATTCAAGTATTGAGTTGTAGCTGAGTCAGAGAAATTAAAGATCATTAGAGAAATCCCTAAATAAAATAAATTCTTGTACTAGAATAAATAGCATTCCTGTAACTTGTTTTCCTCGTGCTTTATGCATTTTCCCAATGACCAACAGTCATGGTTGGGAAAGCAAATGTGTCCCAAAACCACTAGGAATAACTTAAAAGCAAGTTCAAGTATGGGTTGTTTATTTGGTTCTTTAAAATATATAGGGTGCATCCTAAAACTTGGTGGATGTTGAATCCATTTCTTATCTCTGTATACCTAGGGAAATCTTAACAGCTCGTAGGAAGTACTAGATGAATACCAAGATCTAAGGTCAGTACATAAATTTCATAGTGTACTTTTGTAGATACATCTTGTGTTCAAGGGTCCGGGAGAAAATAAGTATAATCCATTCCTGTAATATGCACTGTGTTTCTGGTTGGCTAAAGGATCAAAGAAACAAATTATAGATACTCTTCCATAAAAACAGTGTTTATTCTTTTGCTAACATGACTTTCCAAGTTTTATTTGTTAAAGACCATGTTATCTGTTTCTTTCAATGACCGGTGCCGTTCTGTGAATTCGGTATACGATAGCAATTCTAGAGTTTTGTTAAGAATAAAAATTATCAATTTTAATGGGAAGTTTTACTGAAAGAAGAGCAGGAGAGCACAACTCCTAAGTACCAACTAAACATCCAAGTCTTTTACTGTCACACTTGTGGTCCGTGGTACTTACCTCGTATCATTACTGCTGCTGCTTTGTTTTTCTTCCTTGCCTTTTCTTTCTTTCTTTTTCTTCTGTAATCCCTTGCTTTTCTGGGTACCCTCTAAGAATTCCTTTCCCATTTGTAACCTGTTTAATTTCACATATAGCACATGTGGACAACTGAATGTTAACACCAAAGGGTAACAAAGGTGTCCATCTGAATGCCAGAAGAGGAATGAAACGGTTTCCAGCTTTCAGATACTATATTGGACTTTTGGCCAGACAAGATGATGATGGTGAAATATGTCGTGGGACTCTTCCACAGTTTTGGTTACAAAATTGAGTGGGGCATAATCAGAGCAGAGGTTGTGAAAATTGTGTAATTGTGAAGGTTCAATAAATTGTCATCTTAGTTGGATTCAGCTTGGAAGTCTTGCATCTTAAACTGCTGTCATACTATTTTAGCTTCAGGATTAGAGGGGCAAGGAATTAGGCTGCCCCTCAGAAGAGTGAATGGATTTGTTGATGGCCTGGAAAAATCATGTAAGACTGGGAGGTGTGGTACAGCATACTGCTAGAAAATATTTAATTTTTGAACTTAGTGAATGTGAGGCAGGTGTCAGGCATTTTAAAGCATTTCTTTAATTCCGTCTGTGGGTCATGGTGTTAGAAATTAGGTTGAGAATTTGGAGTCAACAGTGAAACTGTCACTGCTCTTAAGTTGCTTGAACTTCTGCATGTCTTCTTATTTAATGCCCTCTAATTTCTCGGCTTTGCTTAATACTTTTGCATCACAATATCTGACTCAACATTAGTATTATCATTAGAACCTCAGAGATAGATGTATTTTCTTAGTACTTGAGTAGAAGTCTTGTACTAGAGAGCTGCTAATTCCAAGGAGCTAGTATTTGGGGGAGTTTGCACCGTGTGCCTGGAATACTTTTATGCAAAGCAACTACTAAGTACTTGCTTTGTTGTTTTAAATGTTAATTTCTAAATTTTGGGAGTTAGTCTGCACTATTATCAGCTAATTTAAAGAGCTTGGATTTGGGCAACTGTGTTGTGATATTCCAGTTTTAAGTGAATTTCTTTTAGTGGCTGCAATGAAAAGCCTAAAAGATGACTTACTCTGTCAAGCAGAAATGCCAAATTCCCTAGCAATCCTCTCTGTGTCTCCTTTACAAGTTTCTGTTTGTAGTGTACAAATTCGGTATTTCTGTTAAATATACTGGAAGATAATCAGGAACATGTTTCTCTTGATTCATGAGCTCCTCTCACGTTAAGACACAACTTCTATGTGTTGAGTAGTTTGTTTGATGAGGGTGTTTTGTTTTTTTCTAACCAGATTTAACAAAAAAAAAATGCAAGTAGATTAACACTTGTTTCTGAACAGAGTAGATGAAGGTGTTTTTCTTGCTGCTTTTTTCCAGTCAAACCTTATTCCTGTTTGTCTTGTTTTAAGCCATATTTGTTGTGGTGTCTACAGAAGCTTTGGGTATGTCTTTCATCTGTGCTCTGTTAACTCCTTTTAGCCTTTAATTGTGCCAGTAAGTCACATATGAAATGTACAAATTACAGTAGGTGAGATCTTGTATGTTTTTGTGACCAGCATTTAATTGAGAAATTCAAATGTTAAAGTGTCTTAAAGCTTCCTGGGCTTTGTCTGAAATTCATTTTAACGAATACTTAAACCGCTGTAGATGTGTGTATATGGCGTGTTCTTTTCATGCAAAAGTTTTTGCAGCCTTGATAACAAATAGCATCCTCTTTAGTTTGCCAGCTTGACTGGTGGTTGTTGATGAAGAATTCGGTGGCAACCTGTGACAGCCAAACTAACTAGTAACTTCTTTAACAGCGATAATTAAAAAAAAAAAAACCCAAAACAAAACTAAACTTCTCTTCACCAAGCTGGCAGTTCTTCATTGTTAAAGTTTTGTGAATATGGCCATACGTGGAAAATGAGCTCGAAGGAGGACAAGGAGGAAGAAGAATGCTCTGCAGCAGGTAATTTTCATTAATTGTTAATTTTGGTGGTATGGAGAAGAATGAGAAAAGATAGAGAAGCATTTTGTGT
>JAOXNO010000024.1:18686280-18696760 GCA_028565335.1 Limnodromus scolopaceus | reverse complement strand
TCCAGGAGGGATGTTGCCCTTTCTTTTGTCCTTGGGCTTCTGCCCACACTTCCTGTCTTGTTCTACTGTTTGATTTTCCTCTACTTTCCTTCCAATTTCTTCAATTGCTGACGACCTGACAAGGCACCTTTCATTCCTACAATCTCTTACCCTCTTGTTCTTGCGTTTTATTTCTTTGAATTTTGTGCCGCCTGTCTACCAAAGTACTTTTTCTTCCATGGCATTTTGGCCCATACCATTTGGCCTTTGAATTTCATTTCCACGTTAGAAAAAGTTCCTCTTACACGGCTGCTTTCTTCCTTTCTCCGAGCACAAATCATACACCTTTGAACCCAGAGAATTCTTTTCTGGGCGCGTGCGGTTTTGTCCGAAATCCTGCCGCCTTTCCCAAGGCCCTTTGCTTCTCATGCCACGACGCAGAATTTTACAGGCTGTTTCGGAAGTAAAGTCAGTTTTTCATTTAACAGGCTGAAACGTAGTACAAGGTCAGCATGTGGAGTGGGGCAGGAAAGCCAAAACGGTGTCACCAACTGTTTTTCAAGCCCTTGAGTGTGTAAATTGTACTAATATAATTACCTTGGTTTATACATCCTTTGTTGGCGTGTCACACAGAACTTGTGAAATGCCGCTTAGTTTGGAGAGACCCGGGAAGTACTGTAATTATGGCTGACCTGAATGCGTCTTCTGAATAAACCGTGTTCTTTGTATCGTGCTGTCGGTTCTCACTCACTTATTACTTTCTCTTTCTCCCAGGTTGTAGGAGGCCTAGATATCCACAAAAAGATGGTCGTAGACGTGTGACTCTGTAGGGCACCACCCAACACTTTTGCTTTCTTCTCCATCTCTGAAGATCTGCTCAAGACGTCCAGCAATGCTCTCTGTGTATTTAAATGGAAGTATTTTTCTCTGTGAAGCCACATTTTCCAACATGAGCCTCATGAAGCCAACTAAGTGTTATTGAACTTTTATTCTCTCAATAACTCGGTGTAGCACTTTAAAGTCTGAAGGACAGCAAAGATGGAAAGAGCATATCAGTGTGGTGGAGAAAGGGAAGGGGTTGGCTTTTTAATTTATTTTTCTTCATCTTTTATAACAAGGAAATATCTATCTATATATATATATGTGTGTGTGTATTTATATATAGATATATATGTAGCTTTCTATATGTAGTAGCTAGGTGGGCTTTAATTTAATATACTTGATTCAGAAACAAAACTAGAGTACAAAGTGCCAAGCAGAATATTAACAGTTCAATATATGGATATACATCCTTACTTTTATTTCACACAGTTTTATATATATAGTAGAAGAATGTAAAATTTTAACTGGGTGTTAGGTCAACTCTTGCTTTTCCTGTGACTGTTCAGATGTTTCTATATATTGACTGGCTGACAAAGCATTGCTTCTTATTAATTCACCTTAATTACATTTTTTTGTAACACAGGAGACTAAGTTTATTTATACCTGTTAATATATTACCAGGGACTGTGTCTCTTTGCTAAATAACTTAGTACAGTTCTACTTAATATGAGAATATAGTTTAATGCTACTGCCAAGAACTAGCCCTCGTGTGCATATAGTAACTGCAGGATGCTTTGATGGCCACTAGATTCCGTCCCCTCGGAGCGCGGAGCAGTCACAGCTGGCCTGAAGTTCAGGCAGATCTGCTCTTCTGGATTCATTTTAGATACGGCTGCTCCAGGCGTTAGACGCATTCGTGACTTCCTCTTGCGCTTAGCTTCATGAGATTAGGATCGACGCAACTGTGCAGGATTCCCATCTACTTATTTTATACAGTACTTAGATGATAAAATGTTCTTGCCATTTAAATCCTGTTGTTTCAACCATGATAGTTTCCCCTCTGCATTTAAATACTACTACAGGTAGCATAAATAAACTGGTAATATTTTATATATATATATGTATATAGGATTCGTACAGGGGGAAAATCTTGTTAACCTATGCCATAGAGGAGGAAAACTTCACACTATCTAAATTTATACCTCTTGCGGTTCTCCAGTCCTTTGCCTGGAGAATTTTTTTTCTTTTCTAGATTTGTCCATATCATAATTTGTAACGGATGGTAACTTGATATATTTGTGTGATATAAAAGTAGCGAGCCATGTTTTACAACTTTATATCATCCCTTCCCTTTTCTGCAATGGTACTATTGGCTGGAAGAAAAACATTTGCTAGATTTTTTTAGGACAGTACATCTTTCCTGTATAGTAGTTTTTCTATTGAAAAAAAAAAACCAACAAACAAAACAAACTTGTTTTATAATCAGCAGCGGAAAGTGCAGGTTGTCTGAACCTTCTTCAATCGAGCACCTGTCTGCCATAGCTGTTCCTTCAACTGAGTGCTGCACATCATGGGCTCTGTCTGTGAGAGAGAAATCCAGGTGCTTGGTGTCCTTGCATGACATGAAGTTTTGCATGTAGATCGATTTGAAATGTTCCTCTTGTTTACATAATTTGCATAATTTAAAAGATAATGTTGCCAAACTTTTGGTAAATGTTAATGTTCAAAACAAAAACAAAACAAACAAAAAAAATAATCTCCACTACATGTAACTTTTCTTCCTCTGGATCAGTACGTGGCTTATAATCCCAGCCCGTGGTTGTATCTGTTCCAGTGTCAACTGCCATGTGCTCTGCTTCAAGGGGGAACTAGTCTTTTGTGAATTTTTTGTACATAAGTATTTGTTACCAACATTTTAGCAAATGCTTTTGATTTCTCTTACTTGCTTGTGCATATCTTGGCTGGCATTATAGGAATTAGTGCTACTGTTATTTCCTTAGGGGGATTGGAAGGGGGAGGGATGAGGGTTGGGTTTTTTTGTTTGGTTTTTTTTTTTTTTTTTTTTTTAGTTTGTGTGGGGAAAAATGATTTATGTTGAATGTTTAGTTTTTCCTCTGCATGCGACATCATATGTTGTGGGAACTATAAGAACCTTCATACTATATGAATACAAAATAAAATATTTGAACCTTGCCTGGGGTGCTCAGTACTTAACCTAGACCCTTCCTCTTCAGCTGAAAGCTGCTCCGCGCCTTAAAGAAAATACAACTTCCTGTTCGTAGGTTTTGTCTCCCCTTTGATTATATAATTTATTGAAAACTGTACAGGGTGCAGAGTCCCCCAAGTACTTCCAGGCTTTATTTCAGTGTCTCTAGAGCACTTACCTATTATTTTTTTTTCTTAAGGGCACATCTGGTTGGTAGCTAAGTTGGAGAAAAGAATTTTACTAAATGCGGAATGATTGTGGTAACTGGAAGGTGGTTTAAAAGACGAAACCAAACACAATCTCCCTGACCTTCGTGTAGGCGGAGAACGAAAGGCGGCTTCTTACTCAGGGAAAGGTCTGAGCTCTGCTGGTGAGAACAATCCTCCCTGGAGCCAGCGCGTCCTTTACAGCAGCCCTTTGTGGTGCGGTTGTTGGGGCCTCCCGCGTGCTGCCCTCTCCCTTCCTGCTGCCTGGGACCACTCTCAGAACGCACCTGCTTTAGGATATAAAGATTAGATTGACTTGTGCATGTTGTCTCGCTCTCCCCTTATCTTTCCAGCTAATTGAGATAAATGACCTAAGCAGCCCCTGGACGGAAGATGTGCTAAGGGAGTGGGTGCAGTTTTACCTTGAGCTGCTCAGAAGGGACAAGCTTTCCCCTGCAAGGCTCAGAGAGCTGTTCCCCTGCCGAGAGCTGTACGTGCAGGTAACTCAGCAAGTCTGGAACCTCTTTAGCAATTGAAGGTGTGGATGAATTTGGCTAGAATAACGATCGTCCCCTCCCACAAGGTGCAGCACTGGAAGCTCAGACGTTGACAGAAAGGCTCACTCAGTTTGATGGTGGTTTTGATGGTTTCATTTCAGTTTTTGTTTCTGTTCCCAAACCTCGTTACCTATTTTGGCTGACAGGGGTAGGAGAAAAGGGCCCCTGCAGGTGACAAACAGGGGCTGTGGTGGGGCTCTGCCATCTCTGCCCACACTCTGCAGTCAGGTACCCTTTTCAGGGGTATGAGGCTCTGCAGTTGTTTGTGCTCTGGTGCACGGGCGGGTATCGAGCCTGGGGGCTCTCAGCTTCGCGGGGCTGTCCTTACAGAGCGCTTGTGTAAGAACAGAAAGAAAATCTCTGTAGGTGCAAATTCCAGGATTAAGTTCAAATACGCTTTTTTACCTCTTTTGTGTAATACATTGTGGTGTCAGTAGCAGAGAGGGGTTGGGCAGCCTGCCCTTGAAATTTACAGTCCAGTTCACTCTTCCATTTTCCAGGAAGATGTTGATCCACGATGGTTCTGAACAGGTAACTACCCTCATTCCTTCGGGCTCAAACTCGGAGGCTTTCCCAAGTCCTCCCAGCAGTCTCTTTAATACTTCAACATTCATAAAGTCAGTAACGAAGCACGTTTTTGTTTGAGGATGTTTAAGTAAAATCAGGTACCCATACTTCTAATATAGACACAACCAATTTAAAATAACTTTTTTTAATGACTATACACAAATATTAAGCGTGTTCGAATCAGACAGCATGTCTGCAGCAAATTACACTGCACAAAACAGTCCCAGTTTTCTTCTGGCCTTCCACATCGAGCAGAAGACTTGAGTGCTTGTGGAGCTCCAGGTCTTTGTGCCTACAGAGACCAGGACCCGCAGTCCTTGATGGAGCAGCCGCACTGCAGCTCAGAATCTCTCAGCTGCTCTGCTGGCCACTGCCCGAATATTGCCGTAAACTTTTGATGGAGGGCTTCCTGCAGAAGAAGAAAGCACAAACTCAGTCAGCAAATGAGATAACGGATCTCACAAAAACATGTTTTCCTCTCGTGTCAGTTTTAAAAGTGGAGAAATAAGCCCACGGGTGAGAAGGGTGGTCAAGGTGAGCCACCCTGTCCATTATGAGAAGCGCAGAGTTCAGCCTCTGCTGTTGGCGTGGGTTGTCCCCTTGGGCTTTCGAGACGCTGCATTCAAAACAGCCCCTCTGAAGCAAAAAGCAGAAACTCTTCTTTCTGCGCCATGGAAAGGATTTGGGAGCCAGAAACCAAGCCCTGGGCTCCCTCCTGCTTCCCCAAACCCTTCTCTTAAGGGCAACAAGAGAGCTCCCAGCAACCTGCCTGCTCCCAGTTCAGGTGTGGACACACCAGGGAACATGGCAAGACCCCCGGAAAGCAGTTTCTCAGACTCCAAGATCTATTCATACGTAACAGAGACGATTAGATAACAGGACTTACCTAAAATTAGATTGCAAATTGCTGTTCGTGCCATTTTAATGTTCTGAAAAGATCCCAAAATATGAATTTTCCTGTAAAAAGCAGTCAAAGTAGTGTTAGTTAATGGCAAACACCTCCCTGTCATTACATTTAATTAGTAGAGCATCCAAGTTGGAGGTGAGAGATGACCACGGAATTTCAGATGAGCGAACCAGTTCTTTTTCTACAGTTGTAATTAAAAAACACTCGAAACCAGGCAACCTGCCCCACAGAACCTGTGCTCTCCAAAATCCTTTACAAAACAGACTTTACAGTTTGCAAATGCAGCGTAGCTGCTTTAGGAGGAAAAACGTTGTTGTGGGGTTGGTGGGTGCAACTTCTGTTATTCATAAGAATTCTTATGCTCTATAGAATCACTCAATTCCAGATGTGCTGGTGATACTGTCATTGTTCTCAAAAAGTCAAATAAACAAACAGCACTCATTAAAAATAACACTTAAATAATTTGTCTTACTAATGCTCTAGCACAGTTTCAAACAAATTCAAGTTAGTTTTCTTCCTGGAAGGGGACATGGATTAGTTTAGGGACCGTGTTCTGCCTAGAAGGAAGAAAACCATTACTTACGTGTCAGCAAGAACTATTCGTGTCCTGGTTACGTTTTCTATAGTGAATTTTGTTTTTCCACCTTTTCCTGCTATCCTCCCTATTGCTCTTGACAGATGATCTCCCTTCAGAGGTTTGACTACAAGAAGAACAACGTACTCAGTGACGCAGCAGTGGCGTGTATTTCTGTAATGCTCCCCTTGTTGACCTTACTGCAAACGACTCATTTTAAGCAATATGAAAGCAACTTCACTATAGGTGAAATACAGCTGTATTCACCCCTGTGACGGGAAGTGACCATCACTTCCAGGTCATCTGGGGCATCCAGGGGCAGCAGAGAGAGGTTCTCGTACAGAACTGCAACGCGGGGCAGTCTCCCCGTGGCTGAGCAGTTCAGGTTGAGGGAAGGCACGGATCCAGAGTGGACACGGTTTACACCAGCAGAAAAGAAACAGACCACATTTAAACGCTGCTCCGAGGAATCCCAGTAATAGATGAAATAATCAACGTTTCTGCTGCCTACGTCCCACCCCTCGCTGTCAGGATAGTGGGAGGAACAAAGCCCGTTGCAGTTTAAAAATCTAGCGGTTATGTTATTCCCCAAAACACCCCGCGTTTAAAACGTTTACCCTGCGACAATAAAAATCCAATGAACCTGACAACATGCTTTTAAGGATGAAGGTCTGGGGGTTTTGTTGGGGCATCCTTTCAAGCCGCCTGTACCTAGACAATAATTCTATGTATTGGCACAAAGGATTTCCTAATCCCTGGGGACAAGTGACACAAGTGGAGCAAGGGGGGAAAAAAACAAAACACAGAAATGTACTTGCCAATGGTACACACGACCATGTGAATACTGCAGCAGCAACTACTCACCGTCTGTAACTTCAAATGATTCTAGAAAAAGATCGTCTAATCTGATCAGAGCAAGAGCATCCTAAAACATGAAGGGATGCGTTATCAGCCTGAGTGTTACCGTTCCACAAGAGATGCAAGCTTGTACGTTTTGTTTACGCATCTAAACAGATGACATCAGTAGTATTTCCCCACTTAATTAACAGAACAAACAAGAGTCAGCTCAAGTTACATCAGCTGGTTTTTCAATAGCAATATAAGCATTTATTTCTGTGCAGAGAACCCCTCATTCAGCGCAGACCCACCTGCGGTGATGGAGTCAGCGCGAGTCTGCGGCAACGAGCAGCCTGTACGACACTGCACAAAGGGGTTTGTTTTCTCCGAGTAAATTTTGAGTTTTGAACAGACTGATGGTTACTGACTGGGACTAAAGCAAAATGAACAGTCTCTACGTGTGCAGAGCGCCTCAGAGCCAGAGAGAAGAGAACTTCCTGCTTGTCATTGCCTCCATTTCGTAATTTAAATTATGTGCTGTTTGAAGATCACCTTTTTATTCTCCATTAGCTTAAGAAATTAGACTTCCACTCTAGTCACGATTTCAAACAAATTTATTTCTAGAAAACCACCTGAAGATTTTTTTTTTTCTTTATTACTGTAATTTGCAGAGAGGGTAAAGACTTCATGCAAGCAAATTCCAGCAACCTCACAACCCAGCTGTTGGGAGACTCACCTCTACTTGGAACCCAAGGATAAACGCTTTCACAAAATCAGCTGCTTTCGTTAGGGCACTGAGATCCTTTGTCTCCTGACAAGTCTGCAAGACAAGAAGTTACGTTTACAAATAAAGACCATGCAAACAGGATCAGGACTTGAAAAAAATCAAAGAGGCGAAGGCTAATCATTAAAAAGCCACGTTTAGGTAACGCTCCTGTGTTGTGTTTTGCTGAAAGACCCAAGCGATAAACTTTGTGCCCTCTTATAACATTGACCCTCAACCTACAGAGAGCAGAGCAGGCGATTAGAAACCCAGACAGGTTCAGTAACACTTACGGGACAAGATTAACCAGATATTTGAAGCAGGAACAAATCAACCTCACAAAGCAGCACGCCTTGGAGTGTTTTATAAAGTAAAAGGAAAGGAGGAAACAATAATTAAGGAAGGTAATTATGTTAACGTCTGTAATGTTGAAGGTATTCTGAAATGTCATTACTGCTTCCACACCACCATAAAGAAATTACAGAAATTAATTTCAAAATTTTTAATTGTTTTATACTCATGATAGATATGGACAAAATTCAGTCAGTTTGATCAAAAACCTGCTTTTTGAACAGGGATCATTCCCTATCAAAAAGCGGGGTTAAAATCCCAGGTTTTTCAGCTGTGTAGTTATTCAATGGAATTGCAAGAGCGTTCCCAACTTTTCCCCAAGTTATTTCTAGGAGTGTAAATAAGGGATAGGTTTGTCACCTTTCCTAAGAAGCTGGCCCACTTGTCACAAATTATATATTTATTTTCCCCCGGTAGTTGCTACCATCAAACCTGTGGCAAGATTTCAAGGTCAGGAGGCAAAATGACTGCTGGGTGTCTGTATTTTCACCACTGCCTTATAAAATCTCATCCATCAACATTGGTAATACAGTAACTCATCTGTCAAAGGCGTAGCGTGAGCTTTGGATATAGACACTTAAAGCCAGATACTCTGAATATTCCTGAGAAGGAATAAGAACGAAGAACGGCATCTACAAGATCTGCAATTATATACGGGTATCTGTGCCCGAAGCTATTTCAGTGCAATCCATTAAGGAAAAAGCACAAGCTATTAAACTACAGGCCTTTATCTTCTGCCACACACACACAAAAAAAAGACATTAGAAATTTCAGTGTCCCCCACTCAAAAGACATTGTTAGCTCAAAATTGTCATGTAAGTACTTAGTGGCCTTAAGTATCTGGAAAACATTGCATTCCAAAAATCCTATCTGACACTAAGACTATGATTCTTCTGTAATTCTCAAGTGTGTAATTTTCTCTTATAAAAATAAAAAAAAAAAAACCAACCCAAAAAACCCCAAACAAAACCCCACCAGTTTATGCTGGTCCCTTCTAGATCCAGAAGAGATTAACACTCTTAAATTTTACTTATGTTAACTACTTGTTTCCAAGCAGTAACTGGCATATTTTACTTTGATGCCCAGTGATCTGGTTAGGTCAGACTAATCAGTTTCCCTTTTCCCTGGCACTCTCTGGGATACAGAAGGTTTCCCTGGGTTTAGCCAGCGGGAGGGGAAGACCTGCGAGGAGAGGCACCGGCCGGGGCAAGCCGAAGAAGGAGCTCTCTTTACCTTGATTTCGACGTTCCTCGTTTTCAAGTTGAACCTGATCTGAAGCTGCAGGTGCTCCACGATGGGCGTGAATATTTTCATCCAGTTCTCTTTCAGCGGCGTGTACCTGTTGGCCGGCACGGCGACCTTCCGCAGCTCGCCTTTCCCAACCTAGCCGGGGGAGAGAAGAGCAAGGGGACGGTAAGACGAGGGCAGGCCGAGAATCCCAGGACAACATCCCAGGGCCTGGCGGGGTCTCCCCTCCCGGCCTACCCCGAGCGCCTCAGCGGACACCGGCGGGAAGGCCGGCCTCTTGCTGGGCCGCGGCTCCCCGGTGTCCATGGCGGAACCCGCCGCCGCCGCCTCCTCCCCGCCTGCCGCCCGCCGTTTCCGCCGGCTCCGCTTGGACGAGACGCTGGTGAAGCCACCCTCAGCGGCCGCCGCCTCAGTCTCCATGGCCGGGAAAGCCCTCAGAGCCGGGCGTCGGTCGGGCTCCCGCGTGCCCGCCGGAAGGAGGTTGGCGGCCGCTACTTCCGCTTCCGGGGGCACCTGAGGGGTCGGTGGTGGCGGCGGCGGGCGGGGATGGCGGCGGGTCTGGACCGGCCGCAGGTGGTGTCTCACGCCCAGCAGGCGCTGAACTACACCCTCTTCGACTGCAAGTGGGTGCCCCGCAGCGCCCGGCTCCTCTGCCTGGGCAGCGCGGCGCGGGGCAGCGGCCTGCTCCAGCTCTACGAGCTGCGGGGGGGGAGGCTGGCGCTGCTGCGGGAGGTGAGGCCCGGCAGACGGGAGAAGAGACGAGACGAGAAGAAAACCACCCCTGTTTGTTTGGGTTCCGCTGTTAAGACTTGCCGGTCCCGTGGCTAGTCGGGGGTTGTTGTCGTGGGAGGCGGTTGGGTTGGGGGAGAGGGGATTTGGTTTTGCCCCGCGGGTGGGTAGAGCCGGCAGCCCCCGGGCACCGCTCGCAGGCCGAGGTGAGAGGTTTCAGGCCAGTAAAGCCCAAACCTCCGCTTTCCTGTGCACAAAGAATTAAACACAAAGTGCGGTTGGCGTTTGGAGTGTTATTAAACACCCAATATCCTGCCTAGGCTTCCCTAGCATAGCCCCCCCCCCCCCGCAGGCTCGGCCGCCAACAAAAGCTCCCCAAACGCCTGGTTTCCATACGAAAAGCCTCCGCGCGGCTCTTCCCGCACCCCTCCACCTCAGCCCCGCCGCGGGAGCTCCGCAGACGGGCTTGTCCGGAGGTGCGGGGAAGCAGCCCGGCCGGGCCGGGCCGGGGTCCGGTACCGGGTCGGGGGGTTCCAGGGTTTGGGGTCCCGGCTCAGCGCTGCCTGCCTGGGAACGGAGCCGCCGGCCTGGAGCGGGCAGCGGGCAGCGGGGCGGCCCCTCGTGTGTAACAGGATTATCTGTGCCATTTCAAGTTCCATACAGCATGTAATTTATTTTTAATTAGGATTAGATCGAGCAGGGAAGGAGACCAGACCTTCTTCACCCCCCACCTC
>JAOXNO010000024.1:18668404-18686180 GCA_028565335.1 Limnodromus scolopaceus | reverse complement strand
AGCAGCGGCTGCCGTGGCCCCGGCTGCTCCCCGCCCCCCCCACCCCGTGCTGACACAGAACGTATCCTCTTTCCAAAAGATCGAAAAGGCCAAACCTCTAAAATGCGGGACTTTCGGGGCGACGTCTCTGCAGCAGAGGTACTTCGCAACGGGAGATTTCGGTGGAAACCTCAACATCTGGTGAGCCCGCCTGTTCTCTCCGTGTGATGCCGTGGGGGTCTGTCCGAAGGGATGTTTCCCGTGGGTGGCCGGCGTTTGTGCCCCCCACTGTGCCATCCGTGGCGGGGACCCGGCCCCGAGCTTCGCTGGCTACTGAATTGGAACCTGGCTGTTTTGTAAAAACAAGGTGAATTCTGCACGGCGGCTTAATTCAGCGCTGTTTCGCTTGCCCCTTCTGCGCGCAGCTACAAAAACCCTGTTAAAGTTCTAGATCTCCTCTGAAAATTCAGAGACTGGGTTGTTTTTTATTCTTATTGTTGTTACTGCTATAACAATATTTCCCTTGCCAAGGAACAGTCGGTTCCGTTTCGTTGGACTAGCGAGAAGAACACGGATGAGTCACTAGTTAAAACTGAAAATAAAATTCTGAAGGAATCTCGAAGGATGAGAATCGGTGGGAAAGAACCATTGCTGGATGCAACTTCATGATTTGAAGTTGAAGAGCAGGAGTCGGGTCTGGGTGGGGATCAGTAAATAAGGTCGTTTTATGCAATTACTGAAAGTAAAGCTCATCAGAGCATTTTGATCTGTAGCGGGATTCGCTTTAGGCCCAACATAAAAACTGGTGTATCCCACAACAGGGAAGTCCAGAACCAACAGAAACTTTGAGACCAGCGTAAAGCAGTAGCCAAAGGAGGAGTGAAACAAAGACTCGTTCTTTATGCCGATACCCGTATTTTGTTCGCACTGTTACATCCGTATTTTGTTCCCGCCGTTAATCTGAACCATTATAGTTTGTGCTTGAGTTTCCTCTCGATGTTATACGAATCCTGAGTGTCAAGGAAAATGCCACATTGTCTGTTCTTTTCTTTCTTGCCTAGGAATTTAGAAGCTCCTGAGATACCAGTGTATTCTGTGAAAGGTCATAAGGAAATCATAAACAGTATAGATGGTGTAGGTGGCTTAGGAATTGGGGAAGGTGCACCAGAAATTGTGACTGGCAGTCGAGATGGTGAGTTAGTGAACTCTGAAATCAGTCTTTTCAGTCCTGCTGAGAAAGTAGCCCCCAGGCTGTGATGGCAGGGCGCCGTCTGCCATCTGAACTAGTTACAAACCCCTTGCAACTAGTTCTTCACACGCTGTCTTTTGAACCTCGCTCGGGACAAATTCTCTCTTAATTCTTTTAGAAGCTGTAGATGAGCAAAAAGATCCCGTTGTCACTGAGCGTGAATACAAAGCAGAATAAATGCAAAATATCAGCTAGAGAAAACATCCTTAACAAATACTTTTGCTTTTTTTTTTTTCCTAGTTTCGTTTGTTTGGGGTTTTTGGTGGTTTTTTTTTTCTATCTGCTAAAGGCAGTCTGGCTGTCTGGAATTGAAAGAGGTGCTCCTGTGTTTTGAGTGATCAGGCTGAAAAGCAGAGGCCTTCCCTGGGAAGATGAACGCGACGTGGCAGTGTGTCCGTAAGGCAAACCCCATTGTCCTTCCTTTCCCAGGAACCGTGAAGGTGTGGGACCCGAGACAGAAGGATACGCCTGTCGCCAACATGGAACCTGTTCAGGGGGAGAGCAAAAGAGACTGCTGGACAGTAGCATTCGGTAATTTATCAGATTATAACCACAGCTTTGAGGGCTATCAAAGGATTTTGGGATGTTAGGGAATAGTTTGGACCAATCAGTGGCGGGTTTTGCTTTTCAACGTTGTCAAATTTAAGTGTTTTTAATGTGTTTTTCAAAAGAAGCCAGTTTTGTGGTGGCTGGGTTTTGGACTCGTTCTCTGATCACCTTTGGTCAATCGTTTCCCAGATAAGCTTTATCTGTGCAAGCTTTATTTCCGTGCCTAGGAATGTAAGAACAGTATATCCAGCTGCGCCGTCCTGAGGGACTGTAAATATTGTGGTGCACAAGTCGCAACTATCAAGCATTTAGGGCGTTAATTTAAGAGAAGATCCTCGAAGCTAAGAGCTCATCAAAGATACAGAGATGCTTGATGTGCGCTCCGCATTTTTCCTTTGGAGAGAACAAGCTGATTGTGTTCTACACAAGCTGGTGTTTCTGGATTAGCTCCATTTTTGCCTCGAGAGGCTGGTTAAGGAACTGCTTTCTGCCGCGGTGCCGTCTGGGGAGCATGATTTGTAGCAGATGAAGATTTAAGAGAGGGAATGTGTTTGTATAGGTTTCCAAGAACAGCGGGCAGTACTCACTCTGTGCGGTTTAGGCTGCACTTGGCAGGGAGAACAAGAATTTTGTTCACATTTTTAAAAGAAAGAGACTGCCAGTTCTGAAGCTGTATTTTCTATACCTTTCAGGTTTGAAGACTGTTCATTAAATCTTAATATCTCAAACTAATGTATTTCTGGCATAAATGTAAGTTGAAATTGCAGGCTTAGGAAGTCTGAAACTTATGGCCTAAGGAAGGTTTCTATGTTCTGATTCTTTCTCCAGGCAACGCTTACAATCAAGAGGAACGTGTCGTATGTGCTGGATACGACAATGGGGACATTAAATTATTTGACTTAAAAACCATGTCACTACGGTGGGAGACCAACATTAAGAATGGGGTAAGGAAACTATAGAAGTATTTTTCATTCCAGCTTCTATGCAGGATGGAAAAAGTAAAAGGACTCCTGTCTACCTGAAATCTTCCCAGAAGACATTTCTGCTGAGATTGTACCAAGGAAATATTGTCTTCAAGTTCACCAAATTGTACCCCTCGGGTTCTTGGTCTGGATAGCGTGGGATATTCTTCAGTGGATTCATGTTTTCAGATGATTTTGTTATTTCCAAATTGGTGATGATGTCATTGTAAAAATAACCAATGATTAAGATGTATTTAAAAATCACAAACCCCTCAATTTTTTTTAGCAGTGGCTGAATTTCAAGACTGAACGTATTTTTTAATTTATTTTTTTACCTATATATTTCCAGGTTTGCAGTGTGGAGTTTGACAGAAAGGATGTAAATATGAACAAGCTAGTGGCCACATCGCTTGAGGGAAAATTTCATGTTTTCGATATGAGAACTCAGCATCCAACCAAAGGTTTTGCTTCCGTTTCAGAGAAGGTACGGGGAGACAGAGGAGTTTCTTAATAAGAGACAAACTGTTTGAGTATAGGCTGCCAGAGCAGTACGGGTCTGAAACGATTGTCTGTGACGGGTAATAGATGCCCAGGTTACGGAGGTGCAAGCTGTGCAGTAGCGTGGCTGGTGGAGCCCCAGGTGCCAGCAGTGAAAGGTCCCCAGGTTTCATCCCTTTTACAACCAGGTATTTGGGCTTTTCTGGCCTTTGGGTTCTGCTGTGGTTGCAGCTCTGGGTGTTCAGCCCTGCCCCTTCTCTGGGAGTCACCCGCATTGGAGGCCGTATTAAATTGTGATGAGCGTGCAGAGTCGAATCTTAAATATCTCCCGAAACAGAGTGAGTCCTCTGCAAACCCTTCTCACTCTGCCGTCACCAGACCTCATATGAGTCCTGGAAATCATCGTTTTTCTTCAGAACCAAGCATTTTTGGATTGGGTTATTGGGAGTGAGTGAAAGGATAGATAGAAGAGGCTTAGTGGCCTGGAGGTTGTTAAATATGGAGAACTCATAACTTTTTTTCTTCCATCTGTGACCACTGTGTTGATTAGTTTAAGTTCTTTATAAAGCAGTATTTTTGTATTTTTTCATTTAGTGAACAAAATCTGATGGTAATTAGAGGAAAGGAACTTTTGTGACGTTCTAGTCTCTAGAAACTAGTTCTCTGGGACTGCCTAAATTAGAAAAAAACTGAGTTTCAGCGTAGTACCATTAAATTACTGGTTTCCCTACCGCCATTCAAAGCAGGTAAGATGTTAGTAGTACTTCTGAATAAGACAAAAGTGTTTACTGAACTACTGTTAGTTCAGTAATGTGAACACAATCGGAATGTGAAAACGGATTTTCTTATCTTTCATTCACTGCGTTTAAAGCTTTTCCTTTTGGATATTTGCAGACAGATAATGCATTAAGTCAGAGAGTGTTGGGGTTTTTCCCTAAGTGGTTTCTGTTCCTCTCTGATCTTGCTGTGCCCTGGCTGAGATTAACATTTGGATTGTAGATCGCTTGTGGTCTTTGCACGGCGTTTGTAGTATATTCTCTTCCAGTAATGATGTTAAGAGATGTCAGAGAGTGAAATTAACCTTGTGTTACCCAAGAGCCTGGGAATCCTGTAGTTGTAGAGCAGTTTCAAAACCCGTGCTTACACAGCCACTTTATCTCTATTTAACCTTGCTCACGTGGCCAGTCTGGAAGAAGCCGAAGTGAGCGTGAGCCTTGGCAGGGCTGCTGCTCTATCTCTGTGGAAGAACAGGGTGCATCTGAGGACTGACTTGGCTTCTCCTGCAGCAGCAGGTCGCAAGGCCAGAGGAAGGGAAGGTACCTCGGAACAGACGTTCCGCTGTCCACCATGAGAAGGCCGGGTTCTCTTCATAGAAGTGATTGCCATCTTAAGATTCTGCATCCTTTCTTGTGAAGCTCGTCCATAACTGACTTCTCTAAGATGGTGATTTTTTTATTATTAGGCACAAAAATCTACCATATGGCAGGTTCGGCACCTACCACAGAACAGAGATATATTTATGACGAGTGGAGGAGCTGGAAGCCTTCATCTCTGGAAGTAGTAAGTGATCACTCTCCAGCCTGCAGCAGGGGCAATAAGAAACCCACCATTTATTGTTTTAAGAAAAAAATCTTCCTGGAAAGGATGAGGGGGGGTTGTGCTTTCAACTGCAGAATATCTAGTTAAAATTACTGCTTACAAATGCAGTAGAAGGGGTATCAGTACTTGATCTGGAATCCTGAATTAATCCCTAAAAGAATGTGACAACAGCACAGGTGAATTTTGCCCTTGGCAGTTTTCTTAACATAATCAAGATCTAATTATATCCTTGGTTAACAAGGTGATAAATGGAAGAAAATGTATTTCTTAAATTTCTCATATGGTAGCAGTTATGTCTGAGAAGAATGTTGAAAGCCTGGACTTTTAATTATTCTTAAATCTTAAAGTCTTCTTACATTATGTGGCAAAATAATTTAATCATCTGAAATGCAGTGAGGTGGGTGTATGACGTTTCAGAGGGATAGCTGAGATGAAATTTTCTTGCCTGTGGCAAAAGCCAAACAGTTAAAAAATGAAGGGCTACAGGAGAGAGGTGTCAGGATTCATAACTTCCTGCCTCATTTTTTTCTTTCATTAAATATTTACTAAGTATGTACTGCGGATATAACTGGATATATTCATTATTTTTAAGACGTTTATTTGCCTTATCTTGAGAACACAGGAAACCCATCTCTGTGTCCTTTTTAAAATAAAAAGGATAAATGCGTTTTTTATCAGTAAATTCTAAGTGCCTGTTTTCCTTTTCTTCTTGCCAGCGAGTACCCAGCTCAGCGCTCAAAGAAGGATTCTGAAGGAGCTGAGATGGGGGTCGCAGGTTCACTCAGCCTCTTGCAGAACGTGACTCTGTCAACGCAGCCCATCTCTAGCCTGGACTGGAGCCCTGACAAAAAAGGACTGTGTGTTTGTGGTGCCTTTGACCAAACTGTGAGGGTGCTGATAGTTACCAAGCTTAACAAAGTTTGACAGGAAAACTAGAATGTCTGATGAGAACGCGATACAGTTTGCAGTCTGTAAATACGGAAGGGAGAGTCCTCCTGCTTCTAATTTAATCTCTCCCTTATTAAAACTGGATTAAAGAAATAGAAACTAGATCGTTCTAGTGAAAGTTCCGATACACGCAGTTAAGAGTTGTTTGTGCCACAGTGGGGTGAAGTTGCCTGGGCACAAAACTTTTACCTTCTAGAAATGTGAATTTACATTTAAAATAAAATGTGCCTTTGTGTTAACACAACCTGTAATTTCAGATATCACTTTACATTCTTTGTGTTCAGTTTAACTGCAGTGCAAATCTGTTCACACTTGTCAAATGGTGTGGCTTTCTTATATATAGTATTGTCCATATGCATTCATGCAATGGAAACTACTGTATACTCCCCCACAGAAACTTTGTGTTATTGGCTGTGTTAATTAGAATGTTTGATAAAGTGACTCTTTAGAACACTATAGAAACTATAATGAATGCCAGAATGTTCAGGTTTTTATGGAGTAAGCTCTTTATTGAAGAGTCTATTGAAATTAAACTATTGAGCAAAATGCACTGTTTTATTATTTTAGTTTGGTTTCATAACAAGTTTTTATGTTCTGTTCTTTTTCTATCTGTTTGTAACTTGGTATTCTACAAATAAAATCACATGGAGTGTTGTCTTAATACAAACAAAGTATATTATTCAAACATCCAGAGATTCAGAGAATGAATGTATTTGCATAGGTTTACAAGAGCAGTGTGCAGTACTTAGATAAAACTTACTCGTTTTGCAGCAAAAGTTACTAAAACTTACCTCCATCGTGAAAAACTTTATAAGGTAGCCGAAGTACTTAAGTTTTTGGTTTTTCTTTAACAGATTCAGTATTTCTTCAAAACCCAGTATGAGAGAGTAGAGTTGTTACTGTAGTTTCACCTGAACTTCTCTTTGTAATCTCCCTTATCTTCAATGTGTTCCTTTTCTGATTCTTGCCAGCCTGTGCTGCTGCCGGTTTTTAGCAGGCACATCCTCTACCTGGGGATGTATGGTGGGGGCTTTCTTAATTTCAGTAAGCTCTAATGATTTCATTTGTTATTTCTTTGTCTGGTATTTCTTTCTTTCAGGTGACTTGTGTGTGCATATGCAAATTTCAGGTAAAAGCATTTAACTACTTCTGAAACCAGACTGTGATGGGAAAATGTTGGCTTTGTCCAGGATAACTACAAAAAAGTCCCTCTGTGTCCATTTGCAAAGAAGCTCTGTCTTCTCAGCCTTCAGAATAAGGAATTGGTATCTGACAAATTCAGGTTTGAGTCACCTGCACGGCATCAGGCCTGAACCTGCTCCTGAAAACTAGAGGCTGCTCTGTAAAGAGAGAGGTTCCGGGGCTTTATCTCTGTACTGGTCCTGCCACCAACTGGCGTCCAAGCAAGATGCAGGAGGAAAAGGAAACGGCCGGATACTGAAGGTTAAGGTAGGGACAATGGGAATTGGGGGAAGCGGTGTGGGAGCCAAAAACTACTGAAAGTAGGAGGAGAAACTGTGTTGAAAGGAGAGGTGAGGAGCTGTAGCAAAGGGCGACACTAAGGCTGGGAACCACATCTAGAAACACTGCCCTTCCAAATAACAGCGTGTGTCAGAGAAGCGATACTGGGATAGCTAAATCACAAACCCGAATGGGAAATGTGAATTTGCCCATGTATTGTCAATCAGCTCTGTTTTGGAGAGCACAGGCGACAAGCTTTGGACTGAGAGGCTTCAGATTTTTTTCTCCCAGATTCCGGCCAAATACAAGCGAGATAGAACTGTCCATATTAATTCCTGGGTATCTTAATTGATTAAACCAGCTGAGGAAAAAGAGAGTAAGCACCTGTGGGCAGAAAAGGCTTACAGGCTCTTAAACTATGTGGAATGGAGAAATCACGAATGCCTGTGTAGCAGAAGGGGGCCAGCAGGGGAACTGCAATAGGCCATAAAGCAATGTGTTTGTTGAAGTCCACGGTTTTAGTAGGTCTCTGATACTCGGTTTTCGCCTGTCTTCAAATTTAGTCTCTTGTATCTCGGGTTTAGCAAGTGCCAGCAGGATGAAAGCCCAGTAACCAACACTAACAAAGTGGGAGGTATCTGAAACTAACAAAAGCTTACCTTCAGAAAAGCAGCCCTTAGTTTTGACCAGTGGGAATCCATTCCCTTGTTAAGGAGGCATCTTGCTCATCAGCTTGGCCCTGGGAAGTTGCCCCAGCGTGGCCAGAACCACGAGGGTGCCCTGGTGAGGTAGGTTCCCAGTGCTTGGACTGGCACCAAAGCTGCTAAGGCTGAGCCCAGAATGTCAAGATCTCCGAGCAACGGCTAAGGAGGTCTGTCTGTCAGTCACAAACGTGCCCAGGTGTACATGCAGGTTTCACTTTGGCTTGGCAAGTAAAGGGCAAGCTGTGTAGCATCTTTGATATATATAGGTCCACAAGTGCTCTTTCAAGGGACGTAAGCTAAATATTTGGTGGAAGGCAAAGATTTATGAGATCCAGCTGTTTTCCTTAAGACCCGATGGTTTGCTTTCAGATGTAATATTTAGTATATGTTTTGGGGGATTTTTTTTTTTTTTTTTGACACAAGTAATCCCATCTGCTTGTGTGCATAGCATAATGCTGAGAGTATATTCTGAAATTATTTTAAATGTTGTCCCTCCTAGGGTGCATCCTAGCAGGAGGGAATAGGGAGAACTGCTGCTCTGCAATATTGGCCACAGCTTGCTTTGAAAAACCGGGGGAGAAGGAGTTCAAAGAATCAATTCAAGAGCTTTGAGTCTAAAATGCACTGTTCAGAGATGGCCTCCATTAGCTTTTGCTGTAAGTAAAACATACTCACTAAAAGATATGCTAGGCTGCGGAAATTTGTGGAAATATGGTTTCTCTCTTTAATAGTAATTCCGGGTCAGGCACAGAGTAAGGGAAGAAAAAGCTCTCAGTATAGGTACCTGTGAGGGAAAACAAAGAACTCTGAGTGCAGGACTGTGCTCTTGGCGGTATTTTTTATTACATACTTGGCCTACAACAAAAATGTCCCTTCCTTATACAAACAACTTCAGGGAGAGCTCCTAGTAAGCCTACATAATGGTGACACAAATTAGAGCAAGAACATTTCTTAAAGCTCCATGGGCCTCCAAAAGATTAAATGTGTATTACCTCTGAGTACTTAATTTGGGGATTAATTTTATTTATTGTTTTGAAAATGAAGGAATGCATTTCCCTCATAAGTAGCTTGTTTTCATGAAAATACATGATGGTTTGGATGGCAAGAGTTTGCAAAAAGTGAAGAGAGCTGGTACAGATGAATGGTAGTGCTGTCCTTGTTCAGGAAAGGTAAGGTAACTGTGTACCTAGAAAATGAAAGAGAGTTACTAGCTGGAGAGAAGAGCTGTTGCAAGTGCTTGTACTATGCTGTATCTCCTCAGCAGATTGGATTTCTGCATCGCCCAGGCTAAACAAGAAACTTAAGCAGCCCAAAAGCTGCCTGGGGCAGCCTGGCCTGCTCTATTTATAGTCCTTCCTCCTCTTGCTGAAGACTGGCACCTTGCCTCTGCAGCCTGGCAGCCGAAGAACTTAAGCGTGTTCTAAATAAATTCATAACGCGTCAGAGATGAAATGCACAGGGGCAAATCGTCCCTGACACAGCACCAAGGAGCACTCTGGAAAACCCCAGCCTCGCCCAGAGCCAGGGAATGGAATGTGCTACTGAGTTTGGCTCCACCGTGAGTGACCACGTTTAACAAATCTATCTGCTTGGCAGCTATCACTTGTTTCCTGTGCAAACCATCCCTGTATGCTCATGGAAGAGAAGAATCTGTTTATGGGCATGATTGCAGCCAGAATATAGGTATGTGTTATGCAGTTTTGGTTTTGCCTTTTTTTTTTTTTTCCTTTTTTTTTTTTTTTTACCAAGTGGTGCTCGACCCCCCAGCTATTACAAATCAGGGCTTTTCCTTTCACATCAATACTTTGACTTTCACCATTTGTACAGGTCCTTGGACTTGGAGATTACAGCTCTCCAAGGCTTCTGTGCGGGTAGCCTATATTTGGCCTACAGTATGTAGTTTTCATCCCCCCCCGCCAAAAAAAAAAAAAAAAATTACAGCTTAGCCACGACTTGGATTGAATTTTAAGCAAAGTAAGGCAAATTATAACTTTGTATGGGAAGCCAGAATACAGTGTGCTGTCGAGGTGGGTGAAATATCACCTATTGTCTCTGATTTTCAAAAATTCAGCTGTGATACAGAAGGTATTCAAAACCAGAAGCAGTAACAAAAGAGCCAGAACAGAAGACAGAACCGAGGAAAAAGTTAAGTAGCACGCCAGCATTTAAGAATTTACCCAACGAAGCTAGAACAGCTCATGTGTGAACTGTATTAGTTTATAATTACTTATCTCTTGTGCCATCCAAAATAGCAACTGTAACCCTGAACTTCAGGGCAGAGGTGAAGCAGGGTATAAATGGCAAACCTGTGAGGTGCACAGCATATACCAGCATTTGGAAGTGCACATGCACTTGCCTCTTCACAACCAGTGATGCTGACAGGGACATCATGGGACAGGAAGACTGGGAATTGCATTCAAAAAGGACATCTCTCCTCCAGTGATAACTTCAGACAGCTTGCTAATAGAATTCAGCTCATCTTCCCTAAATTATTGCCATCAAGTATATTCAATAGCAAATAGGGATTGTTTGGCTAACCTGACTTGATTTAAAGTCTTTGTGCACACAAGGTATTTTGTAGGAGCATGCACTGCAAATGCAAGTCCCAGTACTCTGGGGAAGGGCAGCTGATAGCTCCCAGCTCCTGCCTGAGTTGAATCCATTTGTGTGCAGGGCACGGCTATGGGGCTGCCAGCGAGTAGCTGCCCCACGCTCTGGCCTTCTTCCTCCTCAGCCACCAATAAGGCGATTGCCAGCAAAGAGGCAGAGAAGTTTTGCGGGGCCCTGCAGCAAAAGGGATCACAACAGAATCTCTCTTCCCTATAATACTCTTTAGGGTCACACCCTCAACTAGTCAATCTGGGCCAACTAGTAACTGGCTCCTTTACTTGCTGGCGTGATTCAGGGCTGTAGCATGAGCAGGGGCTGTTCCCAATAGGCAGCCTGTGTGTGGCAGCTCTGCTTTGGAGACCAGCTCAATTTAACAGTATGGTGACAAGCTGTGCCAATCGGTCTCTGAGCCAGAGACCAAGCCCGTTGCTGTTTAGCTTAGTGGTACAGCTACAGCTGCTCCAGTTTTCTATACTTCCAAAAGATCCCCTTCCCTCCTGCCTTTATTCCCCTGCCACCACAATGTTAGTAAATCATTAGTCACCACCTCCGTGTCTGGGGATGTGCAGAGAGAGCTGAGCTGCAGAACCATGTGGAAGCACCTGTAAATTCCCTCCTCTGTTGAGCTTGGCAGTAAAAGCAGCCTGTGTGTAATGCACAGTTTGGGGTTACCTTCCCAGACCAATGGTTTCTTCCTCTCCTGGCAATGTGCAAGAGGCCACCCAAGGTTGCCAGCCTCTCAGGGTACTTCCTGATCAGAACATTACACCCTGTCCTCCTTAAGCTTGGCAGTGAAGCTGATTTTCATCACTATGCCCATCAGCAACATAAATAAAACAAGCACAGGCAAGCTCTCCTTGGTTGCTTGGGATTTTAAGGTTATGAAACATTTAAGACGTTCTCTGAAGCCACAAGATGCGTGGGTTGTAGAATGGCAGTAAGGCCCACAGAACTGCACAGTAATCGAGACCTGATAGGACCTTTTTGTGTGGCAGTGATTCAGAAATAGTAGCTCAGTCTGTTCACTGGATTGCATTGTATCAGTTGCCCACTGTTAGACTGACTGTTAACAGTCTTGCAGTTGGAACTCCTCTTTCTTTCAAGTGAATTACTGGTTAAGTCTCCAGCTGCTTCCAGTTACTTCTCTTACAGGCAGAGGCTGCTTACATTAAAACCCACTGCTGGCAATATTTGTGTTTCTGAAAATACCAAGGACCTGATTTTTTGTGCGAATGTTTCCATCAGCACCGAAATGTTACTTTATCCTCACTTTGCACAGATGTGAATGACTACATGTGGCACAAATCCTCAAGTTGTTCTTATTTGTGGATTTGCTGTGGGGGCTAAGGGATCTGCACCCTCTCACCCCCTTCCCTGTGTCACAGAGCGTAATGGAACCACTTCTGCACCTCTTCTGCTGTTGTAGCTCTCTCTGGCTCTGATTATGCTGGGATGTTGCTCCAGCCTGTCTTGCCTCTGTCTGCCAGAAATAATCCAACGCTAGCAATGCCCTCTCTGTACTAAAGACTTTTTCCTTCTGCTGTCTTCATATTTTGCTTATTTTTTAAGATTTCTGAGACAGAGACAATCTTCTTTTGGGTATTTCCAGCTTGGAGTACCGTGAAGCTCAGGCTTCTAGGCAGCACTGATGAACAATGATGAAAAATAACAATAAAAGGTCGGTGCAGCTAATGAAATCTGTTCAGTTCAGTTGCATCCCATGATAAACCTTTAATTTTCTGAGTCATCAATCTTCCTGCAGAGATGAGAGAATCCCTCCTTCATGTTTGTTTCTGGTGTAGCTTGACCGGGCAGTACACTGTGGCCTGTTCAGCAGATGTGGGGGGCAGACCCTTCCTGCTGCTTTGCAGAAGAGTGCAGGGGCACAGGCCTGTGGCATCTCATATCCGGTAGTGTTTTCCCTTCCTGACATTCACATTCCCTTCCTCCCACATCCTGCTGCTGCAGGGTGTATGAGAAACATAAGAGGAACCACGCTGGGTTAGACCAAAGAGCCTTCCACTCCTGTATCCTGCCTCTGCAGGGGCCATGTGCAGATAAATAAATATAAAAAGCCACCTATACAATGACAACTGCCATTTGGGTCCTAAGTTTAATTTACTTCTAAAGTTGTCCTAAGCCTCCTGCTAAAATGAAGCTGGAGTATGAAATACATGGTTCTATTGAATTTATGCACGGAAGCTAACAAGTGAGAATGGCGGAATGCTAATGCATTTAGAAATAAACTTCAATTTCTAATACAATTTACTTCCACAGTCTTAGCGAGAGAGACAGCTATAAAAAAATTACAGCTTTACATACTAATTGGGAAGAAATGCAATCTTAGAACAGTATCAGAACAAATACTCTACACATGGTAGATTGCTTTCAATTTATTTCTACAGTTTCCATATATAAATGTATATAACCTAACAGATACATCTATATTCAGCGAATAAAGCTTTGTATGGGAAGTAACCAGATATGGTACCCAGAACTTCACCACATCCTGTCATTTAATCTAGTTGGCATGAACACAACCCCTTTTGATTTGTACTAATTATCTTTATCTTAGTGTAGATCTCATCCTCCCTATCTGTTATGCTAAAAAAGCTTTAATCAGAGGGTTTAAGCTAGTCTTATTGAATTATATTACTTTTCCTCCCTAAAACAAAGCTACATCAAGCTCAGTTTCCTTCTTTCCATGTACTTTTACATCTTTATTTTGATTAAAAATGTTATGTTTTCAAAAGGGAACAGAGTCTGTGTTTAGTAGCTTTAAAGCCATTCTAATTTAATTTGAGGGCAGAAAAAAAAAGACGCTTCCAGAGCATTTTAACTGAAAGGTGAGTCTAAGTTCACCTGGGCTTATGTTGCCACATACGCTGTCCCCAAGTCCAGCAAACTGTGGAAAATTTTGGGAGATTACACTTCTTTTCCATTGTTCTAAGTGTTACTGCTACAAGTTTTTTAGATCCTGAGGATGTGAGACATCCCTGTGGGTTAGCCTCAAGACTGTATTCCCCTTCTTACCCTATCTAGTGGCTGTGGCACAAACCTGGCAGCCAGGTATCTTGGGCTGTCTTCCTGGACTTGCTATCCGCCTTGCACTAAATCACTGTAAACTCTCTATTCCTGCCCTGCCTCCCCGCGTGTATCTGGTCTCTGTAGGATACAGGCAGAGACACAAGTAGCATAAACATGTTATTGAGCCAAGCAGCTGCCTGCAACCATCCTTTTGCAAGTATTTGTGTGCTGATATGGGAGAGGAAACATCAGGTACTCACCCCTCTTCCACTGAGTGGCAAGTGCACTCAGACAGGCAGGTACTGGCGAGCAGACGGATGATGTTCGTGCTTCAGTTTACTCCTGCTACACCCTCTTCTGGAAACTTGCTGGTCTGCCCACACATCAGAATGCAAATTCATTAGATTACATGGCAAAGAAACAGGCCTCACAATCACAAAATGCCCACCTCAGAAATGCCCAATGTGGCCGAGGCCCTTCAGACACACCAGTGTCCAATTCATACTGACAACTCCCAAACTGGCCTGCTCACTCCGACCTGGGATTTTAAAAGGTACCGTTTCATACTCTGTTTTTTAAAGACTTGGGCCATAACTTGACTTTTAACATGCTAGGCCAGGAACGGTTGTGAAATAGTCTGCAGTTCAGGTAGCACAGGTTCAGACTGACTCGCTCTTGAAATGGGTTAAAATGTGATGTTGCACAGGTTTAGACAAACACATTTTAAACGCAAGCTACAGACTGACCAGAGGTAACACAAAATTTCTCAGTCTAGTTTCAACACAGGGTAGCTGTCCTCTCACTGACTTAATCTCACTGAAGTCGGCAACAGTTTAGCATTTTCAGCGTGGTTGCTGAATATCTAGAGGTTTAAGGCAGAGACTGACAGAACAAAAGGGAATGTTCTCCGTGTTTGGATGTACTGGCTTTCCATTAATTGCTAGAAAGGGTTTACGGTGGACACCTGATAAGTGTCTACTTAGAAAGGCTGAGTTACTTAATGAAGTTTCTCTAGTGTTCTCATGAAGACTCATGTTAAAAGGCCAAAAAGAGCGATTAGTGTCAGAAGAAGCTGGACTTGCAGACAAAGCAATTCTGTTGCTTTGTTTTCTCCTTTAGGATGACTCCAGGTGCCTATTGCAACCACCTTTTGCTTTTGGCCTGATTTTATCACCTGTGTTTTTATTCTACCAATGATTCACTAACCCTTTTGTTACAAGTAGCTTCTAGCATCCTTCTTTGTATTCACACCAGATTCAGAACAGAAGAAATCTAGGCTATTTTTTTCATTTATCTTGTCTTCTATATAAGCATCTCCAAAGGCTTTTTCAGTGGCATTGTTTCTGGGCATTGGAGTCGTCACAGCTGGTCCGTACGTCAGGCTGTGGCACTTTGCATCACTCAGGCTGTAAGCAGAATGTTTCCAGTGAGGTCAAGGCTACAGGATTTGGCTTCCATGTCTGCTCTGCAAAGAACGTTGACTCCGCAGGAGTCAATATATAGTATGTACAATGAATGAGATACACCATAACAAAGGAATAATTATGTTAAAGATGCCTGTCACTTTGACTACTTTGGAGAAAATATTCAGAATTGTTTTCTGTTGTTTTTGGAACGATAGAGAAAAATCAATAATCATTCATAGGCCTCTCAAAGGAAATGGCTTCCATTAAGTACTGGATGGCAGTATAGCTCTTCTTGCATAGATTTTTTTATGGTTATCCATATATAAAGTCATAAAGTATTTTCAGAGTGGCACCAACATAACCTAGTTGAATTATATGAGCTGTATCTCAATCAGATTTTGGCTAGGATAAATACAGATCTTTAACTCCTCACTCTCTGCTCTTGAAAACCAACCAAGCAACTCAGCCATTTTAAGCAGAAAATGAACGCTTATATATCTAGTAAACTTAAAGAAATTTCAAGAGCTATGGCACTCAGTATAGAACCTCAAGTTAACTGAACAAAAGTACACATCTGTAGTAGTTTGGAGCCGGTAGCAAATCCCTAACAAACATAAACCACAAGAAGGAGACAGAGAGCCATGCTGCATGATCAGGAAGTGCTCCAAGTCCAACCTGTACTGCATTAATGTTGTCCGTGGTTACAATCTTCTACAGAGTTGGCTGAATCTGAACATTGATCAGCATGTGTTGCATTTTCCTTTGATCTTGTAATTGAAACAAAATATTGGGCTTAGGAAATAAGACTTTGGCAGAAACTTCCTACCCAACGTTTGGTAAATCAATTAGTCTATCGATCAGCTGATCAGCTTCCCTCTCTGTATTTGCCAACCTCTGTTATGTGAATGCTGAGGTAAGAATGAAATAAACATATGTCAAGTGTTCTGAGGTCCTTGTAGACACTTGGCACACTGGAAGTGCAAAGTTTTATTTTATTTAGGAGTTCAGGTTTTGCTATTTCTCTGCTACCCTTCAAACTGCTGAATTTCTGATTTTTTTTAAACAAACAAGCCAAAACCAAAACAATCTCTCCTAAATTCCCTTTTACCTACAGCGCATAGTTCTCTAGTTGTACTAGTAAAAATGAACAAGATAATATAATTAAGCCTATGTTTTCTGAAAATAAGCAATGTTTATAAAAATTCAGTGAAACATTATTGTATTATACTAAAATATTAGCAGAAAGTAGGGATACCATTCCCTACCCCGGTGGTTCTACTATGTATATGCGCCCCACATACAGCTGGAAGGCTCTTAAAGAACCCTGTGTTTGCTGCTTTCATAAATACTCTGTTATAAAAAAACCCATTTGTATTGCTTTTGCAGCCATTTTTGGTTGAAACTGAAAACCTAAACCTCTAAATCTCCTGGAGGAAAAGGAGATGACAAAATGTAAACAAGTAACTACTCCATCTGAAGATCTTCAGATATGCTTCCAACTGGGAGTATGGAGAAAGACTCTCATTTGCAGTTCATACTGATTTAATTAAAATAGACATAGTATAGCACTTAGATGTAAACCAATTTCTTACAAGGAAGCTCACTTTTGCAGTATTTTAAATTGCATTGAAGGCACAGAGAAGTGCACTGAAGCTAGATAAGACCCCAAACTTCTAGTCCTGTTCCCCTTATGAATATACTCTTCCACTTTCCCCAGCCTTGACCTCGACCTTCTTCAGACTGGACCTGTTTTTCTCATTCTCTAGAAACCCTGATGGTGAGTAAGCCAGCTCAGCACATTCCCTACAGGCAACCAGCCATGACTTAATCAGCCACATACTCTCCTGTGTAACCTATAGTTGAGAACAGGCCCCATTCCACCACACTGAAGGATTCCAGTGATCCTATCTTAATCTGCCTTGGAGGGAATAGGCTGCAGACTTTAGTTACAATAAACTTCAGATGAGATTGTGAACAGAAAGGAGGCAAAAAAGGTCTCTGGCTAGTAATGCCAATACTTTTGATGCGGATACTGACTTCTGTTTTACTATTTATCAGAATGTAAATCTGTAAAATGTGGGTCGTATCTTTGGGAGCCACAGATGTGTTTGTACAACCTTCCAGACAGCAAACTCCTGCTGTGGAGAAGTATTAGTCCACTGCATTTTGAACCCAGATTTATTTGCTGAAAATCTTCAGGAGAAACACAGTGGAAATTACAAACAGTAACAAGATTAGAAACCAACCCTCACTCGAGGATGCGGTGAAGATGTGTAACGTCAGACATAACAGAACGGATTTTCTCCCTTTTCCTGGGAAGCAACTGAAAGTGTTTGGGAACGCTTTGGGAACACATTCACCTCCTCCACCTAAATGGGCTCGCTGCTGAAAAGCATGTTTTCTGCCCCAAAAGAGCAGCCCCTTCTTGTTGTTACGGATGGAAGCTGCTGTCATCGCCGTACCTGGCACACCACAGAATCACACAGAATCACAGAATGATATGGGGTTGGAAGGGACATCCGGAGATCATCTCATCCAACCCCCTTGCCAAAGCACGTCCGTCCAGAGCAGGCTGCACAGGAACTTGAATGTCTCCAGAGAAGGAAACTCCACCACCTCCCTGGGCAGCCTGTTCCAGTGCTCTGCCACCCTCAAAGTAAAGTTCCTCCTCATGTTTAGGTGGAACTTCTTATATTCAAGTTTCTGTCCATTTCCTCTTGTCCTATCCCTGGGCACCACTGAAAAAAGACTGGCCCCATCCTCTTGACACCCTCCCTTTAAGTA
>JAOXNO010000024.1:18620365-18668304 GCA_028565335.1 Limnodromus scolopaceus | reverse complement strand
ACGGTCATCCTATTGTCACCGGTACTAAGGAGTACCCAGAAGCGGTTACCCGCCGGGAGGCGACGAGCTCCCCCCACCCAGGTTACACGTGTGTGGCAACGCCCGCCCAACCGTCCTGACGTCACCGCTGCGCGCCGCAGGAGGCCCCGCCCCCTCGGCGCTTTCACCCGGCCGCCGGAGGTAAGAGCGGCTCCTCCCGCCTCTCACCGTGTCCTCACTCCACGCGTGGGGGCTGTGCTGGGGGCCCCCCCATATCCGAAACGGGCCTGACCGCTTCCCCCCTCCCTGTCTCCCTCCTTCCCTCCCCCGGGTGGCGCGGCCGGTGTGGCGGAGTGGCGGTGGTGGGCCTAGGACACGGCCGTGGCTATGGCGGCCCCGTCCGTGGGGTGGGAGTTGGTGTCCACGCAGTCAGATCGCTCCGTGGGGTTGTTTTTTTTCAGTGGCGTTTGAAAAGAAGGAGGTAGGAAGTTGTGACCAAACGCATTCGGGAAGTCAGGTCAGATGCTGAAGTCCCATCGTACCCGCGTCCCTAAAGGGTGGGTAAGGTGTTCCGTCTGTCACAGAGAGGTGTTAGAACAGGAGATTTTGGTTAAAAACTGTCGGGAAAGCCCGAGTTTGCGCACACATTTATGTCACCTGGTGTGCAGGTGATGGAGGGAACCTGTGTGTGGCCCTAGGGCTGAACCAGGCTTCCAGGGGAGCTGTAAGTCCACGCTAAACTGTTCCCAGTTGTTCTCTTGTCACTGTCCCAAATGCGGGGACGCCCCTCCGTGACTTCCCAGAGCTGAGGGTGACGTTGTGTGCATGGTGCCCAATTTATCGCCGAGCGTTAAGCACGGTTTAATGCGTGGCTTGTGTCCTTTACCTGGGAGAAAGAAAGAGAACACGGGCCGCGGGCCCTTCACCCGGCACCATGCCTTGAGGGGGGTGGTAACATCGGCAGCAAACGCTCACCTTCCTTTTAAAAAATCAACAAAATAGCGTTGTGACAGAAGGAGCCTTGAGAACTTGGTAACGGCTGGAAGAAGAGCAGGGCTTGTCACAGAGAGGATGCAGTTTGCACATACAGGCCGGGGTTAAAACGGGTGATGCTTCGAATTGCTGAGCTCAAGTACTTTGTAGTGAAGTGGAGCTGGTCAGGGTTGTCTCATGCTGCAGAGGTGAAGGTGTCCCCTCCCTTACGCTTTGTCACGGCATCCTGACTGCGAGCTGCGTTGCTGCGAGCAACTTAGCAAGGGACTTTGATTTGCAAATTAAACTTTAGGTTATGCTTATGAAGAGGCCTTATTTTTTTTTTTTTTTTTTGTGAACCGAGAAAAACATCGATTCCTTTAAATAAGTGAACAGGGCACTGGAATGGTACTGGTAGCCCCAGCTCCATGTAGATGTTGCAGAACCAGAGCTGGAAAAGGCAGCACGGACAGAAGAATCAAAGGTGCCTGATGGAGGGGTAGCAGTGAGAGTGAAGCTTGATATTGTTAACGGTTGAGATGATGCCAAGGGGCTGGGGTAACAGACTAGGAAAGCTTTGAGGTTGCAGACTTTATTTAACCTTTGTCTGAGCAATCTTTGGTCACTGTAACTATCTGCCTTTCTCCATCCTTTATGCAGGAATTCTGCAGGGCCTGGGGATGCACACCTCTTCATGCAGGCAGTGTTCCCCATGCCTGCTCTTCTGTATAAGCTCCATTTTTCTCTCCTGGGAAGTTGCTTGGGTTCTTTTTTTCCCTGGTTTCCTCTATTTTCCTGGTTCTTTGTTCTCCCTTCTGTGTCAGGCTGTGGTCAGTGCTGTGCCCTTTCTTCCTGTGCCAGAGTGCACCTCCGTTCTCCATCCTACCATGTTTTATTTAATCTATTTCAATCCCTGTGAAAACTCCGTGTCTCCAAATGAGTTTTCCCTCTTACTCTCTCACTTCTGTGATTTTGCACGTCCCCTTTCTTTGCTGATAGTAGTTGGGTCTCCTTTTTGTCAGGTTATTCGCTCTAAATTCTGTTTAGGGGATAGGTAGAAGAGATTTTGCCTGTTTTTCCCCTGCATCAGTAAGACTGATGCTTAGAACACAACCCCCCCCAGTCACTGCGTTGTGTTCAACCAAAAAATGGTCAAATATGCTTCTAACAGTTGAACAGAGTCACGTTAGTCAAATAAGGAAAACAGACTGGGGTCGCTGTTCTAAACAGTAGAGAAAGGTACTGCATGATGTAGTAAATTTGGCAGCAAATTTTAGAAGAGGTAGTAGTCTCCAGGGTTTAGAGCACACAGGAACTATACATTGGAAGCAGGTTATTTCGTCTTTGCTGTAAATTTGGTAGGACAAAAGTATTCACTATTGATTGCTGCCACAAAAACCCACTGGAATATGGAGATACTGAGTTTCATCCACTCTGACGATGTGTAAACTGTTTCATGCAAGGAGACGGTATTTTGCTGTGCAAGAAGTTCTTGCTAGGTTCAGTGAAACCAAAAGTATGTGTTTTAAAGACCAGTTTAGATGTAAAAATTTAACATCACTTTAAAGCCCAGTCTTGAACTGAGCTGCGGTAGCACAGTCTGAGTGTGAGAGCTTTTATGAAAAGCTCTCACTAAGAAGTGTTCTGGACATAGCTAGAGAAAGCTGGTTTTATGATCGTACTTTCTGATGGATTTACTGACAGGTTGGAGCTGAACAAGAGTGAGAGTATATTGGATTTATTCAGAAAAGGAAACAACTCTCATCAAAGATGTGGAATCCGGGACAGCTGATTGGAGAGGATAAAAATGTTTTACGAATCATGTAGATTGAGTTTATGGTTGACTCCAGAGTTGGTTTGTGAGGATACAGATGGGGCTGCAGTGAATACGAGTTGTTTAAGTCAAGATGAGATACCCGTTTTCTAATGTGATATCCCCCATGGGCTGAAGTGGAAGCCTCAAAAATATTACTTCCTCTTTTTAAACTTTAATCTTCTTTTAAGACAGATCAGAATAAACCTTGCAAATCCTCTAGAGGCTGAAGAGACTTTATCTCAGCGGCATCAGCAAAAGTCTAGTGGCTGTGAGCTGTTTTGTAGGGGTCTTCTGTGTAGGTTGAAATGCTGACTGGAGCCCAGCTTTGAAGGCAGGGTTAAAAATGATTGCTCGGCTGTTGCCCTTTTGTAATATAGTGCAAATTGGCTCAAGTTGGGATATTTTTCAGGGGATCAAGATAAGCCCATTGGTGCATACTTGGTATTTCATGGTAGGCTTAATTACTTTTGCAATGGGAGTCTTTCTTGCAAACAAGATTGTAAGTTGGCGTTGCAAGAGCACTCTGACTAATTGTACTAGATGTGCTCTCCAGCTGCCCCAAGCTGGCTTGAAAGGCAGAAGTAGCAAAACAGATCTGTGGACACAGTGATGACTAGTGGGTAACTAATTATTGTGCATGCAATAATGCCGAGGAGCGTCTGCCACACATTAGAGCCTATCGTACTTAGAGCTTTGCAAATGTGCAATAAAGTTGATTTCTCTACCCAAAATATGTTTGCGATCAAAGAACTTAGTCGTGATCTCTGGTAGCTTTAAATTTAAGACGCTTGTTCCTTGTTGTTCTGTTGTCCTATAGCCGCAGCAGTGAACCAGGGTTAGAGCAGAAGGGACGTCTCTGCTTCGCTTGCACATCAGCTGCATTGACTGCACGGTGCGAGTCAGAACTCACGAGAGGGAGGACAGTCTCAGTTTTAGGAGCTGACAGAGAGGTTTGTCATGCTGATGTTGCTAATGCATTTGTTTAGAATTTAAGAGCATTTTTATATGCCCTGACCAAAAGGTTTTGGGTTTGTTTTGGTTTTCTCTATATAACCTGTAAATATCTATGGAAAGAAGAAAAGTTTAATCTGTTGTTAGATGAACAACCTCAAAAAAATAAAAGATGTGAGCTCAGTATGAAAACAAGCCCTTGTAGTGCTTAAGAAATAGGTAAGAATTAATATGTAGTGTGAAGTGAGTCGCAATATTAAGCAGAATGAAGGATACCGCATTACTTTTGTGTCTTCTGTTTGGATGTTACAAAATATTGCAAATACACCATTTTTATCCTGAACTTGGCAGTTTTAATTGAAGTGGAAAACCTTGTGCATGACACTAACATCGAGCATTTTAAAATTCTTTTGGAGTTTCCTATTGCCACGTTGATCTATACGTGTAGCTTCCATTGCTTTCACCATTCATAGAGGTACCCAGGGCCTAATTAGAGTTTATGTATTTCAGTATGACAGATAGAGTTTTGTTGCGAGGGTGGGCAGGAAAGGAGGTTTGCTTTTGCTTTTTAAGCCAGCTGGCAATTACTTTCTAAGCCTCGTGCTAAACCACCAGATATATTCAAAGATTATTCATAAAAGCCACCTGCAAATTGTCTGTGGTTTCCCTTTTTCCTTTTCTTACCTTTGTATACCAGGCAGGGGTGTGTTTTTCTTGAAAGGTGTCTGCCGAGTTCTTCTCTTTGTTCTCCTGAAAGATAAATGTGAAGATGGAAAATTTTGTTAGTTGTATTGTGCACAATCATCTGTATTTTGTTTGGTTTTGACTTAAACTTCCTTAATACAGACTTTGACTCAGATGGATCTTAGATCAATAGCCACATTAGCACTGTGGCAAACTGTTTATGATTGTCACCAGTTTAGTCTTTTTTAATACAGTCTGCATAAGATGAGGTATTTTCTCTTGCTTTCTCTCCACATTTGTGTCTTTTATGTGGTTCATAGTATTTCCCTCTCTTCCCTCTTTGCAGGTTGAATGTATTATTTGCTGGTTGATACTATGTTGACTGGAGAGAAGACAAGGTGTTACTTGTTTTCTAAGCAGAAATTTACATAAATGTAGTCATGTTTCTGAATAAATGATAATTTATTCCGATTTTTTTCAGAAATTTCAGAATATTCAGAGATTTTCCACCTGTGAAAACTCGCAACGCAGGTTTTGATCAGATTTAAATGCAATGACTTAAGTTTTCTCATGAAAATGGTTTACTTTTGTGTTTTGTGTTCTTCCTCAAATTTAATTTTCTTTGATGCTTTTTTCCCAAAGACCACATGGCAGTTTTTCAGCTCAGGGTTAAAAGGGAAAGTTGTTCCCTTTGCTCCCTAGATTGATGTTATGAAGTCATACCACATTTTTCATCACTATTTGTTTGCCTCAGTGTCCTTAATCAAAGTAGGCCTTTTCTTTTCTATTTTATGTTTATAGGTTGCGAACTCTCCTTTGCATTCTCAAAATTAAAGATCTTACAAAGTATTACCATCATGTACACACCCATAGATTATGTGTTCATAAGGGTTATTACTTGATAATGAAAATGCTTACCATTATTTCCTTTAGACTTCCAATTATCCACATGCTTACCCAGCAAGTTATTTTTGTAACTTCTCTTAACTGAATATTTTTACTGTCCTTAATTTTTTTTTTATCAGAATCTTTGTGCCAAATAAAATTTGGCTGAAAGTCAGCAAATCCAACAGAGAAAACCCTCACAGTAAACATCAAATTCAGGAACTGAATTAAATTTCTACTTGTTCAAAATATAGAAAGACTTGAAAACTTTGAAGAAAATTTTGTTTGTGGTTTAGTAACTGAAACACAACTATTGAGGGCAGTATGGCTTTTAGGTATTTTTGGAGAGTCACTGATGTGGTCTCAGTTCCCTCCATCCTTGGCTTTGTTGTTCTGCAGGTGGGACTGTGCAGTCTGTGTGTTGATTTTGGCAGAAACAACTTTGTGGAGTTTCCAATGTACATGTTTTCTAATGTAGTGTAAGTTTGCTCTTGTTGATTTAATGTTACCCAAACTATTTTAGGCTGTTGACTGCTGCCTTATTGTTGGCATGTGCCAACACTGTAACAGATCCTGGTTGGAGATTAGTAATGCTGAAACAACAGTTTAATGAAAAGAGAGAGATCCCTATGCAGCACGAGTAGGATCTTGCTAGTTCCTGTTGAACAGAAAACACAAGTTCAATGAATTCTCCCCCCTCCCTGTGCAGGAGCAGACTTATCAATGAAGGGTACTGTACGTGGGCTAATGGGCAGCCTTGCTCGTTGAAGACTGATGCAATTACTTCCCTTTCCTTGCTAATTGTCAGTGCCAAGTAAATACTTGTGATAATGAGGGCAAACTTAATTCTTTCTGGTTCATGGGAGAGCAATCGTAGAAAAATACATTTTAGACTGTATGTGTTCTTTCTTTCCATCTTCCTGTTCTTTCTCTGTCTCATTCTTTAGGTCTAGCCTGAGATATTGGAAAGATTATCATATATGCTCTAGTGACCGTTTATCCTTGCAACTGCTGCGAAATAGCTTGAGGTAGTTTTGATTGGTAACACATTGCTGCTACAGGAGTTTGTCAGTGGTTGTTTTTTTTTTTTTGTTCTTGCAGTTGCTGCTGCTGGATGACCTGATAGAGAGAGAAAAGTTGGAATTTATCGGTATGTTCATGCGTGTCCATCAAATTAAGACCATAGCAGATTCAGTACTGTAGTGATGGTAAACTCTGTAGATGATTGTTGGATTGGATTACACCTCCCTCCCTGCATGTGTAAATGTGGACTGACAGACACCTTCTAACCAGGCTTAAATGTATTAAGAGCTGGGAAAATCTAGTGTCTTCTGTAGCTTTGAGTATTGCCTGTGCTGTACTATATGACTAGAAGTTAAGAACAAACATTGTTGCTGGACTCTTCTAATCAACCTAACAAGGGTGATTAAAATGCAGGTGGCCAGGACAGAACGCAACACAAACAGTACTATCCTAAAGGGCAGAAATAATTGTAGTGGTATTATGCCTTTCTGTGGGCAGCATCTTGTAGGTCCAGCTCAGCTTTCTTGCCTAGGTCTGCTGCAGCTTACCAAAATAGTATTTACCCATGTGAGCTACATGCTGGGGTAGGTTGGGGGACCATCAACATACCATGGTTAGCGTTGTGATTCTGAACTCAGTCTGAAAAACAGCTCTGACCAGGATTAAAAGTCATGCAGCTGAGTAGGATTATAATTCTAAACTATGTAAACACCAGCAGTGAAATTGGGCTTGTTAACTGGCCGGTTCTATTTCTGGAATCACACTGGTTTTGGTTGAAAACTGGAGTTGCAGACAAACTTCAATAGCTCCGCACTATTTTTCTTCCCAATCTTCCTCTTGTTTGACCTCCAGGAGACAAGATAAATAAAAAGAAACCTCTCTCACCCACACCACACTCTTGCCAGGAAAAGGGAAAGATCAAATCTTTACCTAAAATAAACTCCAGTGATGTGACAGCTGTTTGCTGTTTCCTTGCTGTTTGCGCTGGCTTTGTGACTTGGTGTTTGTAGATGGAATTTTCAGAGGGCAGTTTCTCCAGTTTACTTTTCCACCCTCTGTACTCAGTGGCTGGGTAGTGGGATTATTACACTGATCCTAAGTAGGACAGACTGTAGTGGTCCCAGGTGCTGCCACTGTTCTTGATGCAGCTCACACAACGGGCGGAAAAGTTACATACTTCTTCTCTTTTACTCTTATAACGTCCCGAAAGTTGTTGCTCAATTGGAAGTTGTAGAAAATAACCTGGTTCTAAGTAACGTTAACTCCCCAAGATAATATGTGATTGATGATTTGAAATGAATTAAAGATACCGATTGTAAGCCAGCCGCCAGATGGCTTGGCAGTAGCCGTGCTGTGTAACCATGAAAGCTGGGATCAAAAAAGGGAGAGCTCTGGGATTTTTCATATCCTTGCTTATCTCACAGTTGCTCTGCATAGATATGTCTACAAGATTTCCAGAGTATTCTGAAATCCCAAAATCAACTCAGCTTCGTTACTGGTAGAGTTATACTGCAGATTATAATACCCCGTAGAGAATTCAGAAAACTGGATACAGGCTTCACAAGAACAATTCCTTGGACCTAGTCCTAAATTCAGCATCGGAAGATGTAACTGACCCTGACATAACTGGTGCTGCATAACCATTTTAAAGCTGAAGTAACGTCTGTTCCTAAGACAGGCTGAAGCCATATCCCCATT
Organism: Limnodromus scolopaceus; assembly: GCA_028565335.1. Classification (NCBI taxonomy): domain Eukaryota; kingdom Metazoa; phylum Chordata; class Aves; order Charadriiformes; family Scolopacidae; genus Limnodromus; species Limnodromus scolopaceus. Next base: position 18,660,296 of record JAOXNO010000024.1, on the reverse strand, counting down.
TTATTTTTTTCCAATGTCCTGCCTGTTGCTTGGTGTAGTTCTTTATATGCTGTGATTTATAGAGCACTTCTTTTAAACAAGCAAATAATTTCTTTCTATCACAGACCATAAAAGCTAAATGCTGATTTGGGACTGTTATAAGAATAGGTACTACAGTCATGTCATTTGTAATGCTCCTTCGTGCCATTTTGCACAGCAGTTAGGAGATATCCCTGAAATTAAAATTATAGGACCTTTAACTGTGGCACTGTTGACATCACCTGCTAGAACTCTTCAGAAGCAGGCATTTCTTATAACATTGAATGAATGAATGCTAATGCTTTGTATTGTAAAATACAGTCTTTTGACTCTGTAGGGACTTAATAAAAAGGATTATTAGCTTTGTTTCCTCTTTTCAGATGGAAATGTCAGAAGATGATATTAATACAGAAGAATACCCCACAGAAATTCATGATTATCTTGCAGCATTTGAAAAATCTCTTGGTTCTGTAGATGAGATGCTGAAGACAATGATGTCAGTTTCCAGGAGTGAGCTTCTCCAAAAGGTAAATAATCTTCCTTTTGACAATCTTTTTGCTATTAATGCAAGAATACCTGGGAACCTGAACTGAAATAAAAGGGTCTGTTAGGCCGGCCACTGCACAGCACATATTTGTGCCAACAAATATGACGCTTCCTAACCTTGATACCTAATATTTGAAATTCTTCTATTTCTAAGATATCCAGACAGTCTTACAAACAAAGCAACGAAATATATGCTCTTCCAAGCTGAAAAGTTATGATTCTACCAGTGAGTCATTTAGGTGGAGGACATTCTAACTTATTCCTGACCTTCCTTAAAGTGCATGCTGAGCGGTCTTTCATAACAGAAAGGTCATTCACGTTTTTGTCTGAGACCTTTTCACAACAAACTATACCCAGAACAAACTATACCCACGACTTGCTATACCTAGAGGATGTAAAGGTGAAGTGACCAGATCAGTGAGAACTGATCTGACGCTAGAAGTCTAGACTTGCAGAACCTGGTGCTTGAAAACCTGAGCTGTCTCCTCCAGCTGTGTTATAGGCACAAGTCTGTAAAATGTGGGTTTTTTTCAGGGTATTAAGACAGAGCAAGGTACTGCCTGAAGACTTCACACAAGCCTCTTTATCTTTTAACATTTAAAGCCTAACACGTACTTCCTTTCTTTAGGGCAAGAAAAAGCCAGCACATGAGGGAACTTCTTTATCCTCTGAGGATTTCTAACACAAATAAATTAGGAAGAAAACAGTCTTGACAACCCTGATCTTTTGACAGTATCCATGTTAGAACTAGTGAGGTGTACAATGATGTTATCAGAGTTTCTGGAAATCCTAGAGGACTAAAATAATAAATTGACTTTGACAGTCGAGGAAAAAAACCCCTCATTACCTTTATTCTTCCTTTGCTTTACAGCCATAAGTATTCCAGCATGCGTTGTGCACACAGTCTGCCATGTGTAGTGTTAATATTCATTGATTGTCTGTGGCACACTATAGTCACATTTGAGCTTCTGCGATCTTAAGACTTTTTTTTTTTTTAATTTCCATTGATAGCAACAACTATTTTAAATTAAGTTTCTGTGGAAAAACAGGGGTTTCTTTCTGACTATGGGAACAGTAGTCAGTCTCTTCGTGTCAAGAGAGTTTTGTGCTTTTGGCTGTATGGGACTGGCATTTAACATCAGACCGGGAAAATGCCATGAATACTTGCAGAGGAGAGAATGGTTCTGTGACAGCAGAACTCAACAGGCATAGTCACGGTCTCAGTGAACTTGCGGTGCAAAAATGTGCTCATTCAGTGTGTATTTTTTTACGAATACATTCACAATTATAAAATGTGCCTATCACTAAAATCTTAAATGCTTAAAACTGTGCAAATGTAGTGTGGGTTTTTATTCTTTTTCATTCTAGTTGGAGCCTCTTGAGCAAGCAAAGATGGATTTGGTTTCAGTGTACACATTAAATTCAATGTTCTGGGGTAAGTATGTGGTAGGAGGAAAAAGTATTTATGATTGCCATTTGAACACCTTGTAGACAGCTGCAACCATTAAATAATCATATTTCATAGCCAAATAATTAGAAACTTGTAATTACCCTGAGGATCCAGATTATTGCCATCTGTAAGATAAATGATGTTGAAACTCCAAAGCAAAAATTGATATTTACAAAGCTGACTTCGTACACATGTGAGAGTGGTTCTTTCTGTTTTTTCTGTCCTTTTCTGTTCAGCCTTTTCTGTCCTTTTAACTGAAAGCTTAACCATGTTAGATTTTTTTTCTAACTTCAATATTTGATAATAATAGTTTGTCAGATACCTAACAATACAGTTAACTTCAATTCTTAATTTTATGTGGAAACTAGATTTTTTCGTATTTGACTGATTGGGTCCTCAGTCATCACAGCCTTCAGTTTAAAAAAAAAATATGTTTTTTTCTTGTAGTATACTTGGCTACTCAGGGAATCAATCCAAAGGAACATCCAGTGAAACAAGAACTGGTAAGATTCTTATACTGCATGCACTGCCATATTTTACTTGTCCAGGACAGCTAACTCACACAGAAGTAAAAAAATGTTTATATCTATGTTTAAAATTGCTATGTTGCCATAATAGCACGCATGTGCTACGTGGTATTATATAATTGTTCATATGCCCTGCTGGGCTGTCTAAATTAAGAAAGACTTATTTTTAGTTCCAAACAGTACTGTTTCAAGCAAAGCTGTTGAGCCTGCTGAAATTAGAAAAGAAGATGAATAGTGTCATCTTTTCTTTTCTCCACCTTTGAGAATTGGATTCTGAATAGAGCAGCTTTTCACTTGTATCTGTTAAATGGAAAAATGTTACATGTCTGATAATAATTTATAACTTCCAGTATGGCATTTTTTTCTTATAAATACTTGGAATCATGTTAATCTCTGAGGCTACCTTTTCTTACTTTTGTAGGACTCTAAAAGTATAGCGTGGTTGATTTACTAGCGAAGACGGGAAAGAATCCCCCCTCCCCTTTCCAAGTCCTCCATTAATTCATTTTCTCAGCAGTAAAGAATCCAGTTCAGCAACAAAGCTAAAAGCTTTTTTGGCACCAGTTGTATGTGTATTGTCCAGTAATTCTGCATTAGTGACATATTTACAACCTGTAATAAATCTTTTAGGTTTGTCTTTATATTCCATTTAGATGCATGACTACAGTGTAGAAGGCCGGCTATCTTGAAAATTCTGCTGACTTAAAAAAATCAAATCATTTAGCCTGAAGAAAAAATAGAAATCAAAACTTATAGCTACTCATTTTAATTCCAGTATAAATGAAAATATTAAATCTGGGCAATCGTAAAATACTTAGCTTAAATGTAATCCTTACATAACCAGCAGAATGGAAGATAGGACTGAAAAATGTGGAGAGCTAGTCTGAATAACAAGGATACTTCTATTTTTAATTTTGTGAGGTTTTCAGTAGTCTAGACTGTATCATATTAAAAATTGGATCAGTTAATATTTCATGAGCTTTCAGTCAGTTTCTTATTCCTCCTATATTATATAGTGTCTGAATATTGTGTTAATTTAGCGGCACTAAAAAATAAATTTTATCTCTTCTGCTGTGGATATTTTATGTTGGTATTTTACTTCACAATTGCCAGTCATTTTAACTTTGAAGAATGGGTGAATTATCATAGGTTAGATTCTTATCCAGTTCTCTTTTCCTTTTACAAGTATCAAGGTGAATGAAAGCACATTCCTTCCTTCCTTCCAAGAGCATTGTGATGTTCTTATTCATGTGGAAAGGGAATAAAAAAGGACTGTTCTGCCACGATTGTTTTGTTTTTAGAATTGCTCTCCTTGTGTACATACAGGGAATACACAGGGATTCAAACTGTATTAATACAACTCACATTCAAGCTCTCAGAGTTCATTTCTTTTGTCACATTGACGTTTGTCAGCTCCTTTTTCCCATGTTGATACATGTAGGTTTGCCATCTGTTCTCATTAGCCATCTCAGTCACCAAAGAAATACTACAGTCTATCATGATTTCAGACCCTGTAAAGCTCTCCTCATTAAAGCGATGTTTTTGATATGGAAACAGTGGCCAAATTTGTGACAAATCAGTTGCTTATAATAGTCAGTGAAAAACTGAAAATCAGTTCAGTAGTGCAGGTCTCCTAACTTCTGTTTCAGATTCAAAAAGCTGCCAATGGCTATGGGAGAAATGTGTGCGTTACATAATAGGAACACTTATTTAGTTAGCTGTATCCATAAATGTTCCGTTACCCACATGATTAGTGTGGATTATCAGGTAGAGCACTATATATATGTGTATGTGTATATATGTTACTGTTGTTTGTATTACAATAACACCTAAAGGTCCTAGAGTTGAAGGCCGTATTAGGCTAAATACATGAAATCTATCAACCAAACTTTTATGTATTTTACAGAATTACTGTAAGTGTCCTCTCTAGTCATTGGAGAGAAGCAGCCACTTAACAGAGGATTATTTCAATCGGGGGGGAGGTAGTTACCCTCTCAAAGTAATTTTCTGTGATTCTTTATTGATTGCAGAAGTAGATGAGGATGAGTAGGCACATAACTGAGATTGTTAAACTGGGAGTGTATACTTAGGTGTGGCTGAATCCAAGCCATGCTTTGTTCAAAAAAAGCACTAGTCACTGAATGACTCTGGAAGGCTAAGATGGCAAGAAAGTATCCCCTTGCTTTATGGAATGGCAGTGGAAACAGGCTTATTTATTGATGGTCATAAAAGGAACTTCTGGTACAGCTAGAAATTCATCAGGGTGCCTTAGGTTCACTGATAAGACCCCTCGACCATTTCAAGATCTTAACCATGAGAGTTCTGTGTAGCTGCATGTGTAATGCTTGTAAAATCTTTGATTTTGTGTAAGAAGGTTTTTGGCTTTGCTTGGACATGTTGAATTTTGTTTTTTTTTTTTCTTTTTTAGACAGTAGTCAGCATAATTCATCTATATCAAATATCTAAATACTATTTTACCATCATTATGTAGGCCAAACTCCAAATTGAGTTCAGTATTTTGTTATCTAACTTTGTTTGCAAGAACAATTCTCATCTCACTGTAAATTAGATGCAGTCTTCATCTTTGTAGGACTGTATGTTCCTGTGACAGTGGATGTCATGCGAATATTAGTATGGTAAGTACCTATGATGGAAAATCTACTAAAGGGGAAGCCTCACGTTTGCAAAGAGGCTGGTATATATATTTAAATCATCCTATTTTTCTAGATATTATAGTTATAGAAATGTGCAGTGTGAAGAGCTACTCACTGGTTCTATTTTAGCAGCAATTTTGGCAGAATGGTGTGAAATATTTTTTTTTTTTCTCCCTAGGAGAGAATAAGAACATACATGAACAAGGTCAAAGAAATAGCAGACAAGAAAAAGGCATCCAAACTTGATAAAGGAGCTGCTTCTAGATTTGTAAGAAATGCACTCTGGGAACCAAATGCTGAAAATGAACATACCTCCAAAACTCCTGCTAAAGGAAAAAAGAGAAAGATGGACTAAATCTTTGTTTCCCCTAACACAAATTAGAGACACCTAGAACTAAATTCCTAAAACTAGGAATTTGTTTTGTGTACTTTATGCATCTTGCAGAGGTGCTGTATAGCAACATCTTGACTAAGTTATACTTAAGAATTTTACAGGATTGTATTTTGTCCAGAATATTTTAATATTTTAAAGTGCCACTTGATGCGAGAGAAGTAACATTTCATTATTCAAATAATAACAACCTGACATATACTTCCTGGTAATAGATACTAGAGATGTTCTGTTCATAATTTCTAAGAATTCTTTTTTTTTTTTTTTTTTTTTTTTACTGCTGAATGGTTGGCACTTTTTTATATGTACTGAATCTTCTGAAAATTAAAAAGTCTCAAACAATGCAATCTAGTCAATGGTCTTTATGTAAGAGCCATGTGTATTCTCTCATTACATCATTCTGTGAAATGCTGTATTTGTAGAGTTTTATAAGGTTTATTTACTGCGTTAAACCGTTTCCTTTTCAGCTTCTGAACTTGAACATATGCCATATTCCCTTACTTCTGTTGCCTCTGAGAAAACTGAGCTTCAAGGGCCACAAGCAAACAGCCTGGATTCCACTCTAAGCCACTGTGTCTAGTCAATGGAAAAAGCAGATATCCCTGAAGGGCAATTTGTAGGGCCCCAAAAAAGGAGCAGGCTGGGGACAGCTATTAGGAAACAGCACATGCAGGAACTTGATTGGAATTCTGGCTGCAGTGTTCATCCCTCACTGCTGACTCTGCGTGAGAGAGGAATTTTCTCTGAGGTGGTAGGAGTGTGGTCATCTGTTGTGATTTCTCAAATCTTCATCAAGGAAAGCATTCTCCAGTGCAATAAAAACTACTGCTCTGTTTACAAATATTCTGTTTGTTTCCCGCAAAATGTGAAACTTAGTCATGTGGGAGAGGAGGTGAGTTATTTTCTTCAGAAGAGCCTCACTAGTTCATTTTTCAATACACTGAATAGCAAAACTCAATTATCAGCCCAAAAGCTGTTTATTGGTAATCTAATTACTTATGAAGGAAAAATAAACAGTTTGGTTCACCAAAATGCAGTTTGGGTAGCAGTCTACAAAATTGCTTGGGAAATAGTGTGAAAGACTATATAATAAGAACAGATGAATGCAGTATACCTATTGTACTGCCAGCTGAATGATGTACAGTGCATGGTTACTGTCCTTACAGAGTTGAACCACATCATTGTCTCTTGTCATTGACTATCTAAAAATATATATTTGAAAGTTCAATACGTTGACAAGTTTATTACACTCAAATAATTGTTGCATAACTCTAGAAATATTTTCAGCAACTGGTATGAGTTTACACATTTTTGTTTAAGAGAAACTCTTTGAGTAAGTGGTGATTCCTTCAATCCGGCTAACGTGAGGACTTGCTTGTAGGTACCTAACTTTGCTGCCTCAAATCTACAGGACTGCTCATGTGAATATGCATATCAAAAGTCCATAAACCTTCACCAGGTGAAAGCTAAAATGAAAATGCTTTATTATAGGTTAACATCATGGTTATACCAAAAAAAAAGAGCTGTTGGACTTGGGAGTCTTTTTTTGTCTAATTAAGGTTGAAAAGGAAAAAGATCCAATGCGTGTTCCTGATCAAAGACAGCAATACTTCTGTAAAGGAGTTCTCTTGGTGTGCTCAGTAGGTTTGGACAGCGTTGATTTGGAAGTCTCTGTGTCCTGCATTGTACCCTTTTCAACTCGATACTGCACAATAACTGTCAGCTGTTATGAACAGACTTGTGGACTTCATGTGGATGTAGAGCTCTGCATGTGCAAAACATGAGGTTCTAAATGTTAATATCTCAAAACCATCAATTTAAAAAAAAATAAGAAAAAAGGCCAGGTGTCCTATGAACTAATTAGGAAAACAACAGGATAGAAGTGGTCTGAAGTGGCACAAGCCAGAAGCACTTTAATGTAGAGATTTTCTGGGAGATAATGTCTTATACCTTGAGAGGCATTGTCTTGAGGAAATGAGTAGCTCAGCTTGTATTTACGCACAGTGCCATTAATTAGAAGGGAACTGAAGGACATTTCCATTACATGATTTTCCTCTAAGTTTCAATTATAGCTTTTGTTTTTAAAGGATAATGTCTGAAAAGGACATTCATTGTCTAGTAAAGTACACAGGTTTCATTGGTAAATGTTTAAACAAGAATAATGCAAGGCTAATAGCTAAGACTTAGTGAGGTAGAAATCCATCTGGTATAATTAATTATATACAGGTATTTGTCATTTGTGATAGGGCAGTTTAAATAGATGTAACAAATGCGACTTTGTAAACTTTTTTTTTTAAGGCTTATAGCATTCAGTATGTCTGTTTATAGCCTGGTTTTGTAGCTTTACTTTTCTAACACAAAGAAAGCCACCCAGGTAAATGCCCCACAAACTAAGAAGTGTTAACCATGGGCTTGTTTTTCACTAACAACTCTATTAGAAGTTTGAAATACAAGATCATGGATGCTCTATGTTTTTATATCACTGAAGAGTTCTTGGAACATCTAGACTTCAGGATACCTATTTGACTATACTGAGGTCTCAAATAGGAAATGACTTGACTGAACATTCTTTGTGAAAGTTCCTCCCTGGAAAAGCTACTTGAATATCGGAATAAAAAATAACTTTCCTGCCTCAAAACAAACTTTATTGCAGTGTCTGTGTCCATAAATCTGTATGAGCCATAGTTTGTAGAATGGTTCTACAGGGCCTGAAAGGGAAGGAAAACATCTGGGAGACGTCTAGTTTTGTTGCTGTATGTGCTCAATATAGTGCAGAAATACCAATTCTGCATTAGTTAGTGCCAACGTAATGCAAAGAGTTGCTATTATAACAGCAAAAGTTATTAGTACCAGTGAATTAAAGTATTAATGAACTTAAGATATTTAAAGAGAATGTTAAGGTGTGTGTGACACCTTCCTGCTTTGTCTTGGTTTTGCTAGGAATACATTACGGGTTAATTAATATTAGTTAGACATACCAGCTAAGAGAAAAAAATTGCTGTTTCTGAGAAAGTTTTTAAGTAATGCAATGACAAAATTATGTAAAACTCTTAAGTTATGATAGAAATATATATGTGGTTGGACTGACTAGAGGCTAATCCATGTCAAAATTAGAGCGTTTTGTGTTTAGGTTTTTAAGTTAAAAGTGAAAATAGTATTTATTGTATTAAAGATTCTGTTTTGATACATGCATTTAATGTGTTACCTGTTTTTGGAACTTTTCTTGCTTTCTAGTCTTTGCACCAAGAAAGTGATGAGGTTGGTAAGAGCATGTGAAGTTAGACCAACACCTAGAATTTGATATGAGGTTGCATGGGGAATTTTCCAATCTTACAAAACAAAAACTTTCAAAAGAGAAATTAAAACACAACTCAAGATTTTAAGCCTCACTAGTGTTAAGTGTTAAATAGCTACATTAAAAGAGCAAACAGCACTTGGGGGCATCCCCAGGAGTTTACTGTGGCTGCAAACAAAGAAGGCATCTTACTAAAACTTAATTTCCCGCTTTTCTAATTCCCACATCACTGGTGCTCATTTCTGCTCCTTCAGTATTTTTATTATTGGAAAGCTGCATCCTCAAGTGTGGATGTCTTATTAAGTCATCCTATTTTTTCCTGGCCTTGAAAATCAATACTAGCATGAAGCCTTGTCAAGAAAGTATTAATGTTGCAGTTTCATTGGAAATCTCAAAATGTAGCTATCTAGAATGATAAAATTCAAAAAAACCTAATTTCCTCAGAATTAAGAATTTTCTAGGATTTAAGAGGGTAGATTGAAATTCCCTTTTTAACTGTGGGGCTGGGACCATTACAAATGTAAAGGGAAATCCCGGTTTCCATAGTAAATGACATACTTTGCCCAGAGATTGATGAAGACCTGATTCTGCAGCCCCAGAAGAAGAGACTTTGGTTACCTGGATTAAGGCTTCTATCAGCTTTTGGCCACAGGAAGGCTTTCAGGAGTCGTGAACAGCAAACTCCAGTCTGTAACTGGAAACACGGGTGCAGGTATATTGGTGTAAATGGCATTCTGTGGTACAGGCATGAGCTCACTGAACTTTCAACTCAATTCATGCAGATTCATGCAGAAAAAACCCCTAATACCTAGAAAAAACTTTTGTCTATTTAACGTCACTACAAGCTGGGATATGTGCCAAGTTATCCATTAAAAAAATGAAACAACTTCTTCCATCAGGATAGTAATGTATAGCAGCTTTAGAGAGTTGAAGTGTAAGGAAACAACAGCAGACTATTTCTGATGCAAATCAGAACTTGAAAAAAAAAATTAACTTCAGCTAAACAGTAACATGCAAATCAGAATGTAATTGGAGAAATGATCACAAGGCTTTGTGGAGATGCTCTGCTTCTCCAAAAGAGTAAGTCTGACAAACTTTAGCCAAATGAAACTTTCCAACTTGGAGGGTCAAAATAATTGAAACCGGTTGCATCCCAAATATGGGCATTTACTCCTTTGTCATAAACTGAGATGTAAAGATGCCAAGACAGGGCATTAGTTAAGAAAGCTATATACATTTCTTAGAAGTTTACTTGCCAGTGATTTAAAAAAAAGTGTTAGGCTACAGCAATTTAGGGGAAATAATACAGAAAGTAAATAATGCAGTTTGTTTTTTAGAATCACGTATTAGGAAATCACATATTAGAATCACATATTAGGAAAAAATGTATGAATGTTCTGCAGTGTGACAGTGTAATTTTTCTTTTTCCTAATTTGCTTTGAGTTATATTCCTTGCAGAGAGTTCCAGAAAGTCCACATGAATGCTTTTTTTTTTACAGATCACTCGTAGTATGCTTAGCATTAGTTTGGGGTTTTTTTTTCTTCAATTTCAGCTTTCCAATATGATGCCCTTGTAATATTTTACTGATAGAACTAAGAGTTTGCCTTTTGATGTCTTTTAACTTTCCCTGTAGAAGATTACATATCTATGGAATACTTAGTGCTGGTGATCTAAGAAGCAGACCTTGAACTGCTCAGTTTTCATCAGCTGTACCAAAGGGAAAAGAGCAAAAGCTTGTTTTTACTACTAAGCTGAGTGAATATGGCGTGGAAATCTTGTAATGGCAAGGTATCAATTTTGTAAAGTGATATATTTCAGAGGGGATACTAAATTTGACTGTGAATAAAAAGCTTTATAAATGGAACATTTAAGAGGCTATCTTTTACTTTTCAGTGTAGGGTTGCCTTGACATGCATCATTTCAATTTGGCAGCCCCGGCAAATGGATGGAAGCAATTCAGTATGATAATTCAGTATTGTCAAGAGGCTTCTTCTCAGTCTAGTGTGGACACATTCCATGGACAATTTTAAAGCCTATATTAGGTGACAGAAAATGGGTTTAATTCACCACTACGTTGTTGCAGCTTTACATCAACACAATCCTGATATTTAAGGTGCCTAGACGGGATATCCAAAGAGTACACGAACAACAAAATAATTTTCAAGCTAAAGATCATCTCAAATTCATGGTGATGTATCTTGCATAGCAATGATCCAGAACAGGCAGAAAGGAAACAAAACTCAGCTGTGCTTACAAGTAAACTCTTTTAAAGTAGTAATTCTAGGGTCAAATTCTTAGCTGCTGTTTACCAGCAGAGTCTGTTAAAGTAAATGAGCAGCTGCTGAGTTATGCAAGAGAAGAAGTTGTCTGAAAAAGCAGTAGTCTTTGATATTCTTTCATTTGATGTAAATGTTTATTTCCATGAATGTTGTAGCCTTTGTTTACTAGAATGTTTATTTTTTCTTTGTCACTTGAGTGTTTTTTGGCCTCATGGGAACAAATTAGTCATTGTTTAAAGCCACAAAGTTATTGTCCCCATTATTAAAAGTTGAGAAGAAATGCCTAGTAACAAACACTGTCAGGTTGGATAGTGTAAACAATCTTTTTAATTTGTTGCCCTGGGCAGACAAACCTACTCCCCAACTCTTACAGAAGACAAAACACGTTTGCTCCTGCAAAGCTTCCACGGAGAGAGCGTTTCCTCAAGGCAGTTAACTGCATGAGGTGCTGTCCATGTACGTACACATTATACATCCACCTGAATGTTATATATTCCCTGGATTGCAGTTAAGTTCTTCTCTCGGTGTGTAACAGAATGCAAAGTGCATATTAGCGAATGCTATTGTTGGAGACTGTGTACAAGATCACAAGCTTAATTCTCTATTGCTTTAAGTCAGTTAACTCTTGATTTCGTTAGGGCCACAGTAGCAAAAATCCAGCACAAAAGAACCAAGAATTTGGCTTTATCTAGATATTAATGGCTTTATGTAAGGTCTTTATGTATATTACAAAAACGACACTAAAATTCTAGCTGACTAGAATGGTTGGACTAGATGATCTTAGAAGGTCCCTTCCAACCTAGGTGATTCTGTGATTCTGATTCTTAAGTCAGACTTCCAGTGATATTTACTTGTCTTGTTAGTTAAGGTCTACTTCCTTGATGCTGTGACAGTGTTTGTTAAGCTTTGTTTACCTTTTATTATATACAGTGCTTACCACTGATACTTCCACACAGTGCCTCAGCTTATTATGGTAATGTGCTCTTCCCAGATGTTTATAATTTTACCAGCTTTTAGCTACTTATATTGGACTTTTTTGTGTTTGGTCTCTGCCATGACCAAACTTACTTTTTTTTTCCTGGAAAGGTTGAGCAGTTATTCTTAAAGTTTTTCAAGAACATGGTTTGTAAAGTATAGGCCACATTGGCAATGTTAGCTAAAATTTCTGTCTTGTAACTCTCCTTCATTGAGGCAAAAATTTGAAATGCACTGGAAATTAAAAAGAAAAGTCATCCCAGTGAAACATCTATCCAGATTAGGGCTCTAGAGATACCTCAGAGAACTGCATGGTAGATACTGGCCCTTAATTTGCTTGTGTTCCAGTTTTCCCATGCATGGTCATCAGCATTACTGAGGTCTCAGCACAGTTTTGAAGCCACGAATAGCTTAGGGAGGAACACGGGCTCTGCAATTAAATTCCAATTTATCTCAGATGATGACAGGGCTCTGTAACATACTATATTTGCAGAGCTGCAGATCTAGCACAACTTTATAACTTTTAACAGCATTGTTTTAATGTAGCTTTATATGGATTTCAGATTTTAAAAAAATTAATGTAGACAAAGGATGCTCTCATATGTATCTGATTAATTTACATTATGATCACAGTGGAATTAAACTTCATACTTTAACTAAAATGGAATTAATTCACATGCGTCACCTTCCTCAGAGGTAATAACCCCAGTGTGAGTGTACCTTTTCTCACTGCTTAAGTGTGCTGAATGTATTAGAAATCTGAAACTTAAATTTTTGTCTCTACTCAAACCATAATTAAAAGAAGGGTTACAGTTGTTAAATGGAGGTTTTTGGTTGGTTGGGGCTTTTTTTGGAGAAGGGGTAGAGTTTATTTTTTAAGCTGTGAATCTGCTCCAGGTTTGAGCTGGTAAAATGAAGTCTGGTCAATTTAATGTATTTTTTTCAATAGGTGTTCTTGGGATGCATAGAATGAAGTATCCTACTTTCTGGAAGACACTCAGATCATTAAACACTAAGAATTTGACCTCATCCCTTATATATAGAATTACACAGAGTTTTGGTAGATAAATGAGTAATTTCTGGGCATAGGTTAATATTTCTAGATGTACCTGTACCTTGTAGTGCCTTTTTTTTTTCCCTTCTGGAAACCAAGGCAAACTGCCCAGACTGAGACTTGGCCCACTTGAAAAAATTTAACAAGAACAAAATGAGCTTGGACAATGTTTTTCTTTTGTCTTCTGCCACACAGGAGAGGCTGCACTGTCAGAAAAATTAAAGGCCAGATTTTGCCCTTGGATTTACTTGAATGTTTTCAGAAGACAGAGGCCAGATTCTGACATTAGCTACAGTGACTTCTGACTGCTGCAGAGAGTTTCCTGACCCCTTGGCCCTTCCATTCCCATAGTAAAGCCAAGATATAATTCAGCCAAGCCTTCAGTTAATGCACAGTGGTAAGCTCATCTGTGTTCAAAAAGAATTTGAGGTTCCATGTCATTTAAGACAAAGCCTGTATTGGGTAGCCTGCTGGCCTCAGGAACCTCAGTGGCCATTACCTCAGCTGGCAAAGATTAGTAACCATTTAGTCTATTCAAGCATCTGAACCAAAGTCTTACCAAGCAGCAGGAAAAAAAACCCACCCAAAATCTGATTCTCAACTGCTGTTAACTGGAGTGACTTTGCTGGCATTGTGTGTTAACACATCTGTGGCCCCCATGTTGTTAAGATATCTGAGTATTTCTTTGTGACATAACTGAAGAACACATCTTAACGCTTAGGTTTTGAAAAGCATCTGGAAAATGAAACAGACAACTATAAGCTTAGAAGTTTGCCATTTTTCCCTATTTAGTATATCTGATACTTCCTTATTTTAGTAGGCTAGGTTACTTGTATAAATTTGAGAGAGGCAGGAATTTTTCACTTTGATTATACCACAACAGAGATGTGTTTAAGTACTCATGGTTGACTACCTTTGTGCTTAAAGGCCATTTCATCCATTTTCAGTCTTTCATCTGCTGTTCCTATGTCTGCCTTCAACATAATTCTACCGGGTGGCTCTCCTTCTGTCTCTGAAATTAGACTGAATGAAAGAAATACTGCCAGAATTTCTTCAGGGCTTCTCACAAGTTTGTGCTCTTTGGGCACATCTGTGTGGTATTACCTAAATAGCAGTAATTGCTACAAAACCAAGATCTATTAAAACAGGGAGAACATCTTATAGTAGGTTAAATTAGTTTAAATTAAAAGGAAAGGTGAACAGCACATATATCCCTTGAAAGCAATATGCACTGTTGGGTTCCTTTGCAGCATTAGCAGAGACGTGTCACCCTTGGTGCTCTCCAGAGAGTCCTCTGCACCCCTCCAAAGCGGGCAGCGCTCCTGCCCCCAAACTGTCTCTCCGTACATAACACAATAAAACAGGTGTTTGTTCTTTTTTTCACTTGATACACCTCAGCAAGCAGTAGACTCATGAGAGTTGTAATACTATAGCTATATTTTATCTTCCATGGAATATAGTCACCGATAGTACCTGCTTTAGGTTACCTTGTTTAAATATACAGGTGCATGGTTTAATCAAACACAGCAGCCAGGTTAAAGGGCTCACCAAAAGACTTATTTACTTCCCCCTTCCTTTTTCTGAGTGTAACAAAATTAATTCCCTGGTGAGGCTGTGACTTACTTCAATTACCACTGCACATCTAGGCTCAGGAGTTCAAAGGAGGCTATTTTTCTGTCCCTCACAAACACCCACCCAGAGGCCTCCACCTAACCTCTATCCTTTCCTCCTCCCAGCACAGCCTCTTCATACCCTAAAGACATACAAGCACATCTCGAGTTTGGTGGGGAGGTTGTGTGTGTAGGCTTTTTTTTTCCTCTCTGTACTCACCCATAGAACGAAAGCCACAACTCACACCTCTACACTGCCTGAAGTAGCTGCAGTCCGCCATTTTGTGGTCAGTCACAGCCCGCCCGAGGGATAAAATGGCGGCACCACTTGAGGGCCTCATCTCACGTGGGCAGGGCTGTGAGGAGCTGTGTTTGTCTCCCAGCATGTTTTGATCTGCCCTTTCTTTTACAGGAAAAAGGTAAGATTTCCTCTTCTTTGCGCTTTTTTTTTAATCTTTAAAGCACACCAGTGTCACTTAGTGGAGGAGTAGCTCTGCAAAGAGGCAAAGTGGGGGTGTGTTACTGAGGAAATGCATGTAATGTCCGAGGAGGACCCCCTTCCTTATCACATCGGTTGGAGATGCTGTGTGGTTATGCTGCATAATTTTTATTTTCCCTCTCCTTTTTTATGTTTTTCCCCCCGTATGTGGTACGGGTGGAACTGCTGTGGTGGACTGCTTGGGGTGGCTTTGCTGAGGAGGGTCCCGTGGTTAACGTGGTGGCAGCTGCCGTCTCCCTTTCTTCCTGCGGGCAGCCCCAGAGAAGGCAGAGGCTGAGGGAAGGAACTGGGAGGGGAAAGCGGGAAAGCAAATTTAGACGAGGCCTTCGACACATGCCGTGTGTTGGCAAATTTTAGCCTTGCCGTTTCTTTTCCACTTGGTGGCAGCAAAGGAGCATCAAAGAGGCCGGATGAAACGGCGAGAAATGCTTTTTTTTAAAAAAAACAAAAGCCTTAGAAATCGGCTCCTGAGATTGAGGGACCAAAAAAAAAAAACAACCCACAAAAAAACCCCTCCCACAGAACAAACCGAACGGAAAAAGAACCCAAGCTTTCAAAAATCTCTGAAAATACAGAAATCCTGCATTTCTTAGACAAATGAAACTGTTACTCTACCCATCAGGTAGTCACAGTTAAAAGTGCTGCTTTTCTTACCTTATTTCTTTTTTAACAAGCTTGTGTAGTATACTGTAGTGTGTCTCTTAACTTTGGCAGATTTTAGCAGCTTTTTATGAGCAACTAGTTAAATTCCCATATGCTCTGCTTAGTTTCTGTCTGATTTCTTGGAGAGGTTTTAAAAACGGTGTGTGTATGTATGTAATGTAACGTCTGCACGATTGGAAAGTAATATATTGATTTCTAAATTCAGCTGAGTTTATAGGCCTGTTTTTACTCTCACTTACACCTGTTTTATGCTCATGGAAGGCTGCTAATGCTGATGGGTTTGTTTCTAATTTACAATGGTGTAAGCAAGAAGCAGAGCAGGTCCATTATTCTCCTGCTCAGGATCCTGATAGATTGCAAATACTGAATGGAAAAGGGCAGCGTTTCAAAACAGCAGACTGGGGTACAGGACCTCAGCTGGTGCAACGAGCCATGCTCCGTGGACTCCAAAGGCTTTGCACTTCTTTGGGAATGAAGCGATGCAGATTTACCAGAAGGACTAAGCAGGTGTTGACTTGTCTTCCCCGCTTACTGCCTGTCAGTCCTAGCTGGCATGATGTGTCATGCTGGGCATGTTGTTTGAGGTGAGCACATCTGCTTGGTGCCCCTGTTCAGATTAGAGTTGTGTCTTTCCCAGTGGGAGGGAAAAGATGGTCAAGGGCTGTAGCCTTGGCCAGCAAAAGTGGATGTTCTTCTATTAATAATAGCAAGATGCTTTTTTTCACCAGCACAGGAGGGTACCCCAAATAGCTTTTAAAATAACTTTATCTGGGAAGTTTTCTGAGGCAAGGTCTAATTTTCACAGTGTTTATTCTGTGCTTAGCGTCTGATCACCAATGATTTTCCTGCCTGTGCTTAGAGTAGCAAATGAGCACATTGCAAGTCCAAGAAGCTGGTATATTAAGTCTTGAATCTTGCTTTCACTTAGACAGCTGTAAATCTTAGATAACCTTAGTGATTCCTGTGGATTAATACCGTTAAAAATAATAAGGCATTAGTGAAGACTTATTTTAAGGTCTTCCTTAGACCTGAGGTTTGATTCTGCTTTGAAATAAATCAGGGCTGGCTCCAAAGAAATCATTACTATTATGTAGTTGTGAAATCCTGATGGTGGCAATAGACCTTGTGTTCTGTTTTACATTCCTTGAGCAAAACTTCTGGTGATTCACCCCTCCTGCCCCAGTTTCCCCACTGAATTTAGGAGGAATGCAAAGTCAAGTCCTTTAGCTTCAGTCACAGCCCATTGACACATGTAGTTGCTTGCATATTGGTCATTCCTTTTTTCTCTCCAGAATTTCAGCAGTATGTATCTCTTTGAAGATTTTGTTCCTGAATCAACCCGTTGGTATAACATTACACTGGCTGAGTCCCAAGATGAATTCCCTGTTTGTATCTCAGAGACTGAATGTAAAAAACTCAGCTCCCAGAAGAAACCCAGTAGAGAATGAATGCTCACTGCCAAAGCCTTTAGCTCTTTGATTTTATTTTTTTTGAGAGGGAAAACAGATTATTATACACATCCATTGAGAAAAAAGGATTTTTACTTTTTCTCTCCTTCCTTTTTCTTTGTAAACAATATTTCTATACCTGTGCTGCCTCCTGTAACACTCCTGAGGAACACAAGGAGGGCATCAGTGTGAAGATTAAGATGATTTATAGGACAGGGACATCAAGTCCTCTGCTAGACACCGATGTTGCCTAGTCCTGTTAAAAAAAATCCTGTCAACATCCTTTACTAGTTAGGTTTGTTGGCCCCAAGAAAGTTGATCCAGAATTGTATTTCTGTATTTAAGCTCTTGGTTTAACAATATCTTCCTTCTTTCAAATCAAAATATGCCCATGAGGAACTTTAAAACCATTTGTTCATGTGTCAAAGTACTGCTTTCCTTTAAATAGAAACCCCACTTTTGCTCCAACTGACGTGAATTTTCTCTGATTTTGATTGATTACAATCTCTGTTAATTTTGGGTTAGCTTTATGATGGAGGGACTAGGACTAAAACTGGTAGAAACTATGAAAATACCATAGTAACATTCCTTTGATCCCAAGCAGAGTTCCCAGTGACTTTGGCTTAGGCTTTGCCATTGTAAGTTTCAAAATCCCTCAATCTCCTGGATCTGGAGGTGAGTCTCTGCCTTTAACTTAATTTACCTTTCTATTTTGTAGAAATAGAAATTCATCTAGTAAAAGAAGTCATTGGAGTTTTCCAGCTCAGCAGAAAGGCCCCAGACTTCAGTAAACACTGGATTGCACCCATCACCATGAGTGACTGGAAGAAAGGGGAAATTAAAGAGCAAAACTTTTGAATGAGGCAATTGGCTGAAGGGCAACAGCAGTTTGCCATCCTGTGAATGTTACAAAGTAAGACTTTGCAATGTTGTCTACAGGTGCAGAGGCCTAACCCTCCCAAACCCCTCAAACCCTCCTGAAATAGCAAACAACCCTCCTGGGCTTGGATTCCAGCCAGGGGCAGAGAAAATAGAATTTGGAGAAGAAATTATTAACTCTTTTCACTCCCTTTCCCTGAAAGGGCAGTTAAGCTCCGCTCTGCCCTGTGAGGTTAAGTCCCTCCAGCCTTGCGGTGCCCCGGTAACAGGGTGCTTTGTTGGAGTGGAATAGGCTGGGTTTTTTTCCTATAGTCCCTATGAGGCCATTGTAACTATTGTTGTCTACCATTGACACACATGGAAACTTTTTTTTAAATTTTATTAAATTAAATCCATTAAGGAAAGATTGGCAGCAACAGTTGAAGTGATATCACTTTGATTATAAGTTTATTATGCCTTGACGATGGATGAGTCAAGGAAACAGACATTTTTCATGACAGCACCAGGTTAACTTGCTGGTTGTAGCTAAATATGATTTTCCAGCTGTCTTCAGTGTTTATGGCAGTAAGGCCTTTAAGTTTGAAGCCGTAAGTTCTGCTCTCATCAATGCTGGCTGAAGGATCATTATATTGAATTATGCTAGTTGCAGAGATGGACTTTCATGTGTGGGGCAATGTTGCAGATGGAACAATCTTGAGTGGGAAAGTTGTTTTTAGGCAGCATTTTAGTGAAGTTTTAGCTGAAAAACTAAAGCACTTTAATCTTGAGAACAGGGCCTTAAGAAGCCTGAACCTTCTGGCCTAGAAAACAAGATGTCTTCCTATATGTATATGTAATGGGGCCCACACAGTTGTCTGAGGGAAGTATGAGAGGGAATGGGTTTAGATGATCCCTCATGTGAGGGGAGGGGAAAAGATGGTCCATGCCAGAGGCAGTCTTCTTGCTGTGGCAGCCTTACTGATACTGTGATTTTAGGGGAACTCTTTTAAACTTTAAGTGATAGATGTCAAGCAAGGTAATCCAGGCTTTAGCATTGTCCTTGTTAGTTTAGCCAAGGCACAGCTTTTACTTGTGATATGTTTCATTCACATTGTGTTTCTTAATGTCTACGTAGTCAGAGTATGTTACAGGCTTCTCCCCTTCCCTGTGTACAAGTTTGAAGCATTTTCTGTTTGAGGGAATGAGAGCTGTTTGGCCTTGCTTCAGCTTTGTTCAAGGACTGTCAAAACATCTGTCAGAAAAAGGTGAGAGAAAGTAAATGCTTACATGCTGCTAGACCACCCTAGAGTTGCATTCTAGGTGCTATTGCTTCTGTGCTGCATGCCCAGCCTGGCCTCTTGTACTGCCTGTGGATATTGTTTCACTGTCTGAGGGTATATGCTCTCACCAGCAGTCACCAGACCATCAGACTACTTACTTCTCTGTAAAACTGAAAGCTGTAAAGAAGTACTTTGAAGCCCTTCTGGCCACATTTTGTTTCCACTCTTCAGATACATCTTACTGTGCTGGGCTCTTGGTTGTGGTTTAAAAAATGACAGTAATCCATTTCCTTTTCTGTTTTCTTTGCTTGGTGTAAGGATGAGCATGGAAAATGTTTTGCTTCCATGAATATCATTTAAGGCTTTTGATGTTTTTTTCCGTGCATTTTTGAGTGTGAAATCTTGTACCCTACTTAAGAATAACTGATCATCAGAATAGTTCCTCCTTCTCTTACTTTGAGGAGGTTTGCTTTCGGCCTGATGCAGGCAGGTGGAGATAGATGGTCACCAGAGCATTGTTTTGAAATGGGATATTGTGTTGCCCTAGATTAGAAGGAGGGTAGTGCTTATTTTCTGTGCAAATAACAGAATAGCTATCTTAAATTTTAATTTAAATGGCTGCCAAAAGTGAGCCACACAGCTTCTTACTGTCATTCACAAAAGGGAGATGATCTCTATGGTCCCGTCCAACTCTAAAAAATTCAGTGAAATTGCTGGGTCAAATTGTTCCAATCCATATGTCATTTTGTCTATATGTCGTAGGAGAGAACACTGCACTTGTGGTTAGACTGGAAGATTTATCTTTTTTAATCTATATTGTTCCTCTTTTTTTCCCTTTGTCTCCCTCTGTTCTTATTAACAAACAGAAACCCATGGTCCTAATGAGAAAAGGTAAACCCGGTTGGTGTTTTCTGGAGATGGGAGTGAAGGACAAGAATTTGATTCTTAAGTAGTTACTAGAGTGAGGTGAAGAGGTTTATCCAGAGCCCCTCAATGACTCCTTGTTAAGGTGGGACCCCACTGCAGAGCAAGCAGTCGCTGTTTCACGGAGAATGTATTTCAGACAAAGATTCACTGGGCTTCTCTGGATGCTTCTCCAGATTCAACCGATTGCTCTTTCTCTGTAGAGACTGACCATATTACAAAGGTTCTCTTTCAGAGATTATTGCCTAAAGATCACAAAAGATGTTGTAATACTAATAAAAACATTGAAAAGAAGAAAGTGAAGAATTAGGCAAGAAATACAAAGGAATGGAATGCATAACCACTCCTTTTCCTCAGTATTTACCCTGGAGTGTTCCCCTCAGAGATCATGCTATAATGTCAGCTCTGTTTACTCCTTGAGTAAATGTCTGGTGTCACTTTAATAAATCAGATGAACCCTGCTCAGAGAGATATGAGGCCTGTCATTTGATCATTAAGATTATTTACTATAGGGTATGTAGTTGAAATACAATAGTAATACAGACACACACAAACTCCTAAACAGGAAAAATTAATGCATGGAGCCTGCCGTAGTACGTTTCAAGGTAAAAGAACGTTGACATAAATCATTCAAATACCTAGTTTAGATCATTGGGGAGGTGTTTAATTCAGAACCTTCTGAGTTGATCCAAAGTGGTGTAGCCAGTTTTAAGTAGATCAACACAATAGATGGGGCTAATTATTATGGGACATCTGTGCATGACAGGCTTCTTTCAGATACTTTTTCCTGTACTGAATGCCATGAGATGTAACTTCCAGTTCACAGAGCAGTGTAGGCAGCATGAGCCATGGGTGTAGACATGTTTATAATAGCAAAGCTGTGCTTTTACCTGTGGGGTTTGCTTTCCTCAGGGAATATCAATATGGTGTTGCCACATTATCACCTGAATTTCTTCATTTTTCTTCATGGGTGCTTTACATTTTGTTG
This sequence comes from Limnodromus scolopaceus, assembly GCA_028565335.1. Taxonomy (NCBI): domain Eukaryota; kingdom Metazoa; phylum Chordata; class Aves; order Charadriiformes; family Scolopacidae; genus Limnodromus; species Limnodromus scolopaceus. The sequence continues at coordinate 18,638,836 of JAOXNO010000024.1, read as the reverse complement.
AGTTCATTTGCATCTACTAAGACAGATACGTCCCCAGTTTTCTTCAGAGGTTGTAGTTAAGGAAAAAGAATGGAGGGAGTAGGAAGATTAATAATACCTGTTTAATAGATTTATGTTTGTGTTCTTTTTGCTTTCAAGCTGAAGATAGTTTTTCAGTACACTTATAAGTGTTGCCAGCATGATTCCTTGAGAAGCCAACGAACACCAACAGAGATCTGGCAGCTCTAGGACTCTGCAGTTCATGCTGCTTAATCCTGATTGAATTCCTCCGTGGCTGAGCAAGGCTCAGAGCAAGACGAAGGCTCTGACACCTAAACATGTAATGAGATGGCATAGATGGCCAGCCCTCGGTCTGAGGGAGGATCTGCAGGAGTTTTCTGACAGTATAATTTGTGATAATTTGGGTACCCTAGCATTATTTGGAGGGGACAGTTTAACTGTGAAGGATCGTGATGTTCCTGGTGACTTCTTCAGGATAAGCTGGAGATTGATGGGCTAGTGTGTACATGTTAAGAGCCAGACTCTTGCCTCTTGCTCTAGGCAGCCTCAGCCTCTGGCCAGTCAGAAGGGGGACCTGCCTGTTTATTACAAGTGTTTTTCTCCCCACACCAGGAATACCATAGGACTTTCACCCTGTGCTCCTCAGGTCCTTGGAAGCAGCCTGGAGAGGTAACTGTAGAGCTGGGGTGGATGCTGTCTTGCTCCCTAGATTTTTGTGAGGCCACTGGGGTGCAGTTAATGCCCTCAGGAGCTGAATTATGCCGTGGGTCTGTTGATTGCAGAACCTTGCACACTTGTGGGATCCAATTGCAGGCCTCAGTCTAAGCTGTATTGGGTTTCACATGGAAGCCTTGTTGCTCAAAGTCTTGAGCCCTGGTGTAGCAAAGCTGTTAAAAAAGTGCTTAGCTTTATACGTGTGAATAACCTGCCCTTCCATGAGAGCAGAGAGAAGTGCTATTACTCTGGGCAACAGAAGTCACAGGGAGCAAAACGCTGACATGTTATACAAAGAGCTCTTTTGTAAGCCCTTCTCTATCAGCAGCACAGACTAGTGTCCTAATACATCTGTAATATGTATGATTTAAACAGGATTTGGTTGTTGTAACTAAGCTAAGGCAGGTTGTGGAGAAAAGAATCCTTCTATTTGGAAAGAAAGCAGCTGAGGTGTTATATCCTGTGTTCTTCTGTTGACATTTTCATGTTTGTAAAACCTCACAGTTTGATTTGTTGATCCCATGAAATCATCAAGGGAATGAAATAAAATACTTGGAAAGATTGTTTGACATGAAAGCAGATTGTGTGAAATGTACCACTGGACCATTCTGCTAGTCACTTGAAACAGTAAAAAATTAAATAACTAAAAGAGAGAGAAGGGGTGGTAGGGAAGTGACATAAGGAGCAATGGGAAATACCATTCTAAATTTGTGTGGGCTAGGATCTCTAATGATAGGCTTTTATCCCATTACACATAATTGACATAGAACTTTATCATTAACAAATTGAGAAGTATTTACTCCCTGAAATATTTGGGACATTATAGTGACTTTCTTTTCATGATGGGCTGTTGAAAGGACTATTATGGCCCGTTTCACATGTAACCTGGGAAAATGATCCAGCAGTCTTCAAAGTTAATGAAATGTCATTTGTCATAGGCTTTGCAGGTGTGACTGTTCCTACATTATAATACATGATGGAAGTAAGTGGCTGGATTGCAGGCCTGTTGCCAAGCGTAATGCACATTCTGTGAGTGTCACTGGTGCAGCATTGCATAAATCTTACTAATAGCAAGAAGTCTTGACATGCATGATCTTTTTCTTCTAAGGTCAAGCAAGACTACTCCACAACTTAATTTTAGCCCTGCTATCTCTGCAGTCAAAATGGTAACATAAATGGTGACATTCAGCATTTGCTTTTCAGTGTACTCTTTTGAGGGGTTAATTTTGAAGGGCTTGGTCTGGGGTTTTTTTTTGCGCTTATTTCTTTTTCTTGAGATTCCCTCCTGTCTCCAAGAATGGAGAAAGGAAAATTTTTTTTTTTTTTGTTTGCTCCTTGACAAAGCACCGTCAGAGCAGAAGAGGTTGCATTTATCCTAGGTGCATGACTGGGGAAGGGAAAAATTTCCAGATGCCCAACAGTAGCTATACCAGGACTTTTTCTGGAATACTGCAAAGGTTGACACATACGAAAGCTGCTGAAGTAACTTTCATACAATGTGGAGTTTGCCAGAGCTCTAATTATGACAAATAGTGCTATGTTCCTTTTCAGGTGCAGATGTTTAGTTGATATAAATCACTGATCATAAATATCAGAGATCCAAAGGGGGAAAAAATACCCAATCCCCTTCAGTTTGTCCGTCCTGTGAAAGATCTAGTCTGTTATTTCTTGAAAATGATGTTTTCATGTGGTTGCTGTTTGGATTTGTTATCTGTACTTGGTCTCTCTGGTGGAGCAAGAAAGCAAAACCATGGAGGAGGGTAGGCTTGATTCTTTGCTGTTGCTGGTATGCAGGATTGACACCCCTGTGTGCTGTTTTCTGAATTGTTTATTCAGTTATACTAAAGCCTTAAAATCTTCCAAGCTTGAGTGTTTAACATGCTTGTTTAAACATCCAGTCTGAAATACCTGGCACAAGCCAGTTCATAGAGAAATCTGGAAATGCTCCTTACTCTTTTGCTTGTTTCTGCTACTGCACATTTATGTCCCTCTGTACGATGCTAACTCTCACAAATATGACAGGAACAATTCACCATCCTGCGTTAATAACCTTTTTTGAAGGAACAAGCTAATTACAGGTCTTCCCCTCTCTTCCCTCCCTTCCCCCCCTTTTTATTTTTCTGTATTATTTATTGCAGTATTACACAGGGGCTGAAGCCAGTCTATACATCTGTAGGCTCTCATACGGCTGCAAATGCATGGAAGTTTAATTTTGCTGAATGCCTAAGCACTAAGCTTTTCCCCAGTGGGAGTACAGCAGTGCCCTGTTGCACCACTTTACCTTCTAAGTAGTTTTTCTAAGATGAAACTACTTCCATAGCACCCTTGGTGCTAAGTGCTGAAGGACAAGGATTGATTTTGGAGGTATGTTTAGCAGGGTCAGGTCTTGTGTTGAAATCTAGTCCTTGCAATCAGTTATGTTGTTGTTTTGATCACATTAAAAATCAGAAATTTTTTTGGTGATATTTCTTTGTAAATGTTCACTACTAAATATACTTTTTAAAGATTCTTTTGTAGTTCAAGAAGGCCATGAATTCTGTTGTTCTGAATTTTATTTTGCTTTAGAGGGGCTGAAAGGATCTTCTAGGGCTACGTGGATGCTGTGCTTTGAAAGAGTCATGGAGGTACACCTTGCTATCTAGCGATGTTCTCGTTTGTACACTCCATGAGCCTAATTCTTTTTTTTTTTTAAAGTGTAATGTTACAGTCAGCTCTCAACTAGTGTGTACTTTACAGGTAGACAAGTGAACAAAAATACTTTTTTTTTTTTTGGTTTCCAGTCCTATTTGCCTCATCTTTAAGAATCTTATGCTGGAAAGAAAATGAGTTACAAAATATATCCCCTGTGGCCCCTCACCTTCCTCCCTCATTGGTGCTGAGATCAAATTTCAAAAGAATTCTAGAAGGATATTGAATTTCAGGTTTTGTTTTCCCATAGCAGTGATTCTGGCCAAAAAGCTTTTTAATCAAAAGGACCAACTGTAACCTTGTTAATAACTAAGAAAACAATGGCCAAAGGGAAAAGACCTGCCAAAAGCTACAAGTCATTTCTGTTGGCAGAATAATTGGTAGATCGTTATTTTGGTTGAAAACAATGTGATTTGTATTTCTAATTTTGTAAAATTACTTAATTAATAACACATGGTGAGCAATGTTGATTGCAGAGTGGCTCTTGACAGAGGACACTTTTGAAGCAACGTTATGGGGGCAAAGGTAGGATTATGCAATACTTCAGCAAATAAGGCCATGACTCCTGCTCAACAGATGATTCTACTTGTCTTGGGAAGGCATAAATCATTATGGTGTCCTTGACATTGAAACACAAGTCATTGTTAAGATGACAGTGTGATATACCCATGACCATGGGATAATCAGCTGATGCAAACTGGATTAATTCCACTTGTTAGAGGAAAATGCTACTGCATGGTTGTGCATGGGAACTTTTGGATGTTGAGGAAGTGCTTTGAGAGGAACTGTATACCCAAAGAAAAGAAGTCTAGGGAATTATGTTGGTGAGCTGTGGTGTTGTTCACCTGTAAATATTTAAACTGGCTTAGGCTTTAGTATTTGTGTGTGTGCGTGTTTGTGGGTGGAAAATGTGAGAGTATTAAGGGAGAAGGAAGGTGTGGAGTTACGGTACTTGTAAGGAGCAAATGGTTCACAAGACAAAAGATCCTTTGTGACAGTTCACAAATGGCAATCCTTAAAACTGTCCTTGTTTATCAACAGATGTCTGTCTTACATTGGTTACAGGCTGTCGTGGGACTGAACTTAGAGCACAATTTTCCTCTTCCGTGTTGTTTCTTATGTGCAATCTACCTCAGTTCCTTCCCCTAAGGAAACCAGCTCATGGTGAGCGTGTGTGGGGGTAAAAGGGTGGGAGAGAAGGAAGCGTGATACTAGAGTTTTACTTCTGCTGAAACCATACAGCCACCAAGAAACTTTCTGCAATTATCCAGAACATTGTGGCTCTTGGGATGCCTGTGAGTGCTTGTCTGCTGTGTTATGTACAGTACTTGATTAACTATTGTTTCACACTGATGAAGGAGGTTGTTCTCTCTATGATTCAGATCCTCTTCACAACCCCTTTTCTGTAAACCTCTTCTTTTTTCATTACACGATTATAATTATTCCCTTTTTGTAGAGTGTGTAGCCTAACACCTATGTATGTTGAGTGCCAGGGATTGAAACCATAATAAGCCGAATGCTCACCTCAGAAGCCATTATTCCAGTCATTACAACACAGTTTATTCCTCTAGAGGACATTAACATTTGAAAATGTGTCAACTGGAGTATGAAATCTGTCATGATCATGAACCACCTGCCAGCTAATTAGAATACAACATTCTGATTTCCTGTACTCCAGTTTTAGTCTAATGCTTTAAAGCCATTTATATTTTTAAGTTGTTTCAGTTACTAGCAAAATGCTTTTGAGACCAAAGCAGTATGTTCTGTTGTGGAAGAGATAAGAGAGAAGGTGAAGAGCCAAATGTGTGGTCAAAGTGCAAAGCTCAATGCAAGGAATGGCAGAACCACTGGGACTGGAGCAAAAAGAAGAGGAAAAGATCTTGAAAACTTTATGTAGTTAAAAAGTAGTTTTTAAATGTTCTCTCTCTTACTTTAACTAAAAATATATCAGATGATGAACTCTTCTGCAGGAATGGAAGTGGGTTAAAGCTGGAAAGAGTTTCAGCGTATCACCTTGCTAAAAGTCTGAAAATTGCCGGTAACTTTTCCCGTAACTGAGGGCTCACACCTTGAGCTGAAGTGTAATATAGCACTTCGTGGTTCTGCCTATTTTTTCAGCAAAACATTTCTTGTAATAGTAATAACTCTGGTATTGGAGGAAAAAGCTTTTTCAGGATTTGAATGGATCCCGTATGTGAAAATGACTAAAGTATGCAGTGACTTTTACTGGCAAAGTCAGGCTTCGTGATGTTATTGTTAGTACCTGAAGATCCACTCAAAAGATGATGTTGCAAAATTGTCTCTTAGGGTTTTTCAGTTGATCAAAGAAGTTCTACACAATGCTACAAGGCTGAGAGAAAGTGTTTGAAGTTGGAATTTACATCTCAATTGAATTCTTTCTCCCACCTTGCAATGACCAAGCTCATTTTGCTATGTAACTTACCATACTTACCTATTTACCAAAGGCCTTAATATGAGAGAAACATTTGCAGAGAGGTATATTAAATCCTGAGTGGTTAATTATTTGGTGTAATTGTGATCTTAGCTGTATGCTTTGCTTTTTCAGCACAGTAACTTCTCGTAAGAAAATTAAATTAGTGAGTATGCACAGCACTGGGGTGAAAATGAATGTTTGGGTTTGCCATCAGTAGGCCTGTTCTAAGGAGTTAAAATAAGCATTAGGCAAACAACTTCAAACTGGTGCTTAAGGAGCTGAATGATGCCAGACTAGTGCTTTTCTGTTGACTTCTGCTCAAATCCATGGTTTTCTCCAAAACACTTTTTTAATTTTTCAAGAAGAGAGAGAGATTGAGGCAGAGAGAGCTGTGCAGAAGAGTTAATGGAAAGGCAGTGGCAAGAAGAAGGGAAAGAGGGTAAATAATTTCTTTTTTCACTGTGTGGAAAGGCAAGACTTTGAAACCTCTTTCTAGGGAAAAGGATCATGCTTCAGAATAGCTTTGTAAACAGGACTTCATAATAAAACCTTAATTTATGAAGGATGACTAGCTGTCATTTGTGTGTTACAGATGTGAGTACATCATTACAAGCCCCCTGGTCAAAGGGGTAGTGCTACACTGCCTTTGGAGACGCCAGCAGCCTGCGGGAAGTGTTACGTGTGGTCCGACTGGCGGCCTGCAGGCCAGCTTCAGGCTTCTGAACTCACCCATCCGGCCCACCGGCTTCTTCCCTGGAGGAGATGGGGAACAGCTGTTTTGAGCTACGACTGCACCCTCCAGGAGCTGAGCTTGTCCTCCAACACAAAGCCAAAACTCTGCTGCTGTCGACAAGAGGTGTGTGTATTTTGGGGGGAGATAGAGAATCAGTTGCTACTGAGGGACAAATGTCCCGGGGTTTTTACCCAGCATTGTGGGCTCCATCCAGTCTCAGTCCATGTTGTTTGTGGTGTTGCGTGGATGGTCTTGAAGCTGGGCTTGGCAGTCACTGCTGTGATTGGGGAGAGAGAGGGCTGGGGACTGCTGGGGAGGGAGAGGCAGGATGCATCCCATGGTGAGGAAGGCGGGAGGGGGAACTGTAAACCCAAATCCGTTCCCTACAGCTGTTGAGGTTAGACCACCCTGTACTATCTTCAATAGCTGGGTTTGGTCAGGAGTATGCGTGTGCCTAGCAGGCGGCCATTAGAGATGCTGTGGTGTTGCATTCTCTGAGAGCGCGTCTGACTGAGAGGAACATGATGTTGTCCTTGTCCTTAGAAGAACCCTTTAGAGAACTTGTACCCATTGAATTCCACCAAAAAGGCATTTGGAGAGCCTCAGATGGGACACCTGCAGACATGGGTGGGCCCAGCCAGCAGGTAAGACAAGGAGAGGAAATTCCTGCCCAGCCTTCCTGTCAAGATATATGAATCGGCAATAATCCAGCCTTCTGGAGGGTGTTTGTGAAAGGGGAATGATAATGGAGATCTATTGCCATGAAGGCAAACAGCAGCCAGAACTCATGATGGACTCTGAAGTAAAAAGTCAAAGGTGTAATTTTTTTCTTCCTTGCTTTGTATGTCCATATCTGGACATACAGAGTACAAAACAGAAAACCTTTTCCCTTGAGCCCCACTCAGGAATATGCAACTATCAGTGCAGGCAACTTGTGCTTTGTCCGGGGATGTTACTGGCTGTTGGTTTTTTCCTCCCCCGGGTGTGTCACAAGGCCAGTGGAGTGATGAAGTCATGGATATAAACAAAATGTGACTCTTAGATCTGCTTCAGGACATGTTTACATTATTACTAATTTATTTTTTGCTAATTATTACATATGAACACATTCTCTGCTCATCATCAAAGCTACCAAATCTTGCAGTCTGCCATCTATCAGTTTTATAGCAGATAAGATGTAACTGGACATGGCTGGAGCCAGCCTCCTTGCAGGCACATTGAGGGCTCCATCTACAGCAGTAGAAGTGAAAGGAAGAGATAGCAATGCTTGGTCTTACTCTCAACTGTCCTGCTGTGAGCTAGAGCTAATCCCTTAGTGAAGTTACACCTGCAGTATAAGCTGTGCATGGGCTATGAGGAATTAGATCTCCTGTGTCCTATAGAGAGACAGTTTGTGAAGGGGTTTCTGGTTTCCCTGCTTTGGAAGGGGAGAAGGAATCCTGCTGTTAACGACTGCTGTCTGAGCCCTACTAAATCAGAGCTACTTATCCAAGTACAGCAGGAAGGCTTCATTCTTGGCTGCTGCAGTAACTGGAAATGAATGATCTTATTTGTGGGATCACTTACCTTCATACAAAAAGCCTACTGCTGGATCTGAAACCTTTCTTTTCCCAATATTGCTGTAGAACAGAGGTTCCGATTTTCTCTTTGCCTGGTGCCATATACAGGCCGCTAGCAAGGGGGAGTGAAGAACAATGCTAGCTATACTTCCCACAAGTGCACAACAATGCAGTGGAAGAGGCTGAAGTCATGGAGAAAACAGCTTACTCTATTTTTAAGGCATTTTTTTCCATGACTTTACCAATTCTGTGAAAGCTTGGGGTATATAATCGTAGCGGGTGAAGCCTGAGGGACACAGTATGTCAGGTAATAGCAGTGCTGGTACTTCTTGTCTGAGTTTATGCAGAGTACATTGGTCTGTAGCTACCAGATCTTGTTCTCGGGAGCTAACGTAAGGCATTTTATCGGGTTTTTACAGGGCACATGAAGAGGTTTACAAACAAACAAGCCCTTGTAAACAAGGAGTTGGCAGAGGTCTGTGTTGATATCACTCACCACCCTGCAGCTCCACCGATGAGCTCTCCTGGCTCTATCCCAGTTGAGCGAACTCAGTCAAACAGAAGAATCCCACCAAAATATCTGGAAGGGACTTTTGACATTATTCTTTCACTGCTGTTAAGTCTGTTTGGGGCGTGTGGAAATTTTTTTCAGCTCAGAAGAATGGTGTAGTGTAATGAAATAACAAGGCCTGTGAAGGTTATCAGTGTTATAATCAAATCTATCTGTGGGACAAAGACCCTCACTGTACAGCTAATTAAAACTTGTTTCTTCTCCTGTTCCTGTTTGGTAGCCATTATTTAGAACTGAGCTGCAAGGCACTGGAGTGGAAAGTTAGCTCTCAATATTTTAAGACCAGCTCTGTCCAAAACCTTGTACTGAAAGCAAACACGTATTCTTTTTTTTTTTTTCCTTGCAGGCTGCATGAATGGCAGATCATGAAGCAATTTGCAGGTAATTTATCTCTGCCCATAAGGTCAGTTATAAGACAGATGTTTATAAAGCCAACCAAACAAAAAAACCCCAAGACAAACTACCAAAAAACCAAAACCCCACCAAAACCCCAAAGTTGTCCTTTTTAACTTTCTTAGAGATGGTTGGATTATTGCAGTGGAAGTACTGAACTATGTCTTGTCCCGTAATAAAATGTGCATCGATCTCCAGCATTGTTTTCTTGCTTATTATGATAATGTCTTTTTCCATTCTTCCCCTTGGTGTCCGTACACTTACTTTAAAAAAGGGCCACGTATAGGACAAGAAACTGGTCAGTTTTGAGGCCAAACTCTGTGAATGCAGTGCCTGTGATTTTAGTGGTGTTCCGGAATAGTGTATGGGGGTGTGATGTTGTTCCATGTTTGGTACAAAGAAGAGATCAACACCTGTCACCAGCATGTGAGCAATCCTTCCTGGTAAAGCAGAGCTGTGACTTTTGTTCCCAAAAGCAGGACTCGTGTAGCTCAGTGAGGTGGCAGCCAGGCATACGGTGATTGCTGGAGTAGGATTGGTCTGTGAATGGTATTAGTACTAGCATTTGTCCTGTGGAAATGCCAAGGACCTCTTGCCCTGCTATGCTAGGCACTGCATGTATGTAGAGCAAGAGTCACACCATGCTCTCCAAGGCGTGCAAAGGCTCACAGTGTCTGGGGGAAGTGAAGGGCTGTTCAAGGTCATACAGCAGGTTGGCAGTTCAGCTGGGAGTAGAATCTAGAAGGGAAAATGTGTGGCTGTGGCAGCTCCCCTGTTGAATTTCCTGAAGCCAGGGTTTTTCCTCTAGACTTAGAGATTGCTTTACTTATTAAGCTGTCTGAGCAAGACAGCTGTGTTCGGGGACCTGCTGAGCACTTTCCCATTCCTTGTATAAGGCAGGCATAAGTCATTCTCCACATGTATGGATTGCATTTGTGAATTCCTGATTTGTACCTCAGGGATGAATTGCCAAGACCTGTGCTGTGCTGCTTCTCAAAGGCGATGATATTGTTGACCCTCTCCTTCTTCACAGTGTAAAATCACCGAATGACATAGCGAATTCTTCCCTCTCCAGCTGATAGGAATGAAATGTGGGCTACATATATTTTCTTTTGTCATCTGCCGTCACTATCAGAAATGTCAAGTTCTGTTGGCGTGATATTTTTGACAGATAGACCCCTGCATTCTTTGCCACTGCCTCCTTCCTCTTCCACTGTATGGTTTCATACCAGGAGCTGTTGATGGCACCTTTCTGTTACCTAGCTTCTGGTGTGTTTTCAGTGCTTACGTGATCACTGAGAGGAAGTAGCTGAGCTAAAAGGTTGGAATTCAAGAGCTTGCTCTTGATTTAGTTAAAGCCAGAAGACTTTGACATTGAGTATGACCACAGATTGTGCAATATGGGTAGTGGTTCTTACATGAGGCCTGCAACTTCTGGGATACAGCATCTCTGCCTTTTTAGGCAGACTTTCAGCTCTATTTCGGTGCCTCCCGGAGTCGGAGAAGTCACTGTGTCCCTACGTACCAGTGTCGCAACTCTAATGGCCTACTTTCCCTTTTTAGAAGTGGTCACCCTTCATGTCTCTGAATTTGCCTGACTTTGGCTGCTAGCCATTAGATCTTGTCACGCCTTTTCCAGTAGATTAATGAGACCTTTAGTACCAGAAATATTCCCTCTGTAGGCAACGATGATATCTTAGGATATGTTTAATAGAATTGGGTCCCCTTTTCTTGCCGTTGTTCAGACCCCTTGGCTTAACTCATTGTGACAGCAGTCTGCATCTCCATCCCTACTTTTCAAGGTGGGGGTAATGATACTCAGAGCGTTGCCTCCTCTTTTTCCATCATGTGTTTATTTTGCAAGCTGTTTTATGCCAGGGACCTTTTCCTTACGATAGCTTTGCAGAGTTCCTGGCCCGTGAGATCTTGACCTGGGCTGGGACTTCGATGTGGTTACTGGGATACAAATAACAAAATAAATATGTTCTAACTCAGAGCTCGCTATGTTCCCCTCAAGTTTTCATTCTCATTCAGTTAAGAAAATAGCACATTCCCACAGTGCTACTCAACTCAAATTAAAAAATCATAATGTAAATCATATTTGTATGAATAATTTAATTTCTAGGAAATGCATTAGGGAAACCCTTTCAGATAAGGTTCCAAATTTGCAATAGTAATGATCTGAGAGGAAGAAGTTGTTTGCCATGAAGTAAATTATGCATTAGAGGAGCCTTTTAATATTCTTATTTAACACCTAATATTGATATTTTCATTGATCTACAGAAGCTGCAGTACTGTAATATGCAAATCAATTAAAACTATAATTAAAATGAGTATTATGTACCAGCCCCAGGATTTGTGACAGTAGGTATGTATATATATAGTCTTCAATTTCCTTGTGTCTCCACTCTGCAGTGACTGATGCTATTTTAAGAACAAAAGAAACTTCTCTGGGCATAGAGGTTACAGTAAACAGAGTCATTTGGCTGTTAGCCTGTGTGAGCTGTGGCTGATGCATAGCTTCCATTAGCTCTTTTTAAATAAGTCTGCTTACCGTTTGGCTGAGCATATAAGGAAGGGCCTGGAAGGAAGGGCATCCTTCACACCTTTCACATTCTCTGGCTAAATGAGGACTGTTCGGTCAGGACTGAAAAAGGAGCTGGCAGGTACATAGTGGACACAGGTAGCTGGATTTGGATGAAGAGTCCCAGTACACCTGCATTCTCTGTGGGTCTGGAAGTCGGGGAACAGGGCCCGTGACTTTCCACAGAGCATCATGTGCCAGTGGATTTAGGAAATCCATGCAGGGTGCAGCTGCTGCTTCTGTTTGGCTTTTCCCAGAGTACAGGGAAGCCCCAGTGAATGTTCCTCTCTCATGGGGAGTGACAGTGCATTTAGACTTGTTTTATACTCCCAGAGGAGGTGAGGTTTTTGTTCCTTTGAACCTTTACCCTTATTAATTTACAGGCTGGAGTGTGATATTCCTGCCCTTCTGGAATAGCACCACACAGTGAAAAAACATGTGGAGAGCACCGATACTTCAGCCTGAATGGTTGCCTTCTTGCAACCCATACAGTGCATCAGAGAGAGGGTTCCAAGAAGCATGTGATTCCTTGACAACACAGGTGCTTCTCGCTCCCCCTTCCTACTGTAATGATGCTCTTGCAGTAGCACTGGTGCAATTTGTATAACAATTTTCTCTTCTTCGTTGTCTCTGTAGGCCTGGAATGCTTATAGGTAATTTTCCACTTACAAGCTTATGTATTTGAGGTTCTTTAGCCAATAAAACGCTTGCCAGACCAGTCATTAGGCTATGGTAAGAATTTTGAAATGTTGCAAAGTGATTGTGACAAGGATCTGCCACGTTTGTCTTCTGCTTGGTTTGTAGCAGAAGCACTCTGAATGCTTGTGAAACTGCTTCCTCACCAGCTCCTGTCTAGCAGAAAGCTTTCTTCTCTTGATCACTGTTCAGCTGACCTCAGTCAGACAAAGCAATAGATAGGTCTGGTCATATTCCACTTAAATATTTATACACTTTATATGTATGTGTCTATATTTACAGAGAGAAATACTTCTTAAAATCTGTTTACAAACGTCACTCAAAAAGAAAAGTTTCCAGTGAAATGTCAGTAAGACTCCATAAAGTTTATTTAAAGCAATATTATGCTTTTGACCTGTTTGTGTGTAAGAAATGCAAAGATCTGTAGATTTGCAGGAGATGGTTTCAGCTGAACAAAGCTTAAATGGTTTGAGGCAGTTAAAGACGTTGAAGTAGTCGAGTCCCAGATCCGTAGAAGTAAGTGATGTGCATCTCAGTGGCTGTTGGGTGGACATATATTGATAAATGTTTGCATCTGTCCCACTGGCCAGTTTGTGTTGTAGGGACCTATGTGCATGTGCGTAAAGTAAATGCATTCTGGGTTGCCCGGATCCCTTGGGCAATGTTGCTATCACTGCAGCAATATGGGCCCACCACGTGTGGCTTTGTGTGCTTTTGATGTTTGTTGCCAGAACTAGACAGCCTTCCTTGCCATTTCTTGTCCCAGCATTAAGGAGAACTTCTGTAGCTGTCCACCCCCAGCATCATGTAACTCTTGATGAGCCCTCAGCTATGTTGTCTGCCACTTCAGATTTTTTTTTTTTCTCTTTTCCATTGGTCTGTTGCAGATGGGGGAAAAACCAGACAAGGTGCAGGCAATCAAAGTTTGTGGGCAAGAGTAATTTGCTATGGGTGAAATCTGTTTTAATGTAGTATGGGCGACAGGATAGGAATGCCAGCTTTTGCTGGCTTCTTGTGTTTTGACCGGGAAAATCAGAGCACTAATCCTAGGACCCTCTGAACCTTACTCCTCTCACAGCTCCTCCAGCATATTCTAGGGATGTGTGGCAGACTGTGCCTGCGTTCTGCTCTGTAATGATTCATGGCAGAAGTTCAAGAGATCTCTGCTTTTGGTTCTTGGTTCAAGTACAGTATTTAAGGCTGAGTTGGCTTGTAAAAAGAGCTATGCCTTTAAAGGTTATTTTGGGGACTTTTTTTTTTCTGAAGCAGAGTTATTATGAGAGTATCTTGGAGAATTTCAGGGCTCTCTTTCAAGCTGGGTTGATTGTAAAGCAAACAATAAATGAGTTTGGATCCAAGTGATACTTTTCACTTTGTATCTGAATTGCAACCAATGAGCTACCTCAGTGAAATTAAATACAGATCCCTTCCTTGACCCAACTTCTGTTATAAAGGAATCTGATTAAAAACAAGTGAAGTAAAATTTGAAAGAAAAGGATGTCTTTGTCATTTACCCAAAGCTCAGGTCCACTTGGGTTATTACTTAACCTCCAAGCTTGAATATTTGGTCACAAGTAGACAGTTTAGGTGGAATTTCCTTTAATTTGTCATTTTGTGTTAGTCATTCATGCTGTTTAGAGGTTCCACAGAGTATTGTATCACCCCTAGGGCCCTGTTTTATGAGTTCACTAAAAATAAGCATGTGGAGTTTTCCAGCCAAAAGCTAGAGCTGAAGGCCAGGGTCCCTTGAAGGAACATGATAACAAATAGGGAAGGATAAACTTTCATCTGCAGCTTACATTTCTAGTCCATGTGATTTTTATTTTTTTCCCCTCTAATTTCCCTCCTCCTTCCCCCTCATACACCCTCGTGAGGCCTGGTTTGAAGTCATCCATATGAACTGCAGACTGCAGTTGCCCTTCCAGATGCAATAGGCCTGTGGTTTAGATTTTGGGGTGGGAGGGAGGTGAAGGAAAACAAAACAAAAATAAGCAGTGTTGGAAAGCAATTTTCCCGCTTAGTCCTTTTGCAATTGCCTAACATGCCCTCAATAAACAAGGCAAAGGAAGACAGTTATTTGTGTACAAGGTATGTTGGGAGCTCGATGCTAAATGGTGAAGGCAAATAGTGAAATAAAAGTGTTCTTGGAGACAGAAATTAATTCAGCTTGACTTACTTAGCTAGTTGTGCTGGTGCATGGAGGAGATACTGTGGAAGTTGCACTATTAGCAAGGTGGCCAGTAGACCTTTTTCTGACAGACGTATTTAAGCCAGAGACACCTGGAGCTGAGAGCATGAAGAGCTGTTGCTTAAGGTAGATGCTTGTTGGTGGAAGTAGCAACAACTCTGACCTCCTTTAGTTTATCTGGTGGATAGATGCTGAGAAGCAGAGTAGGTGACCATCCCAAGAACAGTATTAGTAACTGGCTTGTAAGTGTGTGTATAGTTCAGAGTGAATTTCTGTTTGCCTTTTTTAATCAGTGAGTGAATCGGAGAAAGATGGTTGATCTAGTGACTGAGATGCAAAGGAGGAGAAATGGGTTGGCTGTATGAGGCATAATGGAAAATTTAGAGACGTAAGAACAGCTTCTAAGTTTTTAGCAACCACTGTGTTGGGAAATTTTAGTTTTCAGACTGATATTTTTGAATGTCATTTGTAGACTGAGGATCCTAGAGGGTCAGCACTGGGAGGTCAGTAGTGGAGCGGCTACAGTATGTAAAGCCAACATTACTGTTGGCAAGTTGTTTTTTGTTTTCTGATTCACTGGGATATCAGCCTGGTGACTTGTGCTTGTTTGCTTTTGCCTGCATGCTTGCCTTTTTCAACAGAAGTGAGAACTCTTTTGTATGGAGAATATTATTACAAAAAAGACTTTATGGGAAACTTTCTTCTAGCTTTTAGTGGGAGGATTGATTAATAAATTTTAAAATTAAGATGGGGTTTTGTATAGGTGGTAAGATGAATCATCGTATGGGAGAGAGATTAAAAAGCGCCAAGGGATTTTGGAGCATGATTTCCAATGAAAGTTGCTGTACTTCTTTCTTATTTTGAGAATTTTGAACTTGTAATTTTACTCTTCTGGCCCCAAAGGATTTTAGGCTGTGGAGAGATCTTTTTCCAGAAGCAGAAGATGGTGGTAGAAGAGATGAGCGCTTTCACCAGCCTCTGAGTGATTGATATGAGCTGTTACCTGGGTAGCTTTTGCCTTGGACGTGATAATGTGCCCTCACAGTGTTGCTGTTTGGTGGCCAGTCCTTCTGCGTACTGAACAGGGGATGGTAGTGGAAGCACAAGGGGAAAAATGAGGGTGTGGAGACAGAGACTCCTTCCTTGGCACAGCTGGATAAGAAACAGATGTTTGTCTATGGCTGCAGAGCACAGCAGGGCGATGCTGGCAGGTGTAGCTGCATTCTCTTCTGCCCTACAGTACTGGAGACCTGATATGTAATGAGAGGGAAGGAAAAGGGGAGTTTAAAAGGGAATGGGAAAACTAGCAGTACCAGGAACACCCTTCAGAGTAGTATTAATAGAAGAAATAGGATAGATTTTTTTTTTTTGCAGTAATTTTTTCAGATTGTCTTTTAAGAACAAAACAAAACTTTCCTCTGTTTTTTGGGTATTCTTTTTTTTTTTTTTTCTTTTGGACCATTCTCTTTTGCTTCTTGGATGTTTTCTTTGCAGGAATCTCCTGACTTGGGATATCTTCCCAGTAGATGGTAAGCTTTGTAGTGTGGGAATGACAACTGAAATGCACTCTACTCCTTAAGTTGAGTTCAGTATTGCTGGGGCAGCAGTGTTTTCATGTGCAGAAAGGTAGGCTGACTTTAACACGGCTCAAGATGTGAAAATGAAAGACGACATACTCTTGTCAAAATCTGAGGGGAAAAATGAACAGTCTCACAGTAGTCTTACATGCTTATGGTACATGGGCAGTTTTGTTCGGGGTTTTGGGGTTTGGTGTTTTTTTGGGGTTTGTTTGATTGGTTAGGGTTTTTTTTTTGAGGGGTAGTTATCTTCCTTTCCTTCTGCAGTCCTTTATAATCACTATATTTTAATCGTGATGCAGCATGACCAGACTTTTTGCCTATCCCGGTTAATTTTCGCAATGACTTTGCAAGGCTGAACAAGCATAATTACAGGCTTTTAAAAACTCCTTTGCAGGTTAGACTCTGGAACAGCGTCAGCCTGAAGGCTCACACTGTGAGAAGGTCTGGGTTAGATGTGGTCACAGAAACTCCCATGCCTCAGGCTGACGGGAGTCAGTCCTGTTACTCAGATACCAGTATTGGTCACCTGGGGCACTCTCTGCACTAGCTTAAAATAATAAATTACTTTCTTAGTGCTGTGCTGCAGTGACCATCTTAAAAGAAAGAGAAAACTTAATGGATCACAAAGTGATAACCTAGTCTGTTAGAGCGGAATAGCCTAAAAGAAAGTGACGGAGTTTGGAGGATGGATCCGAATTCTTCTCATTAAATGACTTATGACCACAGCCAAAACACCCTGCGTAATACTCCATGAAGTTGTATTCGCTGCAGAATTCCCAGATGCTTAAATTTTAGGACTAGTATTATATACTGTAAGTAAACTGTACTGCTATACAGGATTCTGGGCCAGTTTGGACTCTCTTTGCCAGAGGAAAATGTTTTTCTCCTGGACCCCTCTGCTTCTGAACAACTTAGAACTCACAGCTATGTTTTCCTAAGGAATTTGTCTTCATCTAAGTAAGTTATACTTTCTAAGCAAGGCTTTATGTTCTTCCCAGCCATGACAATAACTTGTTTGTTAACGACCTGAAGTATGGAAGGAAGGAGATAAAAATGAGATTCTTGGTCTGGACTTCAAGGCCTTTGTTTATAACTTTAGAGGGTGTTGTGATTTTAATTGTTAACAATGTACATGCTATTTCATATAAATAGGTGTGTGTTTATTTTGATTTATGGTGTACTCTGGGTTGACAACTGAAATAATCTCTGCTAGGATTAAAAGTAAGTTGTACTAGAGGAATGTACCTTGATCCTCACATAGTAATATCCATGGCAGAGCTCTTACTAGCATACTATAATTAACTAATCAAGTAAAATCCATGTTGGCAAGAGAAGATAATACACTCATCATGGTAAGTAGGACTGCACCTCTTTATTGCTTGATGCTGAACTTCAGGGTTTATCCTACGCCTACATCCAAGAATTGCCAGTGTGTATAGATGCACCAGCACTAGCTAAATTTTGCTAGCCGTGAAGCAGGTCTTTTTATCTGTGTAAGCCAGACATTCTATTTTTCACTGGATAGCTTAAAAACCATATTGCTGTTCTTTGCCCTGAGTGGTGTTTGACCTGACCAGGTTTGTGCTGGCACAGATGTAGCTGATCATCACACCTGTGACAGTGTCATGGCCACTAAGTGCACGAACATGGGTAATCCTGTTAAAGTCAGTAAGACCGTCTACTACCTTGATAAGTACTTGTGCTTGACACTGCAGGAAGCAATAGAAAAGTCTTGTTTCTGTAGACAGAGGTTCTTTTGCAAGAAAAAAGTGAAGAATGTCTGTAATTTTTTGCAGATTAGACCTTATGTTGTACTTATTTTTCCATTATTGCTACAGGAAAACATAGATTGTTAGACTGCAGATGCCTGAGTTCCTTGAAAAGCACAAATCTCTTGCCTTATAAGTTTAAGTCTGTTACAGCTGTTTGGTGTTTTGGTTGTTTTTGGGTTTTTTTTGAATTTCAAATGCAGGGTGGTAAATAACAAGGAGAATGGTGATGAGATATTCATACTCTGCGTGGAGAGCTTTGACTTACTACTCCGTAACAAAGTTAAAAATCTTTCAAGTACTAAAAAGGCTAGGAAAGTAGCTCTACAGCTATTTAAATGTGCTTTCTTTTTTTCTTTTTCTTTTTTTTTTTGCCATTTTCTAATATTGCTCTTTGAACACCCCCATGCATTATACAGGTAGTTAGAATATATTTTTATGTGTGAGTGAATGGTATTTCCTGCAAAGAGTAAAGAGGGGAAAAATGTTCTGGAGAGTGACAGTTTGTCCATAAAGGACAAACAAATGAGTGTCTTTTGTAAATCTTTTGAGGAGAGAATTG
>JAOXNO010000024.1:18602375-18620265 GCA_028565335.1 Limnodromus scolopaceus | reverse complement strand
TGTTCTGGAGAGTGACAGTTTGTCCATAAAGGACAAACAAATGAGTGTCTTTTGTAAATCTTTTGAGGAGAGAATTGAAGTTCTTCTTTAAATTAAATATAATGACAATAAGAAAAGGCAATCCAAATAGACTATATATATCCGAGCCTAGCACTCAGGAGAATGTATGGGGAGCAGAATACACATCCATGAACTTTCATTGCACTCAGATGCACATGCACGTATTTTATTTACATATTATCTTGAGACAATGAGACCATAAAGACTGCTAGCTAGAAGGATTTTATATTTTTTTAATCCAACATCGTGAGTACCTTGCTAATACTTTAGCCCCTGGGAAGGTCTGTTACACCAAGTCTGCACTCTAAAGAGGTGATGTATTTTCAGGACTGGGTGTGAGAGGGGAAGTGAAAACTGCTTTTTGTTCCTTACTGTGTCACTGAGCTGTTTGGTGAGCTTGGAGCAGTTGTTTAATTTCCTTGTACTTCTGAGAATTTTAGGGGAAAGTCTTGTGTGTTGGAGACCTGTAATCCCTCTTTAATATTTGTGCATGCAAATTTATCCAGAGCTGCCATCTGCTTGCTTCTGCAGTACCTAAATAGTTTTCTCCAGGTAACTGGGATCAGATATATTTAATGCTATTGCTGACACTCTGAATTTGTGTAAGCAAAGGTTCTGCAAGGAAATGTAGCTGCAACCGCTCTTATGAAATAAGCGAGTTCTATCATGGCTATTTAATAGCTTGTACAGAAGAGTTCAGGGAAAATGGTTAAAAATGTAGTAATCTGAAATGAGAGTGGGATTTAAACTTGTAGCTCAGAAGCTTGTGTTCTAGACTTGGCTTTGATACTAGCAATCAGGCAACTCTCTTGAAAGCGCAAGTGGATTCCAGGGATCCCTATGAGGCAGGAGTTTGGCTTGACATCTCTTGTCAAAGGCGGCGGCTGTGCATCCCTTAACATTCTTTCGATGTGGCTGATCAGAAGAGAGCACCATGTACAGAACAAATGACACACACCCCCCTTTTTTTGTTTTCTCTGTGCCTGTTTTCTCAGCTGACACTTGACCAGACTTGAACCTATGTAGCTTGTGAGGTTTGGAGGGATGAAAGGACAAATAACACAGTAGGGAGATGAACCAGGTCAGATTTAGTTTAGGTTTTTTTTTTTACTCTTACATTGCTGTTACTTTACTGGTTTTGAAATCTTAACCTAATGGCAGGAGAGTAAATCATTGTAGGACTGAGACAACAGAAGGGATTTACAACCCAAGGTGAATCAAATGCAAACCACAAGGAACTTCAGTGCAAAATCTGCCAAAGAGATCTACAGTCTGTTTCCAAGGTGTGGGGGTTTTGTTTTTTTATTATGCATTTCCTATGCCCATTTGACCTGATGGGAAATAAAATCACATGTAGTAGTAACAACGTAAGAGGTAGATCATTGACTAAGAAAATAATGGAGAAAATGAGTGCTTTCACTAGATTGATGCATCTTTTCCATCTTCTGCTTTCTAACTATGCACACGTGTTAATCTGCTTAGAGGATCAAAAACAAGAGAAGAAAGACAATTGCAGCTCTTGCCAAATCCAGGGAAAATAAAGTGGGGGGTGTGGGGATGTGGAAGGCAAAAATAAATCCCAAGGCAGAGTGAATGACAACCCAAGCAAAAAGCCAACACTTTTGCCTCTGGCAGTCAGGCAGGTTTTGTGAGCTTTTTCTCTTCCCTTGGCCTTAAACTAAATAAATAAATAAATACATCAACCAGCCTTATTAACAAGGACTAGGAAGCTGGTGGTTGTAATAATATCCCCCCTTCACCTAGAGCAGAGGTTCTATTCTATTTCCTTTCACGTACATGGCAAAGGTCAGCTATTGAGAGCGAGTTGTCGTTGCTGCTGTGAGTGTCTGTGTCTCTCCATTACTAGCTACTACTGTTTCAGTCCCAAGTGGGTTTTTTCTTTTTTTTTTTTCCCTTGGTGTTTTTTTTTGGTTTTTTTTTTTTAAAGCTTCGGCATCCCAAGCTTATTGGGAGAGGAAATATATCAAAAAAGCAACCCACAAACGAGGTTAAAAGCACAAATAAAGACGGAGAGAGAAATAGAAAGGGGAGGAGAAAAAAGGAGGGGGGGGACCAGTCCAATTTTCTTTGGAGACGTATCGCATTGTTGGGGCTGTCTGGCGGTGTTCCAGTGCTTCAATTGAAAGTGAATTTCTTTTATTGAATTCCATCCAGAGATATCATAACCTCAAAAGGCTACTATTACCCAGAGGGTTTCAGATGAAACCATCTGAGCGTGACTTTTGAAATGCAAGAAGTCACAATTGTTGTTTGACAACATGGGACCTGTCAAGGCCCCTTTTTCCAGACAGACAAGTTGTTTACATAATCCTTCCACCCACCCCATAGAGGTGAAAACCCTTCCATTGCTGGTCTTTTTTCCTCAGCAGGTGCAGCAACAAACTAATAATAATAATAATTAAAAAAATTCTCAGTGAACTCCACCAAACCATCCCATACCTTGACAAGCAAAATTTAAACATTGGTTTTTTGAATGTGCTTTGGAGGGCAATGAAGTGGGCAACTGAAGGACCTTTAGGCTTCAATGAACCAGGTTACTCTTCCTGTAGTAGTCATAATCATAACCCAAAAATGGAATAGCAAGTCAAAGATCCAGGTATTGGAAAAAGACATTAAAGTAAATGCAGCCACAAACCTTAGCGAAACCAGAGGGCGGAACTTGATTGAGTGTGGTCCTCCAAGCTGTGGAGGCACATCAGGCACCCTGAGCTTCCCCTGGCAATGGTGGGAGTGAAACACAGGTGGCCACTGGTGGCAGGAATCCCTTTCACATACTCTTGCCCTTTACTGGGTGAGGTGACATGGCTGTGAAAGCTTGAGGATGGGTGGCATCCTTCCTTGAGCTCCTGAAGGACAACGTGTTGTTGGCAGGCTTATTAGAGGCATCTGAAATGAATTGCTAGCTTGACAATTTTGACTGGTCTCCACAGATGTTAAGATTGTGTATGTGTGTATGCATGCACATTTTCAACAGATTTTTATTTTGGCTGTGGATAGGCTCTCTATCTGTAGAACCCAAGGTGGAATTGTAATGATATTCCCACATTTACTAGGAGATTTTGATGTGAGAGGAATCAATGCATGGGATGTACAGTGATTGTATTTTACTGAGGGCAGAAGAAACTAGCAAAAAAACAGGGGTCGTGTTTCAATACAGGCTCTGCTCACATACACTGTCTGTTGAGAGGGCAAAGAAGTCTGCAGTGAAGAGGGGAGGAAGTCATAAAGCATCCAGTAGGCAGGCTACATAAAGCAGTTGGAGGAGGCAAATGGAAATAAATTTGACTAAGATCTGGTAAGAAGAAAAATACATAAAAGTGGCACATGGGAGAAACTGATTGAAAACCCAAATGGAGTACAGCGTTCTCCTTGTGTATGGTAACAATGTGGCATGCGTGGAGGGGCTCGGGGGGAGAACTCGGGTTGATAGTGGTGAAGCAGTGGACAAGCTTGTTCAGAAATTTTTTGGCAGCAGTTTGGAACTGGTGACCAAAATGACAGACTGCACGTTGGTTGCACTGTGTGGGTGAGAAGGTAAATGTCACTTATGATTCACTGCTCAGCAAAATCCCTGGTGGAAATGAAAATACCTTTGAAAAATGCCTTCAGTATCATGCCTTTCTAGGGGGAAAAAAAAAAAAGAAAGAAAAAGGAAGGTAAATGAAACATTTGTCTTCAAGCAGGAGAGACAAGATGTAGGTGCGATAGTGATCAGTTTGAATTCCTCAATACGCCCACAAGTACTTACTTGTAATTTTTGTGCAACAGAGTGTGAGATCAAGACAAGAAGTTTAGTTGATGAACACTTCATAGAGCAAAGTGTTTCAGATCACGTGTAGGACAGACTGATGGGTGTCAGATGAGTGTAGATATGTGATGGAATAATGAATGTTGTGTGGAAAATAACATGAAGACTTAGGGGTTGATAACATCCTGATGTTCCAAAAAGCATAAATCAGTTCTTTTTACACAGAAGACAGAAAACACTCTGAGGAGTAACTTTTCCTTCAGATATTCCCATCCCAGCAAAGATGAGTACATTTACCTGTCTTCAGATCAGCTTATATTGTAGGACTACATCTTAAAAAGTGGTCTTGATATAAAACTTTCAAGTGTACTTCTAGAAACTTCTTGTGTGAAAGAAATTATGCTGACAAACCAGAAAGGCTGAAGAAAGTGGAGGATAAAGGGCTAGCAATACTCTGGTCATTTGCCAAATTAAAAGGAGATAGTTGGAAAAGAACATCTGAAGTTTGGGAAATCTTATGAGGTTTTCCTCTAAGGTCAGAAAAAAAATTTAAAGGAATAATAAAAATTATCTTCTTTGAGGTTCTGTTGACATTGTATTCTTTATCTAGACACTGATTTATCAGAGGTATTTGGAACTGCTCTTCTACTCCAGGTCATTCAGAGGCATCAAAAAGAAAACACTGAAGAATGCTATGCAGGAAAAATATGCCCTTAAGCAATAGCAGATTATTGATGGTAAAATGCCATATCTTAGGACTCCATTAAGAAGCTTTGGAACAAAGACTTCTTTAAGACCATTGCAGAAGAACCGATGTCTGCTTGCTGCCTAACTACAGGGATACAAAGACAGACAGGAATGACTGAGGTAGTGAGAGCTTCTGGGGAGAGAAAAAAAGCTGTAAGCTTGTATTTCATAATGCTGAGTAGGTTTTTGAATTCTAAGTGGAGGAACATATTGATGAGGCCTCTAATAGCACTGTAGTAAACCCTGCAAAATCCAGTGCTATTGGAAATTAGTCAGTATACAAGATACAATAGCATATGGAACAGATGCTGGAGTTCTGCTGCAAGAAGAATACTAATTCTGGATATGTGCCTCATCCAGATGTCCTTTCATAAAAAAAAAGAAAAAAAAAAAAAGAAAAAGTTGCAGCTATTGCCTTAGAAGCCATAGTAAATCCATAAATACAGTAGTGTGCAGCAACAGCAGAAAATGTACTAACAGCAAAAATTTGCAAGGTGTGGTTGCTCTTTTACTCCACCTTTACATGGACATAATTCTATTGATCAGGCTTTTTCTTCTGTCAGGAGAGGACTTCAGTGTTGGTAATCTTCTCTAATAAATGAAAACAATTTTATCTCAATTGCAGTGCGTTGTATGAGCTGGGTAATGAAAACATTCTTACAAATCTGAGAGGGTGAGTTTGTGCAAAAGAGAGCTATGGACTAACTCTGCCTCTTAGTTCTGTCTCTCCTGTGGAAAAACATTATTTTTGACCTTGTGGTGAGTTGGACTATGAAGATCTGTGGATTTTATCCTCATCAACAATAGAAAAAGGTATTATGCAGAAAATGAGTCAACAGATTTTAGTGGCTGGTTCAAGTTTGCTGCTACAGGCTGGGAGCCTTCAGGTGTTAGGCTTGAAAATCCCACTGAGGTTCTCTATCTTGTTTTCATACAGTAAGAATTGTTGGAGTTTAAAAATACGCTATTTATTTGTGGTGTACTTTTTTCCCCCTGTATATTATTTAAGGCTGTTGCAATTAAATGTGATCTGTGAGCATATTTTTGAACAAAAGTATTCCTGGCAGAAGATGAGAGCTATTTTTGTATCATGTTAATTATTCGTAGCATACTAATTAATACATTTTCCAGACATACCGTTGTATGTGTGGCCTGTCAGTAGTAGTTGAAAACCGAAATGTTATGAAGCACTGCAGTAGGTCAGGTGAACTCAAATAAGTATATCCGCCTGAAACTGGATAGTTTTGTTCTGATTATCCTAAAAGAAATAAATGGGAATTTCTTGAATGAAAAGTTTATTTTTACAGAAAGTACTTGTTTCACTTGAAGCTCTTGTTAGAAAATCCCCAGCCACATAAGAGCGAAATGATTAAATCTTGGACTCATTGTTATTAAAGCTAATAGTGTTTGCTGTGATTTTATTTTATCTGATGATCCAAAATAACATATATAGCATTTCACCAGGTGCTTGCTGTACTTCTAGCTCAGCTGTACTCTAGTTCAGGTGCTCTCTGCAGGAAGAGCTTGAAAACAGGAAGGAAAAAAAAGAAGTATCAGGCAGGTCAGTAATTCTGTCCAGTGCAGCTGGAGCATGGCTCTGCGTTAGCAAAACAAACACATCTTTCCAAATTCTTTCTGTTGTCATCCAAAGCAAGCCACCAAGCCACCCTGTACACAGTGTGCATGCTGGAAACAGGCATGTCGCAGCTCAGTCACAAAGCAATGTACTCAGTGCATGTGTCCCGGGAGATGAACCTGATTTGTGTTGTACCTCCTGCAACAGCTCCTCTTTGGACAGGGTTTCATGCATGCGTGAAGCCCTAAGTATCTCTCTGCTGATCTCAGCAATGAACCTGGCTGCTTGGTTCTTGTCTGACAGTGCTGGGCACAGCAATGGCTGTGGAGCTTCTTGGTTGATCAGTCATGGCTAAATGAGTGTAATGGTTCTTGGTGGCAGCAGTGGATTTTGTGTGATGTGCCTCTCCCGCTCAGATTTTAGAAACCATTTATTCCCAGAGGTGAGAATGAAACTCTTCATTTTGAGAATTTTGAGAAACTAAGAAAGAACCCACTCATATATCACTATCCTTACAAATCTTTCATCAGTACCTCTATGTATCTCTTGATAACCTTTCCATGCAATAATTCCAGGGTAAGTTTTGCACAGAAGCACTCTTGTGTATTGCAGGATAAAATGTTTCAGTGTCTCTGGATTGAGAACAGCAGAGTTTTTTTCAGCCATGTTGATTCTGTACAGGCTGTCCCCTGTTTAGTGAAGTATCTCTGAGGACAGAAGTAAATATATGGAAAATTCCCACATTTGTGAGTGATACTAGCTGGATACTTTCTGAGCAAAAAGACTGAGTAGAGGAAATATAATTTGGAACTGATGGTTTTGCTTATACAAGAATCTCTCATTTGCGGGAATACTGACCCTTGGGACTTAGCACAGCAGGTGTCAGCCTTCAAAAGTGGGAGTAGACTGGAGTACTGATGCTTTGAAATACTGGCATTTAATTTCTTTCTGTTGGAATTAAGTAGAGGTGGTGTATCTTGATCTATGGCAGAGCTCCTTTGCTATAAATGGTTGGGTTGCAGAAGTGGCAGCAAAAAGTAAAGTAGGGTGGTAAATCTTATGTCTGGTACTGTGCAGAGTACTCTTTCTGTGGTCTGAGAGAGATAGCCTGGTCCTGTGTTAGCAAAATGACAAACTGATCTCATTACGTCCTTTCCATCACCACTGAGCTTTCAAACAACAGGGAAATGTGAGGGTTGTTGGGTTCTTTTTTTTCCTAAAAGTAGAGAGCAATACATCCATATACCTACTATCGAAAAGAGCATGTGAAAGTGCAGTGGTAAAAGATGTCTGAAAATGTTGTATTCATCCTTCTTGTCTGGTGGAAATACATAATGAGGCAATCTTCGGTTAAAAAAATTCAGTAGGGAAGGTGGTCCGTAGGATGAGAAGGGGACTCTTGCACCCTGGCCTGGATGAGTTGTCAAACAGAGCCAGGAGATATGGCTTCGCACTGAGTAACACATGTTGAGATCTGATAAAACAGGACTCACATGGAGTTTCATGGCAGCAGGTTACTCAGCTCATTTGATCATAATTCAAGCCATTTGTGTAACTAATGATGCTCTCAGATGTTTGGCAGAATAAACTAATCAGCCGTTTAACAGCAGCACAGCTTCTCGGTGGCTCAACATGGATCCAAGGAATTCTGCTGCAGTCGAAGATGCAGCGCCTATATCTGTCTGTGCATTTTTGTTTACTGTGTGGTTCAGTAACCTTTCAGCGGACGTGTCTATATAACAACTAGTTCAGCAGGAGGAGAGAACATGCTTGGGAAAAGGCGTTCTTGGTCAGTTGCTGCACATCTGGTTTAATGTCTTTATGGTGAGGCAGTGTACCAAGTCAGCATGTGTTCTGCTAATTCTGAAACAGTGTGAATCAAATAGACTCATGGATGAATGACCCGTTATGTGGTTTGCAGGTTTCATAAGTCTCTTGTGCTAATCCAAGGCCACTGCAGGTTAAACAATCACACATAAGTTGCCTGAAAGATGAACCTGATGACATAGTCACAGTAGCTGGTTTTCAGCTTTTATATTTCAGTATCTATCTCTTGGTTTGGTTTTTTGTTTTTTTTTCTCCCCCTTAGGGAAGGACTAATGAGACCTGCCGGCCTTTATAGGATTGTATTATAGGGCTAGATCCTTAACTATTATTAATAGGTGCAGCTCTGTGGAGCTCAGTGCAGCTGCACTAGTTCATATTAGTAAGGAATAGAGTTGCCTGATTCATTCACAAACCAAATTTCTTGGTGTATTTAGAGAAGAGTTAAGCCTGAGAAACTCTTACTCTCTCTCTAAAGGTGAAAAATCTACCCATTCCTATAAAGGGCAAATCCTATCAATAAACCGCTGAGCAGGTTGAGGGAGGCTCAGGAAGCCGGCCATTATAGAGAAGTTGGTGTGGTGCTGGGTTTTTTTTTGTTTGGTTGGTTTTTTGGTTTTTAACATCCACTTTTTAGGTCCCTGAAAACAATATTTACAGTACATATAAAGGTGCTGGGTAAATACCTAGTTCCTCAACTGCAAACCTGTCATATTCCTGCTATGCAAGCACACATATTGTAACAATGTGTTACCTTGTCCCTGGAACAAAAAACACAGGTACAGTTAATGACAACTTTTGATGAGAGCAAGATTGCTTTAAAGAGGAGGAATTAGGTAGATTAGCTGGATGACTAATTCACCAAGGAAGCAAATGGGCCCTTTTAATGGGGTAATGAGTTTTCTTAGTTTTGAGCTTTAAAAGCTTCATTTAAGTTTCAGCACAATATATTTGGTAGGAAAAGAGGAAAGTGTTTCCAATAGAATTAAAATCCTTAAAGGTTTCCTTTTGGCTGCTGTTTCTGCTGTAAACAGAGGCTGGGATGATTTATTTATCCTTTTGTTTGGTCTCTGATATACTTACTAAGGAATAGCTGCCTGCAGAACCCGGGTATAGTTTGCATACTAATCATTTTTGTAATTGATCTTTTCAGCTTTCTTCATGTGCCGTGGAAGGTTGTCAGCCGCTTCTTTGAAGTTAACTAATGATCATGCAAGCAAAGAATCTGCAGTGGGAGCCAGGATCTCCCTGGCGCTGTAGCAATGCAACTTCCACATGCCGGCGCTCTCCTGTTACGCTGTGTGCTGTTATTCAGGTGAGCTTGGAGGTAGAGAGCTTTCAGTACCATTCATATCTTGGGGGACGAGCCAGTGCAAAGATATTTCCCAAAATGGAAGAAAAACCAAAAAGGTCATGCAATGCTCTTCTCCTTTGTGTCAAAAGCTGGCGTATTTGCCGTGCAGAAGGTAGCTAGCTGGTATTCCTCTACATAATTTGCACTCGGAGGCTTATTAAGTCCAAAATTGGGCATACCCTCCTTTTTCTTACGTGAATATTCACAGCAATGTTTATGTAACTGAAAACTGCCTCCAAGAGAGGCTGAACTGGCATCTGTGAGGTTCTTTTTGCTGACCCGGTTGGAGTTTCTGGTTGGTTCTTTGAATCAGTCGGTAGTCAGATGCTCGTTGTATACGATGAGTCTTTTTTTTCTGCTGTGTTTCCTTTCCTCTCACTCTGGCAGTGTATGTCTCTAATAAAACCCTCATGTGCCAACTTTTGAATAGATCAGCCTGTCTTACTCTATTTCTTCTTTATTTTTCCTTTTTATCTTTATTTCTCTTCTCTTGTCTGTAAGTACTACAGCAGAGCTCTTTTCTCTGCTCTTGTCACCCGTAACCCATAAAATAAACTACTTTTAAAAGGGCGGGGAAGAAACAATAATAGATGGTCTAATAAAAGATACTGTCTCTCCCTACAAGCCTTCTTTCACTTCAAAACAATACAGCAGTGTGATAAAATAAACTGCTGTTGCCATATGTTTTGCTGAAGAATCCCTCCCCCTTTCCCAAGAGGTGACACAGTCACGGTAGTGTTGAATTTGGTATAACTGGAGACTGACCTTTAGAGCTTTTAGTTTGGAAAATGACCATTCTGGGATGTTCCTGTAAGTATTCTGTACTGACAGCCAAGATAATTTCAGTGAGAAAGGAGTGAATATATATAGAGTTATTTACTCACGTCATCAACAGAACACTGTTGTGATCTTGCTTGCTTTTCCCAGGTGCCTTATTCATCTGGACTAGATCTTGCTGAGGCAGACACAGGCTGTGGGAGGATGTTCGAGAGGAGAAGGGGTTGTGTGGTTTCCCCATCAGTCTTACTATTAAGCTGAAGCTGTGTCCGCATCTGGTTCGTCCTTAACATGCCACTATCATTGTGTGAGAGTAGCACCTTTATGGCAGACTATTTGGGTTCTAGAGCCAGCTTTGCAAAGTGCCTTTTTTTTTTCTTTCTAAAAACATACTTCAGTCTGGAAGAACAGTGTTTTGTTTTGTTTTTTATTTTCAGTTGTGTACTCATAGTGGATAAGAAATCTTTTTATCAATCACAGTGTAAGCAAGGCTTGCAGTTTTAATATTTGTTAGCAGCCAAGGTAAACTCTTCTGCATTTGTCAGTTTCTGCTTATCTAGACTTGCTAACATGTACTGGATTCCTGTTTTCTAGGATTATATTGTGCCCTATACAGTTTTGATGTATTAAGTACCACTTGATTAAAAGAATGTTTTCACAGGGAATACTTTCTCAATCAATAAGTTACCTGTAAATATTGGTTAGTTTTAATTGTAGTTCATCCTTGTATGTATTTGGCTACTACTGAAAGACAGTGAAAGCATCAGGAAGCTCTCTAGGTTATAGCCTTCTACCCTAGAGATTAACACAGTGCTGCTCTGCTATTGTGACTGGCAGGGGTGTCATTGTTGACACTAGTTTACCACTAGCACAAAGGCTCCATACTGCCTGCTAATACTACACTCTTATTAGCTGTCACCATGCTGAAACAAACCCCAGCCATTTGTGGTACCTGCTACCTCTGCCTGTGGTGCTTGAGGCCAGATTTTCCAAGGACCTCTGTTGTTACTGTCACTGCGGAGCTGCTGGGAAATGTGAACCTGCCAGCTGGGCTTCCTGGCTTCTCTCTTCTCAGCACTGGTAAGGGAAATGTGCTGGCAGGAAATATGGGAAACAAAACCCTTGTATGCTGAAGGACACAGTAAGGACACAGTTAAACAAAGGGTTACCTTTCATAGTACTGTGAAGCCATGAGTCTTAAAAGAGGTCTTGTAATGCCAGGGAAAGTATTTAAATTATAAAAGAAAATTGCACCCTTATCTTTAGCAGTCATTTGCATGGTGCTATTTGCTTTTCACAGACTTTTATTTTTGTTAGTACCATTTGGGGCTGGGGAGCGTCTTCTATGACAATAGAGCTGTCCAGTAGTGTCTTGTGAAAACTCTTACAAAAAAAGTCTAAACTTTTTTCCATTTCTTCCTTCTGCAGATCTGAAAGAAAGATACTATTTTTTTCCTTAGGAAATGGGTTTTTTCAGGTCAATATTTTATGTATTCAGCTACTGCAGGAAGTCTACTAATTGCCTACCTTGTGTAGTTGTACTGCCTTAAGTCTGATGGTGGATTTGAAGCTGTACAATCCCTGGCATCAATGCAGTCAGTTCCTAGAAAGTCATGTTGTATGAGGATTGCTGTTCTAAAAAGGGTATGAGAACAGTCTTTTCTCATGTAAGAAAGCAAACAAAACTTACATGCATCTTTGCTGAATTGACTGCATCCACCTTTGAAGTTGTTAGATATTTACTAAATAGTCTGTCAGGGCCAATCTGAAGTATTTTCATTGCGCATCCATCAAACGTTACTGTCAAATACAGAATAAAAGACAGGAGGTGGGTAAGAAATAAACTAATCTGGATTTGGAACA
Source organism: Limnodromus scolopaceus (assembly GCA_028565335.1). NCBI lineage: Eukaryota > Metazoa > Chordata > Aves > Charadriiformes > Scolopacidae > Limnodromus > Limnodromus scolopaceus. The sequence continues at coordinate 18,608,295 of JAOXNO010000024.1, read as the reverse complement.
GGCATGGGTCACCAGAATATGATAACTTGGGGCTTTCTTCCTTTTCCCTTTCATAGGCCAATTTGTTTCTTCTACTTCCTTTTTCTCTCCTTGTAAAGTACATCTTTCCCTGTCTCCGTTGTGATTTTCTTCCTGTCTGCTGCATGATGCTGCTGACACTGGCCTGTGGTGATTCTGGGCTTTTCTGGCACGGCTCACTGAGATAAAAAGCGACAGCCTGGGAGCCCCCTCGTGCGCTCCAGAGCTTTCAGCCTGTAGCACAAAGCAGTATATCAAACACCAGCAGGCCAACCCCTTTTTGTTGCATTAACCAGTCAAGCATTTTGTGCTGCTGAATGTCATCTTATTTAACATTTTGTTAAACAACTTCTAAAGGTCTTAACAATATGACAGATGGGCCATTGAATGGATGCTTTAATGGCTGAGCATTAGTTTGCTTTGGTTTGATAGTGTTTATTGTTAGTTAAGTACTGTTTAAATAAATCAATCTTCCCCCTCTCTCTTTTACAATGCAGACACATTCAAGAGAGGGTTTTATTCTTCTTGTGGTGGGTGTGTGTTTCAGTCTGTCATGCAGACATGATGTATGTTGGTTTCATTTCCAGTCAATCTCTGCCTTATAGGATATGACTCCAAGGTCTGGATCATGTCTATAAAGGTTAAGGCATGTCTTAAGGATTCTGCCTAGTGGATACTAGAGCTACTAAGATGACCTATGGAAAAAAGTAATTTGGGATTACATTTTTTTTGCAACCTTCTTTCAAGTGACAACCTTCATTGCAGTCTGTCCTGTCATTGGATTTATTTTCCTTAACCCCTTAAGCTTGTCTACCATTAGAGTTGAGTCCATGTGAAGGTCACAAACTGGGGCAACCATATTCCTTCCAAAGGTGAGAAAACCAAATAAAGTGTATGCATGCAGGTTCTCCCTTTGGTACACACAGAAGTGTTTCCTTCCTGCAGGAAGCAGGCACCTGCCTCAAATCTCCCTGTGTTGTGCTGGGCACACTTCACAAGTCAGTTCAGAGCCTGCCTCCAAGGTATGGACCAACAGACAGACAGTGAGGGGTGGCAGGCAGAGCATGCTGTATCTGTAGCTAGTTTGGATATGGTCACTGATTTGTTACCGCAGTATTTGCTTTTGGTAAGCACTGAAATGCTGGAATTAAAAGTTGTTATGTGTATTAGATTTCAGGAGTTTGTTCTCTTACATGCTGTGGGCAAGGCAGGGGCAAGTTTTCTTGACAGTGTGAGGATTTTGCTTTAGCAAAACTGAAGGATCAGTGCTGGAATGGGGTGAATCTGGGACTAAAAGCTGCAGAAAGTCAAAGAGAAGCCACCCCCTCCCTGCTGCAGGTGGAAGGCTGGGAAACAGAGAGGAGCAGCATTTCTTCCTAGAAACAGCTGCCATCCCCACAGTGTCGCTCACAACATCAGTGGAGTCCAGCACGGGCCCCTGAGTTATGGCATGGGCATGCTTGGCTGCAAAGCTGTGGCTATTTTGCAGCCTGCAGAAGTCTGATGTCCTAGTCGAAGCTGCCAATTTTGCCTTTGTGAAGAGCGGGCACTAGTAGTGGGTGTTTTCAAGCCTTTGAGAGGAGTCATGGAGGTAGGAAATGTAACCAGTGTAAGCCGCCTCCTCTTTTTCTGACAATACATGTTAATGTCAAGTGCCTGTCAGGATTAGTCCTTGGCTTGAGTACAGATATCAACAGTCTGTTTCCAGAATCTAGAAAAATTATGTAAGATCTGAATCTAAGAGTCATAGATTTAGTGTGACTGTTGATATTTAGCTTGCTTTGGACTTCTGGGGATTATCTAGCTGACTGCAGCATTCCAGAGTATGGAATGGCTTAATTTTTTCCTGGGGAACTGTGAATTTATGTCTTCGATAAAATTTTTGGTCCGTGGTGGTTCTTACAGGTCCACTTTTAACAGTAGCAGGTAACACTTCTGGTGTCTGGACCTAATTCTAGTTCTGGTAAATGCAGCTCAACCAGTCCCTTGTTCCCTTGGCTGTCTCCAGTGGCACAGTTTTCATTTCCATTCCCAGTGAAGCCTTTTCATGGATTGTCATTCATGCACAGGTAGTCAGATATGTTTAATCCTGATGATGTATTTGCTTCAGATTGAAACATCAAGATACGACTAAACACCGTTCAGATTATAAGATCCTTAGAGCAGCCACAGCCCCTTGTTTAATTTCTACAAGTCCATGAAGCCATGGACGCAAGCTGCAATAATTGCAGTGTATAGCTCTTTTTTTTTTTTTTTCCCCTCTAAAGGCCTAGAAATGGCTAAGATAAAATTCTGTCTTTTCCTGCTCAGTGACATTAACTGCTGGGTGCAGGCCCGATCCATATTTAAGGTGGCTTCCCAAAAGTATTTTGCAGAAGACGCTGTAGCTGCCCCTCTGAATCAAGGACACAAGAAAAAATTGATGGAAGTTGGACCTTAAATTAGGGAAATTAATAGGAAATTAGTATTATTTTCTTCCATAGTGGACATCTGTACTAATAATTTCAGTATTTTATATGATACATATCCAACTGGAGGAGGAAATACAGCTCTGTTTCTGAGGCAGTGGCCTTAGATGCTATTTGCCCACAATTTTTGAGTATCAGCTCCCCATTGAGCAAGAGGGAGCCAATTTACTTATTTAGTCTGTGAGGCAAGGTCTCTGCCTTATTAAGCCTCTGTACCATTTGTAACTTAATGGTGTCCTGGTCTCACTTTAGCTATCCAGGCATTTCTGAGAGACAAATAGCAGTAATGCGTTTGTTCTGATTAATTTGCAGGCTGGCTTTTTTATTATTATTTTTTTAAAAATAACTCCATCCCCCAAACTTTCAAAACACTGATCTGAAATAACAAAGTGTTACAGATGAGGTCTTCTGATTATTGCCCTTTAAAGCTTTTTTTCACATGGCCAGGCTTCACAAAAACCTATTTTACTCAAAGAAATTAGGTTTCTGGTTAGCAGGAGCCCTAAATAGACATGAATTACAGGAACGTCCTTTGAAGCCCCACACAGTACTTGTTTCATTAAATCCCATGAAGCGACCTTAATTTAGTGGAACACTGGATAGGTTGTTCTTTTAACCTATTAGCACTTTGGCCAGTCCCATAAACCATATTCATGGATGATTCCATCAAGAAGGACAACAGTGGGATTAATATTATTTCAGGATACAGTAAATGCCACAATGATGAAGCTGTTTAAGATCTGGTGCTCAGTGTGTCACACTGAATGCATTGACATTTACTCTGCTATCACTTCATTTCCAATATTCCTTCCAAATCAGCCGATGCTAATGTTTCAGTGTGTGTGCAGAATACAATTCCATCAGGGCTAGGGACGAGGAGAAATGAGCTCAAAGCAAGTGCCTTCTCCCCTGTTCCCTCAGCCCCCTCCCTCCTTCCCTACTCTCGCCCCAGCGTGGCAAATGGTTTATCTGGTGCAACTTTGTGTGTAGCCAGGAAAGAGCAAGCACACAGGTGGAAGTGTGAAAAAATTGGGGCTTTGGGTTGTGGGAAGAGCCTGAGTGTGAGTCAGACCAGTTGTGGTGCTATCAGGTGTGGGTGCCACTTCAATGGCAAATTTCTTGTCCTGAGTGTAAGCCCATTTGCTTACAGTGTGGCAGAGAACCAGCTGTTTTCACAGAACTGGGATGCCACCCGCTACCTCACTTTGCTACACGTGATAACTGGCTTCTGTAAGGACAACATGCTACCTATATACAGCCCGTACTTGAGCACTAGAAGGCTTTAATGGCTTACTTCCACGGCAGCTCTGGAGAGGTAGCGTGGTGTATTATCCCGTTTTCCAGGTTGAGAACTCAAAGGGAATTTCAGCTGTAATTCAGTGGAGAGAAACATACTATTCTAAAGAGATTCAAGCGGGAGCCAAACTGCTGTGACTCGGGCTGTGTAGGAGCCTTGCTTTACAGTGTCAAAAAAAGGATCCCAAATTGCCTTGCTGATGTTAGCACAGGAAACCAGCTGCAGAGCCAAGGGTTTGAATGCAAGTTTCCCTTGTCTCAGTCTATTCAAGTGGCTTTTCTCGGTGTGGCTGAGAGGTAGTAAGAGGAGCAAAGGAGAGATCCGGGCATGGTCCATGACGGATACTACCATGCTTCTGTCAGGCATGTTGTGTCGCATCAGACAGTCTCCTCAGGTTCATCTGTCATATTCAATTGCGATGCAGCGGAGAAGCTTACCCAGCTGACTTCATTAATCACTACTACTCCAGCAAACTAGGAAACAGGAAATATCTGGGACCTCTGTAAGCCAGCACATTAGAGGTGATACTGCTCTGGTGGTACTGATTGCTGCTGCTACTTCTGAACCCATTAATGGGTAAAAAAAAATCCAACAAGAGCGTTTAAAACTAAGACCACCTCTGGCACAAGAAGTTCCTGAGCTGAAAATTTCTGGAGGCTAGGAGATGCAGTAGGGAACTATTTATGTGCTGGCCTTACTTTTATATTCTTCGGTAAGCTTTCTTTGTTGGCCAGTACTGGTGATGGGTAGGAGGTGGTTATTTGCTATGACTTGGTTTAATCATACTTGTGTTGATGAATGACCAAATAAACAGCTCCTCTAGTGAGGAAAACAAGCATTATGATCACAAAATAAGGAATTGGGGAGAATTAGGCAAGTGTTGGAGAGTTTGGATTTGTTGGAAGTGTAGGAGGGCTTAAGGTTAAAAGGACCTACCTGGATTTGGGTATAGATGATTGTAAACTGAGTAGCAGGGAGGGACAAAGATTGCTGTCTGGCTTTTTCCCCTGCCCAGCTTTTTCCCCTGCCCTAGCCCTCTTCCTCTTTGCTTTGCAGAGGCTGCGTTGCTCTGGGTCACTGGGCAGGTTGTGATTACCCCCTTTGTCTGTGTGGTACACACAGTCACTAGTGCAGTGCAACACTATGCACAACAGAAGATGAAGCACCAGTTTTGGGATTTTAAACATATCAGAGGCTTCTCATGGCCACAAGAGTTTGTGGACCACTCTCATCAGGTATTTTTCTGAGCAGCTCTTCTGTTAAGTCAAATCTCGCTGCAAAAGCAAATGGGGAAAACAAATGCAGAGATTTTCATTAAATCCTTTTGGGCTGTTCTGAGAAATCCAACTAGAAACCAGAACTGTTTTTTGAAGCCAATTGATTTTCCCCTGTTTGAAAATCATAGGCATAAAATACAAAATAAAAAGGGAAATACAGAACCATAGGCAGAAAATAAAAAAAAAAAAAAAGGGAAGGGGACACATAATCTGTTTGGTCTAGGTTAAGCAATCAATTATGGTAGAGTTGAGGGAGCACGATGCTAATACTTGCGTAAATAGGAAATGTGCTGGATTATGCTCTGCATGGTGAAAATGAACATGCCTATCTGGGTAATCTTTCTTTTGAGTGATTATTTTTCATAATTCAGTAAGGATAATTGGATATTTGACAGCATTACTTGCAGTTATAGCAAGTATAAACCCCTTGTATGTCTGTTTGGAATTCCAGAGTAAGTTGTCTTCCACAGTGACTCAATCTTCCCTTGAATATTTTCTGGAGATTTAGAGACAGATATGTCTTAAACTTATTGCATTATTCCTCTGGTTTTACTGGAACAATGTTGGATCCAGTCAGATCTGAGCTGCTAAGACAAAAAATCTGTCAAGGATGGTTTAAATGTATTTTTATTGTATTTTAGGGCACAAGCATGGACTAACTTAAGCATTATATTTCTGTGATTTTTTATGAAGCAAAAACATGTGCTAAAGAGAACTTCTTCCTAAACCCGCAGATCATCAGTGTGCCTTGTTGCAGCCCCCTGGCAAGTGTGTTTACTCCTGAAGGCTTGCTGATAGGAAGGGAAGGTCTATTTGCAATGTGCAAACCTGTCTGGGGTTGGACCTGGGGAGGAACACAG
>JAOXNO010000024.1:18584744-18602275 GCA_028565335.1 Limnodromus scolopaceus | reverse complement strand
AGAGAAGCCAGAAGATAGATAAGGTGACCTCCCTTTACCCTGTTGTCTGCGATCCTGTGCTTGTTCTAGGTTTTGAGATCCCTTGCAGGGTACCGGCACTTCTAAGCTATTGTTAAGCTGGAAGCTGAAACACGATTCTTCTGCCAAAACTCTTGACTCTGTCCCATTCTGCAGGGGTCTGGGTGCTGAAAGATGACACACACGCAGAATTTAAGGTATCTGATTTCAAAGTTGAGAAATTATGTTAGACTGCATGAAAAACATTTCCCTGTGATAGTTTCCATAGCCTTTCCCACTGCAAGCGTGTGAATGCTTCAGAACAAAAATATACTTTGAAAAAATGGTTTGCATCATCAGTATTTCTTGTTAGGAATTCTCAGGAATATCCCGGCTGTAAGTGCTGACAGATATAATCCTCCTTGTTTTACAGCAGCAGACGAAATCGTTGTACTTCTAACACACAACAGAGGCCCAATGATATCACTGGAAGTCAGGTGTCTGCAGGGGACTTCTAACAAACTTGGTCCTGGCAGTGAAGTTTGCCTGTGGCTTTGGGCCCTCTATTTAATCCCTCTGACTCGGGTTCCTCGTCTGCAAGGCAAACCTCAGAATACCCTCAGTGAATGCTGTTAGCAAAGTCAACGGTTACCCACAGTTATTTCCTTGTTTAAGTACAGGAAGATGGTCAGACTTTTGAACCACCACCATGTGGTTCCTTTTTACAAGTTTTTCAGCTTTCAGCTGAAGAATAGATACAACATCTCACACATTTATGTGAATCAGTACTCCGAATCTGTCTGACTTTTAAGCTGCACATTATCAGTCTTCTTTCTGATAAAAGCATTTGGACCATCCCAAATGTATCCACCTTTCCTTCACTCTTAATGTGCTGTGTTCCTCTTAATGGGCTCTGACCATAGGCTCCCTGTTCTTGTTCCAGTATAGAGACTGCCTGCATAGCTGTGGCTGAGATTTTCAAAAAGGCATAAAGGGGTGGTAAAGTACTGAATTCCTGTGGGACTTGGCAGTGCTCTTCAGACTCCCCTGAAAATCTCAGCCTAAGGGCATAGCTCAAGAAACAAAATTAAAAAAAAAAAAAAAGCCACGTTTCCACTGTGTGGCAGAACAGTGCAGGGGTATTCTCTCTGCTGGGTATCTCAAGTCTGATTTCCTGCTCCCAGGAAATCAGCAGTCCTGGCCAGGTCACCTCTACTCTGCAGAGACAAAAGTCTATGCTGAGGCTTCACTGTGAACTGATTCTTTAAACCTGCTTTGGCAACACATTTCGCATTGAAAGCTCTACTGTTTCCTTTGCTGTGTAAGGTTTTCACCTTTACCAAGACTGTTTTGCAGTGGTTTTGATTTACTGCCACATCAAAAGATCCAGCTTACTTCAATCACCTCCCATATTTTCTGTGTTATCAGCTCAACTTTGAGTTATTTAATATGAACAGTTTGGATGCTTGATAGTAACATGTTGTAGAAACCTTGTGGGATTTGATGGGAACAGGATCATGCTCATAAAGGTGCCTGACATTTGGTGCTAAAACAAAAAGAGTAAAGTTTCTGGGTGCCAGACAGCCCATGGTTACACTTACTGTCAGCACCCAGCGGTATGGGACATTGGTTGCATATGCTTAGTGTGTGACTGCAACTTTTCAATGTTTGATTTCAACAGAACTTCTAAAAACAGGAAAGGATTTTTTTCATCTTGAAAGGATGGGCCTTGGAGAACAACTTGCTTTTTTTAAAAAAAAAAATGTAAGTTTTAACAGAATCTTGCAGGTTTGACCACTTTATGAATATGTATTGTAAATAATTTATTGGCTTCTTTTAGTTCCATATTGTGAATGATATTTGCATTGCATTACCATAGTATTAGATTCCTTGGTGACCTATTAATTCAAACTTGAGGTTAAGACAGCCTTTTTATAAAATAAACAATAACTGTGTAAGTTGGAAGTGTCAAGAAAATTCAGCGGGGGAAAGAGAAGTAATTTTTTTTAAGTCCAGAAGTCCCTACGTGGGTGTCAGCATCTAACATTAGTTCCTTCCTTTAAGTGCCTGAGTCACACAGCCCTGTCAAATGACTGCGTGGGCACTTTTATAAGGGCACTCCAACGTGGAGGTGCTGAAAAATAGTTTGAAATCAAAACAAAAATCTTTGGTGTTTTTTCAATAGCTTGAAAGGCAGCCAGGGACTTTTCAGCAAGGCAGCATGTTACTGTATTAACACCAGACAAATAGCTGTGTTGATTACAATGGGGAAGTCTGTACAGGGCATGCTCCAGAGGTCGTCTCTTTCCAATGTGGTTGTTAGACACCTTGCAAAGTCAATATGCTTTCTTGTCTGGGAATATAATTTCTATTAATTTTTGCTGATTTCTCCTGCATAAAATGACCTTTCTTCCTTCTCTGTTGCTAACATAAACTTTGCTTTGCGCAAGATCATTGGCTGATGACAGCTGCTCACAAAGCTCCACTGAGCATTTTTTCGTAGCTGTGCTCCTGTCCACCTCCTCACCAGCAGGCTTCCTTCACAGATTGTAGGACCATATTGGAAAGCAGATCAGGTAAAGGGGACTGGAGAAGACAGGTGGTCAAATTGCAGCTTGGCACTACTGTAAAGTGCAACACATTGCTTGTGTCCCTTGCAAAAGGTGAGGTGCATCTGCACTGCCCTTGTCTTGAGGCAAAAGAGAGAAGAAATACTGCATCTGGCTGGCTTTTGGGCAGAGGCTCTCCAAGTGCTAGCTCTTACCATGCAATCAGTCATGCTTGTTGAGAGCAATTTAAAACTTCCTGCTAATTTTGGGGGGCTTATATTCAAAGCAGTCATAATGCAGTTGTCCACAATGAGAAAAGGTCAAGCCTTCTGCATGTACCAAACATATGTTTTCCAATTATTTTGTTACCAGCGTGTAGATACTGCCGTTTTTGCTTAGGTCTTGGAAATTTTGGGCGGCTAAAACTTGGCTCCATTTGTCATGGGTAGAACTGCTGATGCCAGTGTGGTTCTTAGCCCAAGTAGGAACAGCTTCAAAGATCTCTTGGGTTTGGCTTTTTTACATTTTCAAGACATAGCTGACCCTAATGTCTCACTCCTGCTGAGTGAGATGCTGTCCTGTATCTTTCTTGTTTCCAACCGTACTCTTGTTCAAGTCAGTCCATAGAGCTCTTTTGCTGATTACAGCATATTTAGCTGCAGCGGTGCACGACGATGCTCTTTTCCTTAGAATGGGAATGCTTTATTTTACAGAGAGGAAACAGGATGATTTCCTGTGTGAGACACTGTGAGGATTAATGGGTCTGTCAAGATCCATAATCGGTGGCTTAGCAGAGCTGACACATGAAAGGACCGCGGTGGTATATGAACCACCTTCGGGCTTGAAACTATTTCTGTAGTTCAGTCCCAGAGAGCTGAATGAACATGAACTCAGAATTGAATTACTTCCTCATCAGCCAGAGTACAGATCCATCTGCATGCCAGGAGGGGCCGTTGCTGAGCGAGAACATAGTGCTGCCCTCGTGGGGACACCTTTGCAGGACACACTGCTGTCCTCTAAAGCCAGCATGTTCGACTGGAAAATTTCAAAGATTTCTGTCTACCTCGTGATGAACCTGTAGTCCTCAACAGTATGTCATGCAATATTTTTGAAAGCTCTTTTCGTAATTTCTAGAGATTTAGGGACAGATCCTGGTTCCTCGTGAACTGATGGAAGAAACTGCCCAGCAGGGTAGAGGCAAACCCTCAAGAATTTTCAGGGTGTAAGAACAAAGCGTGGAGCAGGATGGATGTTTCTGAGTTATTTATGTTTCAAAAGCAGTTTTAGCCTCCTGGGGGTCAAGTCTTTACTCGGGCAAGATTTCCTATTTACCTGTCCTTGAATGGAGAAGAAGAAAAAACAAAGAAAAATGATCTACAGATAGCTAATAGTCTTTCCTGCAATGACCATGTGTCTTTCAGTTTACCGGTTGGAGAAAAAACTGTAGGCTGCCTTTATAGCATTGGAGGAGATTAATAATATCTATGTCGTGCTTTTGGCCGGAGCGTGTAGGGAGCGGAGATGGTGGTGGTTTATTTTGCGGCTATAACTCTTCCATAGGCTGCAGGGAAAGGAGGGGTGTCTTGCTTCTAAATTTCACAAGATGTAGCCCTAAAACTGCTGTGTCTCTGGCTTCCTCAGTACAGTAAGCAGAAGCAAAAGCCTTTCAATGAAAAGGAACCTTCTACGTATTTTGAATGTTTAATGGTATTTCATTTAAACAGTCTCTTTCGTCTGTTTCTTTTGCTTGATGCATTCCCTTTCATGCACTCCTTTCTTGGTTCCTGTGTCTGGATGAAAGCCCAGCCTGCTCATCTTTGGTGGGAGGCTTGCCAGGGAAAACCAGTAAGCCAGTGATTTGTATAGCAAAACTCCAGTCTGGGTGTGTTCTTCCCAGTGGCACTGAGAAGCTGAAGGGCACTGGTCCAGTGAAACCTACCCAGGCTGGTCCTTCCCATCTAGGGTGTGATTTACCCTCTCAGCCCCAGATGTTCACATCCCATCCTTTGGCTGCAGGTAGCTCCTATGGCTTTCGGTAGGAGTCACCCGTAGCATACAACAGGACCTCAAAAAGTTATTGTTAATCATTTACCCACAAACATTTCAAACGAAACCGCGGTCCAGCTGTAAAGGTTTCCGATTTCCTGAGATGGGCTAGTGAATCTGAAAGGTGCTGCCTTGGATCTGTTTTTCTTTTGGTTTTCCTTTCACCCTGAATTTTATTTGTATTTCCCCCTGTGGTGCTGACAGGATAATAATATTGTAACATTGTCACATCTGGTTAGGGAGAGGGGCAGGAGGGAGGAGGAAATGAGGAACTCTCTTCTGAACTAACCTCAACTCTGCTCTATAAACAAATGAACACAGGAAACTCCACAGTGAGTGGGCCACAGCCTCCCTCCCTTCTGCAGGGGAATAGCTTGCATTTTTTGTACACCCAATGCTCTCATTAACTTCAGTGAACTCCAGAGACCCTGGCGCAGGAAGGTTCAGAAAGTTGGTGCTAATGCAGCCTTTCATCTACTCTTTTTTTTTTCCCCCTGAAGTCAGTGGGGGACTTGGATGCTCAAGACTGTCCATATTGATATGTTGGGGTATTTCTCTTTTGCAATCTCTCAAGTTGCTCATTTGTACCCCGGCAGGGGCAGGCTCCCAGGAGGTCACTAGGTGACCTGTAGGACCAGGGTTCTCAGCACAACATAAGCAAGATGAGAGAACAGTGTATTGTGGTGGGGTTTTTTTTGGTTGGTTGTTTTTTTTTGTTTTTTTTTTAAAATGAAGAAAAAAAAAATCTCTATGAGCAATGGTAAAATTTTCAAGAATGATCGCTAATTATTCTTTGTGCTTAAATCAACTTTGAAAATAAGGCAGAAGTTTCCAAACTGCTGCCTCAAGTTTTGTGGTAAGCGTCCAGGCATTGTAAACGGGCTATATTTTGCTTTCAAAGCTGCACAGACATTAGAGTGAAAAAGTTTTTTTTTCTTTCTGACAACAAAAAGGATTAAAAAAAAAAAAAAAGTATCAGAACCCTTTTTCCCACTCTTTCCTATTCCTGGGACTCAATATAATCCACTGTTGCCTGCTTGTATGACCCTTTTTGCTCTGCAGTTGGGCAAAACCCTTCTGTGAAGCGCAACGTGATTCCAAGCCTATTTTTGGCCCCGTTAATCTTGAGAACGCGGCTTCGTGCCACGGAACCTTTGCTGGCTCACCAGACCCCTGCTCCTGCTGGCAGCTTGAGCCCAGTCCCTCTGAGCTCCGTTGCCAGGCTCCCGTTTAGGCAGGTAGAAGTTCAGGCTGCATGATGTTAGCGAGCAAGTTTCCCTATCTGAGAAGCTCTTAATCTTCTTGATAGATATTTTTTTTGGTGTGTGTGTGTTCGTATTAAGCATGAGTGCAGCAGATCTGGTCTTTTTTTTTTTTTTTTTTTCCCCCTTCTTCTTCACCCCCCCCCAGCTCCCCTTCTGCTGTGTTTGGGAACCCCTTTATGGCAGCTTCTTTGTCTTTGCAGATGTAGCATGGTTATGCAGTGAGATGAAATGCTTCTGCTGTCAGGGAGCCAACCCAGCTGGATGGGATCAGGTTACTGATGGCATGAAAATGCTCTACTTATATCATCCTCAGGGTGAAGAATTGCATTCAGGTGTTGCACACCAGTTTTGAATAAATATGGGGGCACATTGAGAAAGATCTGTAAAGCAGCTGGTATTCACCACTCTCCTGTGTTTTCTTCTTGTTTTTTCTAGGTTTGTTTTTGTTTTGTTAAGAGGCTAAATTGTATGCTCTAAGTCTGAGCAGAGGAAGTAGTCTGCAAGGAAGTGAGGGTTTTTCTCATCTTCAAGACTTTTACTCTCTTTTTTTCCTAAGGAGGACTCTCTCTGTAGCCCCAACCCCAGGGGACTGTAGTGTCAAGACACAAAGCTCCTTACAGGTCTGTGCTCAATCTCCTCTGGGCAGACCAAGTACTTGGCCTGGGTCTCTGCTGAGTCCTGAGAGCTGGAGTTCTTCTGGGCTGCATCAGCTGGAACTGGAAGGAGAGCATGAGAAGGAGTGGTGTGGAGGCAGAGGGTTTCTGCATATGCTTGGTGAAGATTAATGCGGATCTAGGGAGTCTGAAGAGTTATGGGCCTGAGACTTTCCTTTTTCTGAAGGAAGGAAGCTTTACTTCTCTGTACAGAAATTTGCAGAAACTCACAGGGGAAATTCTAGAGGCTTTTGCTCCTGCGTTTCATTCTTTTTAGGTTTCTTCCATGTTCTGAAAATATTTTTCTTCCCCTCAGATTCTTTCTGCCAGGACATGTACTACAAATTATGTAGTTTAAAACAGCAACCAAACCAATTTATCAATTCAGGCGATAAGATTCTGTACACAAAGAGCTTTTTAGCATGTAGAGAGCCAGTTCAGCCTCCAGCATCAAGGAGGCTGAAACTCAGCTGTACTCGTAGGTGTGCTCCATGCGTACTCCGAGGTGAAAGGCAGTGAGGCCGGGGGTGTGACAGGTAATACAGTATGATGGGGAGTGGGCCTCCAGCTCTGAACAAAGGAACCACTGTGACTTCTTTTGATGCCTGGACAGGTGAGTTGTCTGCTGGGTTCTTTGGTTAAGGGATGGTATATTCCCTAGGAGGACCAGAGACCTTAAGGGTTTAGACTGGAAAAAAAAAAAAAAAGAAATGAAAATCAGGATAGTATTTCCAGTGCTACTGTGAACTAGGCAAAGGTTGTGACGATCCTGGCACAGAGTCTGGGTACCGTCTCTGCAGAGTGATGACTGTTTCAACCCCACTGATAGTCAGTAGGCTTGGGGGGATCATTTTCTTGTGGGGTTTGTTTCAAGCCATTAAAGAGGCTTTTTTTGCATGTGATACAGTATAGTCACTAAAGTTGGGGGGTAAATGATGAATACTACTGGAGGAGGGAGATTGTGACTGCCATCGCTTGCCTGTGGGGTGTGGACTATTACCCTGGCAACTAAGATAGAAACAGTCAGATCCAGCAATATCATCTGGCAACAGTAGTGGGACTTATGTGGGCCAGTAATTCAGTGGTGAGGCGCAATTACTGACAGCGTAACATTGAATCAGAATGTATAAAGTGGTTTTGGCTATGACTTTCGTATTTCGTGTGTTCCTGGGGAAATCTTTCCTTTTAGGTTTGCTTTTTACCTGGGGGAATTTTTTTACGCGCTTAATTTCTTTTAAAAGTCTGACTGTTCAGGGTGTACTTTGCATCTTTGCTGTTGGCTCAGTGCTGGTCCCGAATGCCAAGAGCAAAGACATTAAATATTATATTTGCTAAACAAAACTGACACATTCCTACTTTCACACAAGGAAGCAGCGGCACTCCCGATGCTCCTGAGAGTTAAAAATGATCCATTTTATTGAGCGATATAATGACAGCACTAGCTGAGCAGAGCAGTAATTATTATCTCTAGGAGACCCAAGAGAACAATTTTTTAAAAGGAAAATAGTGTTTTTCGTGTATTTCTTTAAATTCTGATATCAGCAGTTCAAGATTTGTCAGGCGTAACTAAAAATAGGAATTGCAGCCAGACGTGTTTCAGGGGACAGATTTTGGAGGCCTATTGAAGTCAGTGGGGTGGGATACAACCCTCTGTAACGGTGTGAGTGTTTGTCTGTCCTTTGGCTTCGCTGCGTAGTGAAAACCCAGCAGCGCTCAGCACTTGTGTGACAGAGGTCTTGAAAAAAGTGACAGGACACTGTTTAACTTGTATTCAGGCGGTTTGGGAGTGAGAGTAGGCAGTCAGACTCTTTTTTTCTTTTTTCACTTTGAATTTTCATAAAGATGGGAGGCCTGACTCCTGCCTGCTCTCATTCTGTGTATACGGCAGTGTAATATGTGAAGTTATAAAGTTGAAAGAAAAGTTGAGAGGCAGCAAGCTTCTTGGAGCGTGTACTGTTTTTCATCAGGAGGTATGAAGATGTGCAAGCTTTGCTTACAAGGATGTTGCAAGACCTAATGGTCAGTATTTTGTGATGCTGACAAAGTAGCAAGTACAGGCAAAGTAGTAGCAGCCAGGAGAGTAGAGAAGGCCACTCAGCGCTTTTCTTGTAATTGTAAACAAACAAAATAATAATAATAATAAAAAGCCAGGAGGCTTGAGTTCATCCTTTTGCTCAGGGGTATTGCTGCATGTCTGAGGCTTTCTACTTTCTTACTGCATTGTGAGTGTCCTCACTGATGGTATTGACTGAGGAACAGGACAGCACTGTACAGCTTGGCTCATTAAGTGGTCATCCTACAGTTGGCTGTACAATCTCTCCGAAGGCTATTAGATCACAGGCATTTGAGCTTAATCCTGGTGGGATATAAAATATATTTATATAAATGTAAATTAATCTTAAATATCTTCCTGGGAGTATAGAGTCCCTTTAAGACTTGTGTGGGTGCAGCATGACATGATGTGCGAACTCCTACATTATTTTCTCCATACAACAAAAAAAGCCCCAGAAAACCGTACTGGTCAGATCTTCAGCTTGCGTAATTGGCCTTTCTGAATGAGCTTCCCTAGAGGTAAGCCAATTCACAGTAAGTCAGTATCTGACTGTATATTAGCATGTCCTGCATTACTTAGACATTCCTTCCTAAATTCAGCCAGTTGGCTTTTTACCCATTGTGGTTATTTTTGCCCTTTGTCCCTAAAGACTGCCTTGTTTGAGAGCTAAGGTCCAGGTGTATTCTTGGGAGGCAGCTGCATGCCAGGGCTTAGGGCAGCATTATACGCCAAACTGGACGAACGAAGCTCCTACTGCTTCCCCACTATGGAAAAATCTCCTGCTTGATGACACAATTCCTTCATCCCCTAGATTTACACATCATTAGAAACCCAAACCTGCTCCCAGGTTTTCAAGAGCTTGTTAGCTCTTAAAGCATCAAGAGTGTGGCCTAATTTGCCAGTGGAAAGGCTTGGGGAAAGCAATGTGACACGCAGAGTTTCTTTTATCCAACCTTTCAAAGTGAAGGTAAATAATGGGGCTAGGAAAAAGAAGGGAAAAGAAAAAGCATTGGCACAGAAATATGATTTTAGTAAATAGCAGCGGTGCTAATTTCTGGCAAAACAGAGTTAGGTCAGTATGGAAACAATTAATGCCACTGTACCCATGAAACACAAGTTGAGATAGCTGATGTTTCAGGATAAAGTTCTTCATCAATCATTGGTTTATTTTATTAGCATTCGTAGTGCTGTGTGGTGTGATTACTTCTGATGTCTTGTGACAAGCGTAATGAGAAAATGCAGGGCCAAACCCAGACCTGGCGCTGGACCCGCTTACACGGCTCTGAATTTGGACTGTAATGTAACACATGTGAAGGCATAAACCTTTCCTGAAGGAACACAGATTCCACCTCAACCTCTGGCCCTCGTTGAGGTTATTCCCTACGTTCAGATTTATTGGTAAAGCACCGCTGAAACTTTGTCTCCTCTTTTAAAAATTGCCCTGCAAATGATATGCTGAAAAGTCTGAGGTTCCCATATTGTCTGAGCTGTTCTTTATTGTGTGAACGGCCTGGTTTTGCTGACTAAAAGACCAAATGCTTTGCAGCCAGATGGTATTGATTCTTTACAGTTGTGTTCATACATCAGATGTAGATATTGTATTCCACTTCCCATTACATCTGAAAACGACTGGGTCTAATTGACAATATGGCATCCACATTGAGATGTTTGCTTTGTGAAAACTGGCCGCTGTTCAGAATTATTTTGTATTATTAACTCCTGTACATTGCCCCCGCTGTTTGATCAGTCTATTTCTCTTTGTTCTAAGCCATATGTGTTTTCAAAACTAATACTTATACACCTTTCAAGGCCTCTGATTGTCGTACAAAAGACGATAAATCTCTAGGGGATCTAACTATATCCTGGAGCATACAACCTAATGAGAAAAATAACTTCAGAACACCATGCTTTGGTGTTCTGATATTCTATCTCCTAGCTTTCAGATTCAGACAAAAAAAGAAAGAAAAGGATCCGCTGTGATGAAGCATTAACTGCATGAATAGCAAGTCTAGATTTTATATTCCCAAGCGAGACTGTATTTAAAAAGAGCACTTCCATTGCTTCTGGACTTCTCATTAGTTCTTTGGACACTTTCTGTAGGTGGTAAATACCTGCTCTGTTTGCAAGAGGAGAAAGAACATTGTTTCAGGGTTGGGTTTTTTTTTTTTCTCTTTTTAAAAGGCCCTCAAAGGTTTTTTGACTGCAGTCTCAGTGGAAGAAGTAGAGAGAAATGAACAATTATTTACTGAGTTAGTTAGGTCTACCACATTTGCTAAACAGTTGAATGTGTCCCAGATTCTCTTGAACCCCATTACAGCTATGACGTGGGAATGACTTAAGCGGAGAAGAGGGGAACATGGTGCATGTGACTTGCAAAATTGCCCTCTCCTTCCATTCCCAGGTCCCTAGTCTGGGAGAAGAGTCTGGGGGGGCTCCACAGCCATCCAAACTGGTGGCAAGCATGGATTTTCCCAAGACTGAAACAAACAGTGGCTGGCAGGGCCTGTCTGGAAATGAAGACGGTAGTGTATCTCTGTGCCTTTTGTGCCACGTGAGTCCCCAAAGGGTCGGTGGCTACCCTCTGATCGCAGCAAATGCCTTCTTACCTAAGCAAAGAGCGGAAAAGCCTGAAGTGTAAAGCACAGCCATAGAAGCGTCAAGGTAAGAACAGCCCTGCCAAAAATACAGCGTCAAGGATAAACTTGTCTTGTCAGGGCTGGGACTATTGCCTGGGAAGAGAGAGCGTAGGTTTGGGAGGCTGCATCTTCCTGTAGCATCAGCTGAAAGGTGCTTTGGCCAAGGGGGACAAGGTGAAAGCCTTGCTCCCCGCCAGACTAGAGGTGCTCTATCTCACTATGCCCTGTTAGTTTTTAATCTTCACCCCTGAGATGAAACGCAAACGGATGCCCTTGGTGGGAGAGGAGCAGTTGAAAACTGATGTGAAGAATGACTCCACTCATGTTCAGATTGACTGTAAGAGCTCTCCTTCCCCAAAAGGAAACCAATGTTTCTCTTTCTTATTTTTGTTTCAGTTTTGGTTTTTTAACCAGCTAACCTAATTTTAGATTGTCATAGATTCTGCTGGTTTTAGTGCCTTTATATCAAGGCACAACTGGAGATGATGAATAGCACAGGTTCACGAATAGCAAATAGAAGGAGGCTCAGACTTGACTTTTTTCCATAAACCTGTGGATTATCAGACTCTCTCAATGTGGCTACCACAGCTTTCTTAGAAAAATGGGATGTAAAAAAAAATATGACTGATTAGATACAATTTGCTTGCCCATGGTGAACAAAGAAAAAGTACTTCTTAATGCAGAGTTGGTAAATATGTTAAATCTGATGTGAAAAGCTTTCCTGGCATAGGTAAAAATTGTTTTTGGTGGTGCATTTGTGCGCAAGCTGTTACTTTAGTAAGATGGTTTCCATTTAGAGACTGTTTCTGCACAAAGGATTTTGTAACAGTGCAATAAAACAATCTTGCCCATCCATCTTGAGCCGGAAAAACATATTTAACTTTTTTTGGTGGAAATACTTTAAAACCCCAGCTTAAAAACGGTTTGGTGACCTGAGTGAAGCTCTGAGTGAGCAGCGGTGAACTTTGGTTACTCCAACATGGGCACATGCCAGCTGGGAAATAAATTTGAATAACTTCTAGGTACTTCTAGTGCCTCCATTAATACACTATGTGAGAATGTTCTGTGCTTCAATATATTTATCCTCATCTCACCCCTGTGAGAGGATATATCCTCATTTGTGCAATTGGGGGAATTAAGTTTCAGAAGAGCCAAGTGACACGAAATCTCATAGCAGTTCTTTATGGGAACTGCCAGTTCAACCTGTTTCTTCAGGGTCCTGAGCTAGCTTTGCACTCAGACCTATCCACATCACTAGAGATCAAGAAGCAAAACTGATTAAAAGATAATAGGATAGTTAGTACTCAGCATCTTTGGCATTAAGAAGCCATTACTCTGCCTGGTGGCTGCAGGAATATGTTGACTGCGAATAGTTACATTACAGAAGAGATTACTCCCTGAATTAAGAAACGTAGGGAATACTTCTGCCAGATCTCTTTTTCCAGGACTAGCCTTAATCAAATTCCTTTCTTTACTGTTTTTTGTAACCTCACTAATTGAGATCACCCAAAATGTTACCATGAGCTGAAGTCAACATCAATTAAAAATCCCATTTATATTCCCTATGAAAACACATGGCCTTCAAAAGTGTTTGATTTTCATCGGACCTTCTCATCTGTTTGTCATTTAAAGTTCAGGCCATTTTCCATATTTCTATCAAATGCTGCCTCACATGGAAGTCTGGCAAATGAGCTTGCAAAGTAACTTATTTGAAGTTATAAATAATCTAATACTTGCCTGAAGTTGACCTCTCTATACAATAATATACAAATTAATGTCTGAAGCCGAGGGACGTAACAGTTCTCTAGTACTGCCTTGTTAGTTAAAGGCAGGGTTGCACTTGTACAGTTACAGCACTTGGGTTCATTCCCGCTGGTGCAGATTTGGCCTTGAGGTAGGAGGGGGATGGAGGAGGAAACGGGGCAGACTCTGTAATACTGGCAGCTCTCCTAGGCAGGGGATTTGGCTCTGATGTCACTCCCAAGTGCCCCTTGCTTATTTATTTAAAAAAAAAAAAGGTGAGCAGGCAAATGCTTTTTTGCTGTGATTGCTTTTTCGCCGTCACGTTTGTTCCTTCAGAGTCCGTTCACATTAAAATCTGGGCTCTCTTCTGTTTCGTGTTTTGATAGGGAAGCCTTTGGGAACCCACTGGTTCATGCATAGTTGGAGGATGGACAGGGGGCCCAATAGGGTGCTGGGGCTCCCCCCACCACTCCAAAACCATCTCAGAGGGATTCAGCTGTCAAAGTGCTATGCGTCTGCTGAGTTCTCGGGCATATGCAGATCCTCATGTGGTTCTTGCATTTTGGGGGGAACAGAATGGAGCAGCCTCAGTCCTCCTGCGTTTTGTCTTCAGCATGGGCAGGTGAGCTTGGAATTGGGGAGCAACCTCAAACTGCTTACCAACAAGCAAGGGAAATTTAGTTGTCAGATCTCAGGAGCTGTTCAGATGTCAGGTCACTCCCAGGACCAGCCAGCTGAGATACACCAAAGATATAACAAATCGGAGTGTGTGAGCATAAAGATGTTATTTATTGCAAGTAAAAGTAGCAAAATCTTGTTCTTGAAGTCTTTTCATTTGAATGCTTATCATCGTGACACAATAGACTTGGGTGTGTTTCTTTTGCTCTTGGACATGCATCTCTCTTATGTTGATTACACTTTTAACATAATAGTTAAAGGACCTAAACATTTTTGGAGGTTTTTGGCACCTGAAATTAAAGTGTATTGTTATCTCCTCTCTTAGAAAGAGAGGTCTCTGCCAACACGAAGCTCTTGAGCCGAGTTTTCTTTTTTCTTTTCTTCTTCTAATCAGCTTCAGACATAAAGTACTGTAAGTGAATGACCATATCTGCTAATTAAATTGAGTCTTGAATGACCAGGTAAGCACTCCAGTTGTCATTATGCTTCCACTTGATGAATTATGTTTCAAGTTATTCTTGAGACATTCCTAATGGCAATCAGGTTACCGGGACCTTGACCTTACCGATGCACGTGTTCTTGCTTAAGTTAACTCCCCTAGGTGCCCACATTGAGTTCAGCACACTACTTTTGGAGGTTTTTGCACACAGCTGAGCGTTTAGAGGAGTGGGTTCTCGGGGACCAATTCCATATCGCATAAGGTAAAATGCCAAGTGCTATCCTCCTGGTCACTGCAGCTACAGGCAGCATCAGTATCTGCTCTCCTGTGTACTGCTGGTGTGGAAAATGATTTTAGTGTGGGGCAGCAGAGGTCATTGAAGCCACTTTAAACTGTGCTTTGCATGTTGTGGTGCCTCGGGGACTGGCATTCATATCTCTGGCTGGAAGTTGTGGCTCTGAGTTGCGTTCAAGGAATTGGGCCTATGTTTATAGCCGAGATCACCAATACCAAGGAATCGTGTGGTGTTTGAAAACACGATTTGGGAAAGCTGCTTCCAGGTGCTGGCCATAGTTTTTCATTTCAAGCCATCACACTATTTTGTTCTTGAGATAAGGAACTGGGGGTTGTGCTTTATTTCAAAAAAAGACCACAAAACAGTCAGAAAACTGTTCCCAGGAGCAGACACCACTGGCTTATATGCTAAAAGAACCAGAGTCTATTCACACCAAGAAAAATGTAGCTCTGTCCCATTTTAATTTCAAGTGCTACACCTTAAAAACATGTAGTGTTTCTTTGCTAAGGTTTTTAGTGAATAGATCTACACATGTATTTCAGTCTCTGGTGTTTGTACATGCATCCTTACTATATATTCTAAAATTTCTATGTATATGTAAAACAGCAGTTGGTCTGCAAACACTGATGTATATTTGGTAAGATTAATAGAAAGATTTTACACATTTATATCCTCCAAATGTAAAAAGCTTAATAAAGTTGATATTTAGAAGTACTAAATCTACATTTTTGGATTCTTTGCACTTGACTTTTCATGTGTTTCAATCTTTTGAGTTAATCTTTTTCACACTGTTGTCTGAAATAATGAGGTTTAGAAGTTAATCAGCCTTCCTTAAATACAAGAAGCATAATCAAATGACCTCCAAAACTGGAGGTTTACAGAAGAGCAGCAGATTTTGTAAGTCTTATGATAATAAACATGAAAATTGGCAACAATGAATTTCTTTGATCCAGTGGGAATAATTTAAAGCCACATGTTTGTAATGTAGATAAGTCACAAATAGGTAGATGAGCAGAGAACTCGCTGGGCTCTTTGTTGACCACCTGCTATTCTGGGAATCCTGGTGGATAAACACAGCCATCCCCATCTGTAGATGGGGAGTTATAATTAATTACCTGTGACATTGATAAATTTCTTTTAGGATCTTCTCTTAATCCAGTGGTGCATCTGCGTCAAGTCCTCCTTTCCCTCTTCCAACATGAAGAGTCCATTTATGGACTCAGATTCGTAATTAAATGTTACATTTGCAAAAAGAATGGTTCCCAGGAAAATATGAGCTCTATTTCTGCGCTCGTGTTGGGCTTTGTCAGACATTACATAAGAGATTTGCTCATGTTGGCCTCCTGCTCCTGGCTTTCCAGATAATCCTTTGTATTACGTTTCCAGTGCATGTAGATAATTTAATTTAACATTTTTCTAAATGCCTGCATGCAGGAAAGCTAACCTTATATGAACATAATTAGAATTATTTATATACTGTAAAAATTTAACTGAATCAGAATTACTGGAAAAGTGATTTTTTTTTTTTTAAAGAATACATTTTGCTGTAATTGAATTAAGTTTAAGCCTTAATTATTTTTCAACTCTTGCTGCATGCTGTCCTTCTCCCACTTGATCATTCAGTTGCATTAACTGTATACAAAGTTCACTTTCACAGCAGTGGCTATCCTCTTTATCACTTTGTTTCAGTAGATTGTTAGTCCAGAGCCCCAAAGTTCTAATAAATTGTGTTATCAGGCTTAAAAAGTTGGGTGAATAATGTCTTCAGGTTACTGATGCTAATGTAGAGTTCCATTTAGCTGGCTATGAAATAAACAGAACCACAGTCCTTGTTGCTCTAGATACCATTTATACTATTAACCACTGCAATCTGGCTTGCCTGGGAGATAAATGTGATCATTGATGAGCAATTAGGAAATAGTTTTATGGAGATCTGGGCTTTCTGTTGCAGGCTACCGAGGCAGAGAAGCGGCCTATTTCTGAAGGTCAGAATGTGTCAGGAGGGGATGAGCTCACGCTAGGGTGAGGAGGGAACAAATGCATTTTTAATTAATGTATTTTGGTGGTGTGGGGAAGGGAGGAGGCAGAAGGCTTTTCTTTGGTGATGCAAGATTGATGACACTTGACCACAGACATTTTGATGCCTGAAGGCTGTTCACAGGCAGTTTTATTTTTATTTGTGTGTGTATGTATACTTAATAAAAATGACTGCCTCGTCTTGATGTCAAGGTAAGGTAATGTTCTGGTGGCAACACAGTATAGTGGGCATGCTCACCTGCCTTTAGGTGTCTTCTAATATGTGCAATGGAGACATGGAAAGAAACGAAGAACCTCTAGGCTGCTTGTTTGTCACTGTACTTCATTTTGAAGTTGAGTATGTATGGAAATATTAAAGACAGTAACACTGTGTAACGAGCAGTCCTCCTTTGCTGCAGGATATAAAAGCCAGAAGAATAAGGTGATACCAAGTCTTGCCTTTGCTGCTCTGCCTAGAAATGTAAAGGACAGGTTTAATGCCACTCTCGGTATAGTGGGAGGCTTGCAATAAAAGGAGATCAGCCTGTCTTAGCTTCGGTGTTGATCAAGCCAAACCTGAACTATGGACCTCCAGAAGCTCAGGAAAATACTTCTGTTGAGGCACTTAAGTGGTCATGCAACATGCACCTCCAATGCAGATGAAGATATGGTGTTAAATACTTAAAGATTGGCTGAAACCCTGAAGTGCTTTCTTTCAGTTTCCCTTCCAAAATGTATGTATGTTAGCACTTAGTATCTATGGATATAACAGAGAAGACTCTCATTAACCATATAAGTGCCTAATCCTGCTTGAATCTTCCTAAATTCTTGGCTTTTTTGACATCCTGTGACAGTAAGATTTTTGGTACGATTATAAGTTGCACGGAGAAAAATCTGCTCTTGTTCAGTTTTGGATTTTCTTATTTTAATGTTATGAGTCAGAAGGCAGAACATGGACAGAAACTTCAGGGTTTTTCCCAGTGCTGTTTCCTATTAGGCTTTTGTGGTATCTTCCTTGCTATTGTATCTCCTCTACTGTAACTTCTGAGGCTTTTTGGACACTATTTAGCATTGTTACCGCTGGAGATGTGTGGATCTCTGCATGAATCGTAGTCAAGCCTCTTTTGAGGAGCTGTTTTCTGGGAGAGAAACCACTGGATT
>JAOXNO010000024.1:18556669-18580452 GCA_028565335.1 Limnodromus scolopaceus | reverse complement strand
CTGTAAATAGTCTCTGAGTATGTGGTTCTACACCAGTAAATACTTACACAGCTGAGTGATTTGTTCAGCTGGCCATATGGTTTTGGAGAAAATGACTGTGCTCCGAGGCAGGTGCTTGGCTTCCTCACTGAGATACTGAGCATCAGGGTGGCGTTGTCTAAGCTCCTGTGTAAAGAGACCTGAGTTAGAGGTACTACAGGATTATGAACGCCCTTTCTCTGTGCAAAAGCTTCAGGAAAATCTAGCTCATAGCTGTATAATCAAAGTTAAAAAGGACAGATGGGTATTATTCCTGAGCTTTGATGAGAATGAGATGTCCCAAACACAAAGTGCAGCACTGCTTCTCTTCTGGGTAAAAACATCAATGGCTAATTAAAAATGAAGAAGCTAAATTGCTCTACGAAGATTTCTGTTTGGTCCCTGGAAAACATGGCACGTCCAGTGTGTACAGGTTGAACTGGAGAACTTCTCCCTGGAAAACGTCTGTGTGATTCAAGAGACATTTTGAAGGAAGAGTGGGTCTGCTTTTCAGAACGCTCCTCCTAAGTTTCAGAGTAAACATTTTCTTGCAGATGTTTGTGTCAGTGCCTGAGGAGCAAAAAGGCTTGAGTCCCACTGGAGGGTGGGGGGCTATTCCAGCCTTTCTTTTCGCTGTGCAGAAGGAGCCTTTACCAAAGGTTTCAAAAGCTACAGGCTGAGAGAGTTGGGGTTGTTCAGCATGGAGAAGAGAAAACTCTGGAGAGACCTTATTGCAGCCTTCTAGTACCTAAAGGAGGCCTATAGGAGAGATGGGGAGGGAGTCTTTATCAGGGGGTGGAGCGATAGGATGAGGGGAGATTTAGATTAGATACAAGGAAGAAATTCTTTGCTGTGAGGGAGGTGAGCACTGGCCCAGGTTGCCCAGAGAAGCTGTGGCTGCCCCATCCCTGGAGGTGTTCAAGGCCAGGCTGGATGGGGCTTTGAGCAACCTGGTCTGGTGGGAGGTGTTCCTGCCCATGGCAGGGGGCTGGAACTCGATGGCCCTTAAGGTCCCTTGCAACCCAAACCATTCTATGATTCTGTGATTCATGGGAGCCCACAAGACCCTTCTGTAGCGTGTCACTTGATTTGGGGTTGCTCAGCAGAGATGTAGCCGTGTAGGAGCATTGTATCTCCCTCTTTCTGTCACTGCTTCCCTCTCTTTTATGAGAGCACATATTCACGCACGTGTGCATATGACTGCTCAGAAAAAGTATTGGGAATAGCCTTCCCGGCTTAGCCAACATGCTGTCAGCACCATTTAAAGCCAGACTTGCTTAGATTTTTTTGGCTGTGGAGATTCCTGAAATACATTTTTAGTTTTGCTTTCTTCTGTATTTTAACCATGCGAGGATGCATTCTCTCATTGCAGCCATCCCATGAGGTTTGGCCAGTCTATCAGCATAGGTTTATAAGAGGGATTCCTGAAAGCGGCTGCCAAAAGAGCGGCTTTGGAGTGTCCAGCAAGATCTGGATAAAGCTGCTGTGATATGTCAGCTGCACATTCTGATGGGCACTGATATCATGGGGGGGACCCTAGGGTCTGATACTGACACCTTACTGCTGCCTTGCACTGACTCTCAATGTTTGCTTCTCAGGCTAAAATCCTGTACCGTGGGGAGTCTGTGGTCCCTTCAGGACGTACTGGCGTAACTTCCAGTTGTGTTGATGATGAAGATCCTGCATACTTCAGATTTCGTGAGTGTTGGAATTTAAAATACACCTGGTTCTGTTTTGCTTTCCCACTGAAGCTTGACTGCTTATGAACAAGCAGTAACCAAAATGCATTGTGCATAAAAGGACACACCCTCCAGTCCTGTCCCTCCCCAAAAATCCCCCTCCAAACCCCACACAACCCCCCTCTTATTTGACACTGCTTTTGAATTTCTTCCTGCCCTTCCAACCTCTTTTGATTTCCAATCCAGGGCTGCCAAAAGACTTGGATTCCAATCAAGGCAGTTCACAGAGCATTAATACTCAGATAAATAAATGCAACAGGCAATCAGGCTGCTCTGAGCTAATGGCAGGACACTTGAAAGTGCCGTGTTTCAGATAATGGTGTCAGTTTCAGAAAGGCATGCAAACTGGTTTAATCAAATGTTACATTTTATTAAATTCCTGACCATTGGGAAGGAGATTGCATAGGAGAGTTTAAAAGATTGGGAGTTTCTGGCTTTATTTCTGCACTGCTGATAAGCAGTAATTTTTGCAGAAGGGGAAGAAGTAATCCTCTGCAATAAAACCATTTTCATAATACCATGGGAATGAGTTATTGCTTGAGGTAAGGCACAGTTTCTAATGGCTGCCTAAGCTTTCATCTCCATCTTTCATGGGCTAGTCAGACATTTTTATAGTGCTGACACAAAAAGAGAGCATTTATGTTGCTTCCATTCTCCATCTGTCAACAGTTAGGTTAAAGTGCCACTACAGGAATACTTTTGATCTGATTTCCATTCCAACATGGTTCATCAATACACAGTATTTGAGCCATGCCAACTCTCAGGGTCCTAATCACATATTTTTTTATGCACCATTAATGGTTAGCAAATAAGAAACAAAAGTCTGTCTTTTTAATGGGAAGAGGGTGGTACTTCGTTTTATTCTGCATGTCCCTGATGTACCTCCCTTACAGTTTTCTAAACTGTCATGAGTCTGTTTTGAGTGAACAGTGTGAAAAGGTAAAATATGGTAGGGCAGAGAGGAAGTAGATTTTCACTTTGCTTGTGTGAAATACATCCATGAGCACCAATACTTGATTCAAATTTATGCATCAGGTAGGAGCAAAAAAGGGAAGCATTGAAATAAACCTTCTAATCCCTGTTTACTTGTGATGCCTTTCAGCTAATGAATCTAGTTTTATTAGTGGCATAGACCACAAAAAGGTTATTCTGTGGAGAAATTTGCAGACCTCCGTGAAAAAGCTTACTACCTTATTGTGTGCTTGGTGCAGTTGTAAGGCTGGACAGGATACATGTGTTTGCAGCAAACTAAAGCAGACTATAAGATGCAGATATTTCCTGTTCCTATTGGGTGGAAACTCTTGGTTTTTTAATATCTAGAAAAAGGTATGTAAAACAGAAAATAAAACTGCATGGGCAAGAATTGTTATCTTTATTTTTGAGGCATGTTTTCTGGGCTTATTTCTAGGATTATTCTTGTGAATTCCTGGTTGGTTAGTTGGGTTTTTTTCCATGGTTTGTCCTTACCTTTCTTCTAGAACAGCACCCAAACACACCCAAACCCAGCTTCTTTCATTGGTGGTAAGTAGAACAGAAAAAGTTATTCACAGAATCACAGAATGATTCCAGACTGCTTCAGTGTATGCAAGACACTATGTGGCAAAAATATCCTCTGTGCTGAGAAAGAGGTGGATGGGGGATAGCAAACTTACTTTAAATAAAAAGGAAAAAAAAAAAAGAAAAGTTAAATTCTGAAGAGGGGGGAAACCAATCTGTTTTTAAAGGAATTTTCTTCCAAGTACCCCTGTCCCTCGGGTATGCAATATTCACTTAGTGTAAATTTCTTTCAGCTTTCTCTCAGATTTCGAGTGCCTCATTTTTCTCCAGCTAATATAGTGCAGTTCATATACTATATTTTATGGGTGACTGGCTTCCAGAGGAAGGTAGGTGTGAAAGACCAGGCAACCATGAAACTGAGTTATATGGAGTAATCACTACAGGGGAGAAGGAGTGTTTAGTCCCTTTCCTGTCACAGTCAGATGAGGCTTTCACACTATGGGAGTGATTGTAAAGATCGAGAGGAGATATTACTTGATTTTGTTTCAAATTGTTTTCCATTCGTTGGCTGAGATTCCTGGCTTCTGGAAACTTTACGTTCTGTTTCTGAGCAATCCTGAGGGTGCTGTTGGCCACTGGAGTGGGTGTTATAACACTCTCACTCTACGCCTGGCTGGAGCTACGTGATGAACTTGTTAGCCTCGGTCTTGTGGTCCCTGTGTATACAGATGTAAAGTACTGTATCTTGGCTTCGCATAAACAAAAGGCTTTTTTGTCTCAACAAAGTGTGTTGTTTTGTGTTTCTTGCTGTCAGAGTCTGTGTATTTGTACAATTAGGGCTGTCCAGCTGGTGCATGTGGTTGTGTTTCTGAGCTCGTATGCAGTTAAGGTCTAGGCCTCAATTTTCACAGAATTACGAAATCAATTCCAAAATTCCTTGGACTGTTTTTTATGTCTGAGGCTTTAACTGCCTTTGTACTGTGATAGGGTGATGCAAAGGATCAAAATGTACATTTATTTGGGGGTGTAAGATGTTTAAGTTGTGCATGTTTTTGCAGGTCTGATCCTACAACTTACTTCCATGCAGCTGGGAGCATTCTTGTTCCCCCAGCCCATCTTTCATTGTTCCCACTAAGCAGGGACCCAAGTGCTATTAGAAACAGGAACAAAAAAATATGATTTTTATGCCTGTTTTATTCATATCTACAGCTTTCTGTCTCTTAGTTGTGCTTCTTCAGTCCTCTTCTCATATTGTTGTCCACCCTCTGTTACCTCCCACAATGACGATTAATGGAATGCTCTACACTTTTTTTGAACTCTTGGTTTTTCCTCTTAGTTCCTCATTATTTTAATTCTGCCAGACCCTTTTTCATATCCTTTCCTCGTCTGCCTCTAATTTACAGTATATCATTTCTCCTACTCCGACTCCTCATTTCCATTCCTGTAGTGTTCCATGTTCTTTCTTGGAGCCTGAGCTGAGCACACAGACCAGTTAAAATGAAAATATACTTTCCAGATTTTAGTAGCCTAATTATTTTATTTTAAATGAAGCCGAGACATCAATCAGACTGTTCTCTAAATCCCAGTCACATCAGCAGCTAAATGAAAATATCAGTTATTCTCTCCCATTCCCAGCCCACTTGCCTTTAAATGGTATTATCACAGCAAATATTAGGAGTTTAGACATGTCCATAGTCTTTTCTTGAAAAGCTCCTGCAAACAAGGCAAGGGAGATGCATCTGAAATCCTAATATCTCGTGAAATAATATTAACAATGGGTCTGGCACATGTGAGCATTCAGACAGGAGACTGTCAGATCCCGGGAGGTTGAAAGTGAGAAATATTTGAAAGACAAAGAGCAAATCATAGAAATGGCAAGTTTAGAAAAAGGAGTTTTTCAGGCCGAGTGGTGCAGGCTCCTGGGGCCAGTTCTCAGCTCTGACACCAGTTTGCTTCTTGGCTCTAGCCGGGGATTTCTAAAGAGCCTCCCAGGGCTCGAGCATGTCCAGTAATGGGATCCTGTCCTCTCCGACAGCCTCAGCTTTTTTCTGAGTCGTGAGTGCCTGGAGCTGCCAGAGATGTTCATTAGAGCTGTGGATGCTCAGCTTTGCCGAAAACCAGATCCAAAGTGCCTCGGGTCACTTACTCAAAAAAAAAAAAAGTGTGGCCACATTGGAATTATTTGCCTTTCGAGCCTTCTTGTAAGTTCTTGCTTCCCTTCATTTTCCTTTCCTGTTGATGAGGAGAGATACTGCAGAAGCAGAGAGTTACAGAGGTGAAAAAGCTGTGTTAAGGAGATGGGCGCTTAGTTTATAATCTGTTTGGAGACCTCACCTGAGCTTTTGGAGGTCCTGTGTTTTATATGCAGAAGCATATAATGGGTATTAATACACATTTACATTTCAGGCTTCTCATTTAAGGCAAATCTGTGGGTCCCTCTGTGACCAGTGAGAGGGGATGCTCTTCCAGAGGCTGATTTGGTGGCTTTTAAGTTAGGGTCTTCATCTGAATCAGATATTTTTGGGTAATTTTTATTGCTCCCAAACCCTCTTTCATATCCTTTCCTGGTCTGTCTGCAGTTTGTAGTGTATTATTTCTCCTACTTTGACCTGTTTTCTCTGTAACCATGAGCACAGAGGAAGTTGGGAATGCTAATACAGGCTATTCAGTCGTACCCTCTGTATAGTGAAAGACAGTTTAAACTAAACAGGCAAAATGGCAGGGGAGGATGCTGGAGAGGATGTTTGTGGTGAGTTGGTTACAGAGTTAGGAGTATAATTGTCTCCCCAGGTCTAGTCCAGTACTTTTTTTAAGAGTGCACTGTGCTTTCTTTCCTTATAGCTATATACCTTATTGAGTGTGTACCAGTGCCAGTCTTATGCTAGAGATCCACTTCTGGTTTTTTCCCAAGCAAGTTTTTTTTTTGACATTATCGTAGAAATGAACCAAAAAAAGTCTGCAGTTTTTATTGCTTCTCTTTCTCCTTTAATACAATCTCCTATTTCTGTTTTTGTTTTTCCTCTTTTTTTCTTTCCCTAAACTCCAAGGGGTGAAGACCCACGAGAGGAAATGTTAAGGGCTCTATCAAACTTCTGTCTAATAATAATGAGATTTGCAATGGGCTTCTAAAGGACACAGATCAGAACCACTTACCATAATGGCACTACAAAGTAATGAACACTCAAGTGGTTCTTGTTAGATGTGAAGCTAGCAGAGTATCTGA
The DNA here is from genome assembly GCA_028565335.1 of Limnodromus scolopaceus. Classification (NCBI taxonomy): domain Eukaryota; kingdom Metazoa; phylum Chordata; class Aves; order Charadriiformes; family Scolopacidae; genus Limnodromus; species Limnodromus scolopaceus. The sequence continues at coordinate 18,573,975 of JAOXNO010000024.1, read as the reverse complement.
ACTCCTCTAATACCCTATTGCTACAGAAAAGGCAGTCATTGATGCTGGGAAAGGTTTACTTTTATTTTTCTGTTTCAAATCCAGGCAAAGCAGCTTGAAGTCTGTGTTGTTTAGATTTGTGGGACTCCAGGTGTGTGTGCTGGGGTTCTCCTTCTCATTAAACCTTTAAATAAAGGTTCTAATAAATTTCCATTAAAATAAGTAGTAACCACATTTAATGACCAGTTTGTTTGAGTGTTAACAGCCTGTTAGCTAACAAACTCGTCATTAACTGGTGCTAACTTCTCCTGACTTGTTTAAATAATCCCTTAACATCAACCCTGTTTGTATTAGGGTACTCATGTAAAATCTCTGATGCTTCCCTTTTTTTTTTCTTTTTCTTTTTTTTTTAATCTGAGAATATTATTATCTGCTTTGGTCCTTTCTTCTTTGATTGTTCCACTTTCCCTGACTAGTATTTTCTCTTTGTGCATTCTGACAGCGGTTTTGTTTTCTTCTGTATTTTTTCCAGATTTATCTTAAAATCTCTGCTTGTTCAATGAATTAGGTGACAAACCCCTAGAGGCAAATTACACAATGGAACATAAAACTCACAAATCGGTGGAGCTGTGGGGCTACATCCTGATTATGTACAGAATTCAAGTGAGTTTGGGGAAGCCGTTTGCGTGCTATTAGAGGAAGTAGAAATCATGTCCCCTGTCTTGCAAAGATACCAATGCCTTTCTGCAAGTCCAACAGAGTGGCTTATGTGTAAACTTGCATCACGTTTGTAGAACTCAATTCTGTGTATTGTAGGACTAATATGGCTGTAGCATGTGTTTATACCACAAGTTGTCTTGTTGGCTTCATCCTTGTGGAAGGAAGAAGAGAGTCAGTTCAGTTCAAATAAAATCTTTAACTTTGCCCAACACTCAGATTGAAGTTGAAATCAGCCACTCTTGAAGTGATAAATTGTGGAAAAAAGGTAGAGAAGGGGAAAGAATATTTTTTTAAATATTTTCTGTGTTCGTTTTCTCTGACTGATTCCATACTGAAACCGGTGAGTAGGGCTGGGCAGCACCTCAGGATGTTATCTGTGTGTCTCCCCACCTCAGAGCAGGATCAACAAAAATTGTGTCACACCTGGCATGTTTGTCTAACGACTTCTTGAAAGATCTCCAGGAGCAGCTGCCCTGTGGATTTCCTGGGCCTTCTGTTCTTGCACTTTGCTATTCTTATTGCTGTAAATGCCAGCCTGAAATTTTCTTGCTGCAGTATAAGCCCACTGGTTGTTATCCTACTCCAAAGATATAGCGACAAATGATTCTTTCCTCTGTGCAGTAATGTACCACGGACTTGAAAATGTTATCACATCTCCCCTGAGCCTTCTACTCTTTAGGCTAAATAATCCCAAATCTCTGCCTTCTCTTCAATTGACCTACATCTTTCTTAAGATACAGGGCTCAAAACTGGACCTGGTATCCAGCTAAGATATAGCCGTGGATATAACAGAAAGATCGCTTCGGGTATCTTAGAAGTTATATATCTGTTTAGTAATCCCAGTGCAAAGTATTCCCTGTTTCCATGTCCTGCTCAGGATCAGCTGCACCCCTCTGCCTCTCTAAAGATGTGCTATCCAAAAACTGATCACCACTCGTTTATTTTTGCAGTTAGTTATTACTGCCTATCTTACACTTGTCCTATTGAATTTAATCTTTTTTTTTTCCCCCCTCAGTATGTCAAATTGCTATAAGGGGACCAATAGTTACGAAATTCCCACTGCAGCTTTGCAGATGCAAAAAATCTGGGTTATTCAGATATGCATGCATAAATGTGTGTGCTTCCTATAACAAACAGTCTTTTAAGCAGTTTAGTGTCATTCATTGCAGTTTTTACAGCTTAGTTACTGCCTCCCTCAATAGCTAATAAAATAGACTGTAAAACTTCACATTCTGGAGGCCAAAATAGAGGATACCTCTGTTGTTCTGTTCCATTATAAAGACAAGGTTTGCGATTGAGCTGTCCTTCCCTCTGCTTGTCTGTGTGCAAGTCCCTCTCTAATAGTTTTTGAACCTGTTACTCCACTGATATGACACACGAGCAGAGGCCTCACAGGGACCAAGACTTCTAGGACTTTGGGGAAAACTTGTGAGTGGATGGAGAGAAGGGAATCAGACTCTCCTCTGCAAGGTGAAAGCTGCAGCCACATGGCACGTGCTGCTTCTTGCCTGCCTGGCAGGCAGGATGCCTGGAAGGGACCGTGGGCTGGTGCTGGGGCAGTGGAAACGGGGGCTGTGGGCCCCGGGGGTGGGTGCCATATCTGCTGTTTGTTGGAAACAGAGCAGCAGTCGTTCTGAAGGAGCCAGTTGTTTTCTCAGAGGTTGATTTTGTGAAACAAAAAAATCAAAGCCGGGGTTGCTTGTAACACGGGTTTTTGTTCAAGTGTCAAAAGGAGGTTTCAAGTTGTTGTTGGAATAGTTTGGTTTTGCACCATCTTTATAAAGCAGATACAGGCACTCATGGAGGTAGCCCTATAATGGATAGAAATGGCTGATAAAAAATGACCACTTCTAAACTTACAGTGTGATATATATATTTTTTTTTTTTTTTAAATTTTGGTAGTAAAAACTCAAGTTCTGTCAGGTCTCTCTAGGCACTATCGGGCCACAAAGAATAGAGGAGCGAGGGACTCTCTTGCATTGCTTTATTTCTTGTTTAATTCTTAACCGTGAGCCAACGTTAATACGTGGACGTTTGAGGAACATCATCTGTGTACACTTTACAACGACCACTTCCAGCAGTTAAAACAAATGCAACCCGAGTCTCCTGATCTTCAGATGTCATATGATTTTTCCATTTGCATCCTGTTATTCACAATGGGAAGTGCACTGGAAGAAATTCAGCATTTGGATGATTTAATGCTGTACTTTAGTATTGGCAGTTCAGCTATGTCCCATCTAAAGCTCTTCTTCAGGAGCAGACTTCCATTGTAAATAAACTTTCCAGCTTAACTGAGATGTCTTGTGAAAATAAACACCGTGCTTAAAGGGCTGCATATGCTTTTTTACAAAGAGGCTACAGATTTGAAACTGGTGCTGCAGGTTCTCAAATTCATCTTTAGATAGAGATGATGCATTTCAGCCGTTGGATGATTGCAAGCCCTTCGGGTGCCCTAAAAACTCTCCTCTCTTGTAAAAACATTCAAGGACAGTGTGACTTTCCAGAATGGAGAGGTCGGAGTTTTGGCTTTAAGTTTTGTGGACTTTCCATAAAGTAACAATTTCCAAACTGCTGCTTCTTCCAGGAGAATTATAAGTGTAAATTCTTGGGACAGATCAAAGGTCTGAGCCCAGCTACTCTAAAAGACCTTGCATATAAAGAAGTAATGTGCTATTTTTGTGCACTCGGGCAGGTCAACTCGTTTTCAATGTAATGAAACTTTTAGTCACCCCAATAATGGAGTGGCTTTAAAAGAATCACCTGTGTTGAAAGCCTTGAGGAAAATGGAAGATGTGGCAGAACTGTGTCATTTGATAGATTAGTTTCTTCCCTTTTGGTTTGGGCACTGACCTGGCTTTAAATTCCATAGAGAGGAGTTACTTCTGTTACACAGCTGGCAGCAGAGAGAACTTGCAGTCCCACTTCAGCAAGCTGTTAGATGATACTGGATTAAGAAGCTAAACGGTCTCACTGCAACATGCTCGTGTCTAGGTGCGTGCTGCTACGCCTTGCTGAATTGAGACCTAAGGAGCAGTTTTTTAAAAGGTACCTGTGGAAGTACCACAGCAAATGAGGTGCAGAGAGGGCGAACACGAAGGCTTAGTTCGTGGTGTTATGCTGCTGTCCAAGCAGAGGCTTGGAGAGGTGTTGCTCGCATATTCTAGGAGAAGGTGACTATGCCTGTTTGTCACTGGAAGAGGAGGTGCATGGTAATTACCATTACTAAAGAACTCATCCTCTGTGGGTTTTTCTTTTGCTTTTCTTCTTTCTGGGTAGACGGTCCATCAGCACATGATTTCTTCATGTCAAACTGTAACGACAGTGACTTTTCTCATTTTACTTAAGGAGCGGGGATGGGCAAAGCTGATTGATAACCCATGTGCAACTTAGGTGAGGAGGAAAATGGGAAAGAAGTTGCTTCCTGTGTAGGCAGTCGGTGATGGTGGCATAACCATAAGCGACGTGCCTTTCTGCAGAGTTTCCGCATTAGCGATGGCTTGGATTTGAGCAGATGTTCTGGCTATTCTGGTCACTCTTCACCTTTGTCTGCAAGGTGCATCAATCACTGTAATTATAATGGGACATGGAGCCAGCAACTGAAGGAGAAAAATCAACCCAATCCGAGGAACAATCTTTCTTGATGAATTCTCCCCCCTAAATCGAAACAATTTGCCGGGTAACCCAGCTGGGGTTCATATGCTTTTGATTACTGTGGGCTATTTAGCTTTACAAAATGACATGCTGCTTAATGGACTTTTAATGGTTATAGGTTTCTCTCTCTTTTCTTTTTTTTTTTTTTTTTTTTAATGAGCTTCACCAGTTTGTTACTAATGCCCTGTAGAAATCTGGCAAGCGGCCAGATTTTATGTTACAAATTTTCTGGTTTTCATGCGGCATAAGTGCAACCCGTGCAGCCAGTGGGGATGTCTGTGTTACCAATCACACTGTAATGCCATTAAATAAAAAGGAAAAAAGAGCTAATTGAGTACCCTGCAGTCCTAATAATGGCATACTCAAAGATGATATAATTAACACTTTGCAGCTGAAGTCTTGTAAGAAGTCCAGTCTGTTGTTCAACCTCCCAAAGATGGAGTTTCTTAAAGCTCAGTGTGTTTGCCTTGGATACTGCCAGGTTGACATGTCAAGTGAAGGTTACACCACTGTCAAGGCACAGATAAGGTATGTCCTTCTCAGCAAGGAAGTGGAAATTCTCATAACATTTTGCTAAATATAAGGGCCTACATTTTCAGCAATGACTATGCCTCAGCTCTCGAACGGTTCTTCTTAAAGGGGCTTCTTTATTTTCAGAGCGTGAATACTCAGCACTTCAGAAAAGCCTGTTTTTTGGTTTTTTTTTTTTTTTAACTTGGAGGAGATTCCCATTCTGCAGTCACTAATTGATGCTGGAAACATGAGCTGATAGTACCAAGGGTCTTGATGGAAAGTCTGATTTGCAGAAATTTACAGTGAAAGAAGATTTAATTTAATCTCTCTTACTGTTTTAATTTGGTGGTAAGACAGATCTCTTTATGGATTGCCTAATAAGGGTGATAATTCTTAATGAATTTACAGTTCTGCCTAAACTCTCTGTTGAGCCTGGACTGTCAAAATGGCTTGGGCACAAGCCCTGTCTCAGGTGCCAGTTTCAGGTGGGCTTTAGGCAGAGGCTTTGGACTGTGTTGGCCCGTGGCATGGACATGACACAGAGTGGATAGTCCAAGTGTGCGATTCCCCGTCGTGTCCCAGGAGGTGATGCAGTGGCTGAAGTTCAAGAGGAGCCTTGTTCACACACCTCGCTAGGTCAGAGTGTGATGTGCCGTGAGGCACCGCGGTGGTTTTCAGAAGCTGCCCTTGCTGTGATGTCGGCTTGCTGAAAGCATCAAGAATCATGCAAAGCTTTGATGACTCCTCCCGGCTGTAAGGGGCTGTCTTGCTATTCTGCTCTCAGTAAGTAGCTGGAAAATATTGGGCCTCATCCCTAATCGCTATGAATTGGCAGCGCTGCTGCAGAATTGCTGCAATTGTACAAGTTTATATTGAGTCAGTGTCTGGGTTCTGGCTTCCTTCAGTGAATAACCAAGCTCAGGTACAAGCTGGAGGAGCACTGATGGGAAGAGTAGTGCTGTTTCAGGTCAGAGTCTAATCTGCAGAGTATATGCTTAAAGGGAAAAAAAAAAAAGTGTTGTCCTGAAGAGGTGACGCTGTTTATGTTTTGCTGAGAACAAGAAACTGGTTTCTCTTAATTAGGAAGTGGATGCTTTTACTCAGGAAATGGATGAGAACTTGATAAATTGCCATCCAAGGACAAATACAAAGGAAGCGTAACAAATACTCAAGCGGTTCTTTGGAAAGGAGTAGAAAGCCATAAACGGATGGGCTTCCAGCTTTATGCTTTGAGCCCAGAACATATTTAAAAGTCAGATTCACGGCTTTTAGAACAAACAAAACTCAGCTGATCTCAACTCTGTTCCTGCTGGAGCTGGTTTTTCTCCTGGGCCTTACATTGGACTCGGGTCACATGTCAAGAGATTGCACCGCTTGTGCAGCTGGAGCCTAGGCAGGATTTTCCAACCACGACTAACAAGAGTAGTGTCATGGTCTTCTTTTGAGCCCTCCCTCAGGGCTCTGCTCTAGGATGCTCATGGCAGCATGGCTTGAATCTTTATGGTTAGTTTCTTTATACAAAAGTCATATACAAAAGAAAAATCAAGTGTATGAAATCTAGTGAAATTCTGAAATGCCACAGGCACTCCAGCAAGGTGCGCTCAACTTTTGGTTAGCAGGGGCAATGGGCAGGAGAGAGCTGGAATAACCTACATAAAGAAAAAATGTACTCGGTGCAATATATTTATGCAACTGTAGCTATCAGAGTATACACACAGCAATAGTGTAACCGGGAAAAGGAATATCATTGAGACAAACTGCAGAGGTCCGGTATTATTGGCCTGAGCTGGTAAATGTGCAGAACCTGGCTTTAAGGGAGCAGAGAGAGTGCTTCCAGACTGATTTCAGCTCATGAGGAACCGCCTACAGCATCTCTGCTCTCATAGCCCCCTGTCTGGAGACTTCATCTATGGAGAAACAAGAGCTGATTGTACTTATCTTTCTTCCTTACATAGTTACAGTTTATTTTCAGTTGACAATGTGAAAAACAAAGGAAAAAAAATCCCAACAAAAAGCAAGTTGATAAAATACCAGTTGAGCCTGCTGTTTTATTGAATGATTGTAGTTGATGGAACTATTTTATTCTCTGTTTCCTTTTGCTCTGAGGTCGCAGAACTTCTTGATGATGAAACTGGGACAAATAATACCATTCTTGGGAATAACATAAACTCAGATAAATAATCTACAAATACTTACCTGTATTTTAAAATTACATTAGTTTATGCTTCTTTTATATTAACTTTAGAAGAATATTTCTAGAAGAATAATAATTTTGCCAAATATTCCCAGAAATCTCACATTTAAATGGATATCAGAAGTTATTCAAAGGGAAGAGATTTCAAATCCTTAATCTGAGTGTCTGCATCCAGTCAAAATTGGTCAGACTTCTAAAGTCAGACATTTGCAAAGATGTGCTACTGACCAGCTGCTGTCAGGGATCTTGACAGAAACTGTTTGAATTATCAGGAAATAAATTATAGTAATGTTGAATGATGTCTGTGTAATCCATCTGTGGACAAACGAAAAAGAAGCATGATTCATGGAGTGAAATTGTTAATTACAGGTTGAATTCTATTTAAGGACAAATAGAGACTCTAAATATACATGTCTAGAAGCTGGGTCTCGGCGCATTTAACAGCGAAGCTTTAAAATCTCACTACCAAGGACATCCCCCGAACTGGGCATCCCCATACTTTTCAGAATGATAATACAGGGTGCTTAATGCTACTTCAGTGGCCCCAGCAGAAATAGTGATGCTCATGTGTGGTCGTTGATGTGATATGCTAATTGCTGTGGTGCGTGTCTCAGATACCGAAGTAAAAGCCCACTGGGTCCAGAAGTTTCCAACACAGCGTGTTTGTACTGTGCTGTTTGGAGCCGCTGCTGTCTGCTTTTTATCATCCGTGTGTGGCTCAAACTGTGCACCCCTCCAGCAGCCCCAGGACTGAAGCATGTGTAAATGGATGTTCTGTTTTCCCCTCCCTTTCTTCTCTCTAGACTATCCTTTAAGGTTTTACATAATTTACATAGAAATAATTTGTTCCACATTTTAATAATTTCCTGTGTAAGTAAGAAGACCATGGGGCTTTTCTGTTCTACACTGAATATATCTGAAAATGTATCTCCGTTGCGTGTGCTGTCTGGGCTGAATCTGACCTGTTCAGGCTGGGGTTTCTCAGAAGGACCCACATATCTTAGTACAAGGAGTATATCAACTTGATAGTATTTGCTTTCAAAATTTTTCTAATAGTTTTTGAAAACTACCATCATAGTCTCATGGTTGGAGGAGTCATCGGGTGTCTTGGATCCTTGTACAAATATGTTTCTCAACATAATGGGAGAATCTTGTAATTAAACTCAACTGCGTTTTATTTATTGATGAACACTTTTCTTTAGCTGATCTGAGGTCCACTGAAACTAATAGAAGCATTTCTGTTAAATGGCAGCAGGTTTTGGGTCCAGCTCTTACTGGAAGGATCTCAGCTCTTCCAGTCTACCTAATATTAGTGTCAGGGCATTTGGAATAATCATTCATGTATCATTTACAGCTCTGCATCTTCAGTTAATTTGGCCCACCACCTTCGTGGCAAGGTCTGAATCTCTCCTGATTACCTTACTGCTGCTTCTGCGCCAGCTGGAAGACATACAGAGGTGTGGCTTGTCCTTGCAGGGTAGTTTTGTGTAGGAGACCCCCTACAAAAACCAGTTTGGGCTTCTTGCATGACAGGATGTAGCAGTGGCCATAGGCACAACATTATTTCACATTTTACACAGAATACGGCCGTTTTCTGTCTCTTCCAATTATTTGTTCTCCTCCTCTCCCTTTGACATGGTTATAATATTCTTAAAAGTTGACATATTTATTACATTAGAGAAAGAGTCTCCCTTTATTCACAGAACAGCGTAATTATATGGGCTGTGAACAGAAAAGCTTTGTGAAAGCCTGCTAGTATTTTGCCGTGTCTCAGCTCTTAGTTGAACAAGGACTGCTTAGTTTTCACACCGTAGGCATCTTGGCTTCTTCTGAGATGTGGCTCTGAGCTTCTGCATGGTGGGCTGGATGGTGCTGGCTGGCTGGCCGGCCTTGGGCAGATGTCTACCCAGGGGTCCAGTGCTTTAGCTGGGAGATGTTTCAAGGGCTGGCTGCAGCTGGTGGCCTTGCTGGTGGTGCCTGTGGCAGAATTAGGTGGCCAACCTACCAGAAGCCTGGTGAGGAGAGCCAACGTTTTGTATTAGGCAGCCTTTTTGAAGATTTGCTGAAAACAATGGAACCTAAAGCTTTTTATGAAAACAGTGACTTTTTGAAGATCGTTTTTACTTGCTGATTTTTTCCCCCCCCTTTAAAGCCCCACACATGACTTTATCTGTCAGGAAAAGAAGTAATCTGTCACTAAATTGTTGCTGTGACTAATACTCTTTGACTAGACGTTGTGAGTCCGTCAGCTCAGGGAAAGTGCTCTAAAAGCCCTGAACTGGGGATCCTCTTTAGCAGGAAAAAAAGAGGGGCAATGAATATTGCTGATCAAATGATGTCCGTCTGGGAAAGGTGTGGGGAAATAATACTGTACTTTATCACCAATGCTGTTGTTGACAAAAGGCTTCCTATTCCTACTGTGTACTTTATCAAATAAGAAATGAGATTAATTTCAAGTGGCTTTGGGGTTTGCAATGAGCCCCGCAGTGCTGCAGGCTGGTGTCGTTCCCCGACAGGAATGAAGGCATTTCTAGAGTTTTGTTGTTAATATTTTACAGTAATCCTAGAAATTGTTTTTGGTTTTACTAATAGAAACTTACTATTATCCCTTCCTGCAAATGGTATTTATAGGAGATGGATAAAAACAAGCCTGAGGCCAGAGCCTGGGTGGCTCAGGCCAAGGCACTATCCTTTTCCTGTGCCCATTTGGGATTTTAGCCCCTGAGACACCCACGGTGGGAATGTACGTGGGCAGACACGGAAATCCTGGAGACCTGTTTCCAGTTCTGACATGAGAGGCTCATGTTATGGCCATCTACAGTGGCTCCATCCTCATTCAGTTAAATCTGAGCTTTTTTGGGTCAAACAAAAATCGATCAGTACTGAATTCTGCCTCAGGAGTGTCAGGGGGAGAAAAAGCGCATGCAGCACCAAATCACTACAGCTGAGCTCCTGACTGGGAAACTGCTGTTCTTTTAGGGTTGAAATGAAGATTGAATCTTTTGGGTACTGAGCTGAACCTTCAAAGCTTCAGACCTCTGAGTGGTGCTTGTAACATCAGCACCACTGTCCTCTGACTTTGAAAGTGGGTTTCATTTCAGTCCTTTGCCCCAGCAGTATTTTCTAACCCTCCCCTCATTATGCAGCTCTAAAGACGGGGCACCAGCCGTGTTGCTGCTTGCTTATTGCAACTCCCATGCAGTCCGGCAAATGATAAACAAAAGTCTTTTGTATAATATTAATAAGCTTTCAGCACTTCTCAGTGTGGCCTGTTGTCATCAGAGTAAATCATGTGTATCAAAGGCCCTTACATGTGAAAGTTTGTTTTCATATCTGGCCAGCTTTTCTATTCAAGCCCTTTTATCATCTTGTAATAAAAATATTTGTTTATTTTTTCAATAGCGCTTCAGTCATGATACAGGAACTGCTTCCCTGAATAGAACAGCACTTTTCTAAGGAGCTTTCTTTGAAATCATTTTGACTGGCCCCTCCTAGCTGCCAGTGGACTTTGAATCCTGTTTACATTAAAACAATAGTAGCAGCTTCATAAATAAACAGGCGCACACATGCCTCAAAGCCATCTTGTAATTGAAAAGTTAAAGTTTTCTCCTGGTCAGGCTCCTCTATTTTATCTAGCTCACTGTGGTTTTGAGCTAAATTTACAATCAAAATTCTGGCTTTATACTTGATGCATAGATCATATTCTACTGATGTGTCCTACAGTGAAAGTTTTGAATGAAAACATTGAGGTTCTGCTGTGTCAATATTTTAGAACCAGCAGATATTTGCTAATACAAACAAACACTTTTCTCTCTCTCTCAAGCTATGGGGATAACATCCTGTCAATACCTGTGAGTAAATAAAACCCTGAGACCAAGCAACCTTTTATGTGCTCTTGAGCTACTGCTACCTTTCTGTTTGCTTTCTAGCTTTTCTGGTGGCTGGCTGCAAATGCCAGGTGATGGAATTAAGGAGATGATAGAGAGATTTAATGTGTTGGGTTGCCTAACAAGTACTTGTCAGGGGTCTTTTAAATCTCTCGTGTCTCAGGTTCAGTGTTTGCTCCTGGGCACTATAGGAAAGTTTCTTGTGCTTAAATTTTAACCCTTTTACATTTTCTTGAATAGTAAGCCCCTTTTTATCATTTCCAGCAGCTTACTTGTAATTTCATGTTCAGAAATAGGATGCAAAAGCACTTAAGTGACTCCAGAGTTTAAAAAGGCCTGGGTAATACTGCAATCGGAATTCAGCCAGCCTGGAGTCCACTCAGACCAAGTGGATGCTGCATTAACTGGGCAGGTAAGGAGCTGCGTCTCTACACCCAGGATGTGGCCATGGGTGTGATAAATTATTTGTCTCGAGTTAGGCATTGGTCTTAAGAGCAAACTCATGCTGCTGTCACATCTGCGTGGCCCGGTACCAGCAGAGCTTTGCACACACAGGTGTGCTTACCCAGAAGAATCTGCATGTTGGACCAGTTGTCAGTTTGCTGGCCGTGGGCTTACCAGCATCTTTACCCTTTTACTGCCACACAGAGCTGTGAGTATAACGTGACTCTGGATGAAATGCTGTGCTTTCCATTTCCTTCTGGGAAAAGATGCCCATAATTTGTAGAAAATTTCTGGAATCAAAGGAAAGGGAGTTCTTTAAGTTGCACTGCTTATAATCAAGCTCCAAACTCAGAAACTTGATAAAATACTTTTAGCCTGGACTATTTATATTTCTGCCCCCCATACAAGTGGAACAATGGCATCTCTAGCTGTCCTGATATCCTTCCTGGTACATCCAAAGGAGCAGAGGGCTGGGAAAATGGCTCAGCGGTTGGTTCAAACACCCCATGCTTCTCTCATTAAGAGAGAGGTTTGGAAACATTTCCACAGCTCTAATTTGATCTCTGGGAAACTGAAAGGTTAATTGCACAATGTACAGGGGCAAAATAGATTTCCAAGAACATCTGGCACTATATTATTGAGTCTGAAATGAGATTAAAGCCATTCTTCTGGGACACAAGCTCTTGCCAGCCACCATGGGGAAGGTGTACAAACTTTATCTGGGTTTAATGAAGACATGGTGTGTATATTTATACACGCACACATGTGTTGGGGTTTTTTTTCCTCTTCTTTTGTCTATGGCCTGTGATATCTGGGCTTGGTTTTACAGGTTTTTCTTTTCATTTAATTTCCACAAGTCCCCATTTTTGTTCTTGCAACAAATCTGTATTGCAGGGTATGTGATCTTCTCCCTTCTCTTTAAAAATAAATCATCAGGCATCTTTCCTCTCTTCTCTGCCACCATCCTTCTTTGCCACTTAGCAATAATCTGATGCTACAGAAAGAAATCATGAAGGAGGGAGTATCAGGGGACACAGTAATAGCTTTTGAAAGTCACCAACATTAAAGGTCAAGGCAAACATTTGCCATCTCTTAAACACCAACTTTATTCTTAAGATATTTGGGAGTGTAATTAGGGATGGAAGAAACATTTGAAAAACGTGAGCTCCGCTTGTGTCCAAGGTGGTGGGGAAGACGACATGTCAAAGGGGTGCAGGGGTGGGAGTGGGCGGTGAGGAGGTGACTCATTTCTTCTCAGGGAGTTCTCCTTTGCTGGGGTCGGCTGTGATCTACACACTCTTCCCCAGCCTTTCTAAGGATGAAGGAAGAATCAGCGGAAGAAACGGTAATGAATAATGATTGCAGGATCATCTCTTGTACTGGAGGAGTCCAAGTGGAGAGACCTTCTCTGAGCCATCCGTTTCCCCGAGTGGATGGCTTACTATTACTGGCTTATCTGCCTGATATGTGACACTCCGGTACCTTTAATATGTCACAAGTTCTGACAGATTTGGCAGGTCTTTAGCTTGGAGACCAGCTGCAGAGCTGGGCGGGTGAGGAGACTGTAGAGGGCAGTCTGAGACCGCCGGTGATGGGCTGCTGCATCTGCTGGAGGTGTGCGGGGTCTAATATCTGCCACCTGTGGGGAAGGAGTTCTGGGGGAGGGTGCAAGAAAAAAAAATAATGGGGAAACCGGTCTATTGGATTTAGAGAAAATGTCTATTTGGCTTCACCTAAAAGAAATTCTTTATAAGATTTTTGGTTTTTTTTTTTCTTCAAACTCTCCCCTTCCCCCAGCTTGCTCTGTTTGAAAACAGCTAACGCTGCTACTGGCTGAACAGCATGTTTTCACGCTGCAATCACTCTTCGAGGGAGAGAAGCAAGTTGTGTAAATCCTTCTGCTGACAGTTGAGATGAGTTTTAGTCCGTTCACAATGGGTTTGACTTCACCACACAGTGAATGAACGTGACAGCGAGCAGGGGTGGCGTTCTCCAGACACGGCTTTACTGCTCGCCAGTGCTGCAAGGTAGACAGAGAAATCCCAGTACCCGAAGTAGGGGTGCTGCCAAAGCAAGCAGCAATGATGGATGTGGTCCCCCTGCAAGGGGAGGCAGGGCACAGCGTGCAAAACAGACCAGTGCTGGACCTGGGCAAGCATTTTTTTGCTTCCGTGTTGGAGTGCAAAGCAAACTTGTAGTTAGGCAAAACTCTTCAATTTTATTTTTTTTTTCATATTTTTGGCCATCTGTGAAGTATGAGAGATTGAGGCTTGACGCTATCTCCTTACCAGCCCAGGTAGCTCAGTCCTGCCAGTCTCACCAGGGAAATGTGGCATAGCCTTAGTGGTGATAGTAGCCTTTAAGGCATGGGGAAGTCTTGGCAGTTCTGTTAAAGGTGGCCACAGGACTGTCTAGCGGTGGGGTCACCAGGAGGGGAGCTTCTGAGCACAGTCTTTCCTCTCTTTTGTTGACCTTTTTGTGATCCGGGGCGGCATGTCTGAGGTGTCTCATATTGTCAGTGAAAAAGGAGCAGGCTCTGGGATAATTGCAGTGTCAAATCGGTCTCACTTTGCTGCATAAAATCCTCTATAAGGGAGCATCATCTACATTGATAAGCTGGGGAAAAGATCAGTCCTGTCTTGTGAAATGCCCCGCAGTAAAGTTTTTAGCTGCTCTTTGTTTTCTGCAGTCATCGCAGGAAGAAAAAGCTACTAGTAAACACACTGCTACCCAGTTTTCTTCTCCAGATCTGTTTCTACCAACTTGATTTCTGTAATTACTCTTTACGTAGGCAGGATCAGTCATGCAGAGGCTGCCCCTGTAAACACCTTCATGCATATTTTTATTCATGTTAATATTCTCTTAGATTTCATTGAAACAGTTTGAGCTTGTAAAGCCAGAGTCTGCAGAATTTGGTCCAGAAGTTAATTTGATTTTAAATACCCCTTCTTTCTAATAAGTCTCTGTAAGGCAGGGTTTTTTTATGTAGCTGCCCTGGTTTTGATACTGCCCATTTGCTTACAGTATGCATGGTATTTCTTGCCTGTCTTCTGAGGGGACTTAGTAGTTGCCATTATTAATTAAGCTTCACAGAGCTCCCTTGGAGGGGATGAGTAGCTTAGAGCCTGTGTAAACTGAGGCAGAACAAAGCCAAGAGATTGTTTTCCCTTAGGTCTCACGGCAAGCCTCTGGCAGAGCTGGGAATGCGACTCAGCTTTCCTCGTCCCCAGCCCTCTTCTGTAACCATAGGCAAGCTGGAGCAAATTAAACCCAGGCAAAGGCGGGTACAACTCCCGTAGCAAGCGGGGAGAATTGTGCCCATTGCACGAGCTCTGCGTTTGGCCCATTGCCTGCGCGCTCCTAGAATAACAGACATATGGAACATGTTGCCAAGTTAGGCCCTTAAATCAAGCTTTTATAAATGAGTTCAGGAGGAAAGGAGACATATTTTATTTCTGCAGAGAGAGAGGGAGGATTGAAGGAGGTGGTGTTCAGCTAACCCCAAAGGGGGAAAGTTTATTAGGCCAAGTGGCCTTTTCCTTCCCTGTAATGCCTTCGGTTCATAACTAAGAATTCACTTTGCAAAAAGATAACAAAATACCAGCCTTGCTTCCAAGTCCGTGTTAACACTTTCATTTCAGGTGATCAAATTCTGGTAGGGACCCATGCTGTATCCCAGCTGTTAGACCAGCTAAGCAAGAGTCTGTGGTACCGCCTGCGCTGGAGGAGGGAGGAGAGCTCCATTTTTAGGCTGGAGAGCACATATTCCACGCGGACCTCTTTTGCAACAGAGTAGGGGTCCAAGAATCCACTTAAGGCAAAAGAATGCTGCCATGTTAAACCCTTGGCTGTAAGCCTCAGTCAATTGCCAGCATCAACAATTGCTTTTCCCATGAAAAAGGACATTTTCTGCTCTGGCAACGTGAACGTTTTCTATCTGAGTGAAAATGCTGCCATAAGGCTTTGCAGAAGCAAATGCCTGCTTTTAAATCAAGGCAGACTGTGCTGATACAGGGCATGGCTTTGCAGTGCCAACCTATGCTGCCTTAAAGCATCTGCAGCCCCACTCCCCCATTCTCTTTACTTCTGAGCTCTGACAGGGTCCTCTCTGGTTTGTTTTTTCTTCCCGTTTTCTTTTTTCCTTCCTTCGCTGAGCGTAGACTTCTGAAGTATCTGGGTGTAACATTGTGAGTTGCTCAGATGTGATCCATCTACCTCTGCTTGACCTCCTCTTACTAAAAATGAGCTTTGGTGGAATGGAGAATTTTAAACCAGACTGAGAGTTTGGAAGTCTGCAGTCCCCAGCCATACCTGTGTATCCCGTGTGCTTTTGTTAATTGATGCTGAATGAGAGAAAGGGAGACAAGATGGCTTACAGCAGGAATGAGGTGAATTGGTTGATTGGTTTTTAAAGCCAGAAAAAGGGGGAAAGAATCTAATTTGTATGCGTTAGGATCTTGTAAATCCCTCAGAAGCATAAACGACAGGACTACATACTTAATGTCGGTGTTTCTAAGTAGGGAAGTCCTACGTGCTTAGTCAATCTCTAAAGGAGTGTTTGAGGTAGTCACAGTCTTGTGTCTTTCCTCTTCACTGTTTTTGGACATTTTCTATCATACTTAGGTAGAGGTTCACTTGTCTCGCAAAAATAGATATTTCCTCATGTAAACAAGAGGTTTACTACCTGGCTTTGTTTGCTGTTCTGTCAGAAATGAAAATTTAACACAAACCCCAGAATTACAAGTCATTCATTCAGGATCTACATATAGTCTATATGACTATAGTCTGTAAGTCAGACTTCAGGTCTTGAAAGGAGGATGCTCAAAACGAACACTTTGAAAGTGTAGTGTTGGCTGAGGTATATTCACATCTCTTCTTTGGGGAACAAGCCACGCGTTAGCCCTAGGTGGTTTGGGGAGTAGACAAAAGTGTGTTTTTCAGGCGTCTTATTCATGACCAAGAATGCAATCAACTCTGTTCCTAATAGCTTCTGCAGACTCCTCCCTTTCTTCATTTACAGAAGGAGCACCTGCATGAGGAAGACAGGTGATAAGAACGATAAGAATCAAGCTGCACCAAGTGGTTGGCAGAGACACCTAAAACCACGTTGAACTATTTACCCCATTCAGTCATTTAGCAACTGAATGGTATTTTTTGAATACAGTAAACAGCAGCAGTTTTCATTTATGCTAACAACTTCATCAAGTTCTCCCAATAGCAATCTTCATACGCTAATGAGGTAAATCTCAGCCCTGCCCCTGTGCCAGGTGGATAATCATTACAACATCCACTGTGTAGGTGGCTGCGTGTGCACAGGTCTAGTGACTTTCTGGAGATAAAGAGCAGGTCAGAAGCAAAGCATGAGTATCAGTTTCCAGACTTTGTGCTCCTCTTTTCTAGCTGCTAGAGCTGAAGCAGTCTTTATTTAGGGTTTAAAACTCAAATCCACCTGAGGACTGGCAAAGGTCATCTTTGTCATTATCAGAGCTGCTGAATCAATTTTTTCTTTTTTCAGTAAACCATTTGATTTAATGATCTCTTCCTGTTTCTTAGCTGGTCCTGACAATGGCAAGAGTGTTCCTTATTTACAAACACTCGCCCAGCGATCTAAGGAAACTAATCCTGAGCTGTATGCAAGGTATCTGCTCTGATGAGTAGCTTTTTGTGCCTTGTGTTTGGGTTTGGTTGTCTGTCTCGTGCAATACTTTGCACTCTGACTGGATGACAGAACTAGTTTAAGCAGAAAATAACCAGTATCAAGTTTACAGCAAATAGAACTGAGTATTGACTGTCCTTATTTGCAAGTGAATGTGTATATTCATACGGAGAATAGATATTCCTTAGATCATAGAATCATAGAATCATAGAATGGTTAGGGTTGGAAGGGACCTCAAAAGATCATCGAGTTCCAACCCCCC
>JAOXNO010000024.1:18541924-18556569 GCA_028565335.1 Limnodromus scolopaceus | reverse complement strand
GCCAGGCACAGAGGTGAGACTGACCGGCCTGTAGTTCCCTGGGTCTTCTTTGTTCCCTTTTTTGAATATTGGGGTTAGATGTTAGGTTTGTTCAGTTTTCTTCTTCATCACTCTATTCTCAGCTAACAGTACTTTTTCTCCTAAACGTAAAAAACTGGGGGAAAATAAACTCAGGCTGCTGGTAACACAAGACATGACCCTAGTGAAGAAAACATCCCAACTGACTGCAGCTATCTGATTTTAGATAGTCCTTTGCATGAATGCTCCCCAGTTGCTGCTGAACAGAGGTTGTATATTTCAATTACCCTGCATCTTGAGAATAAAAATACCCTTAGCAGTGCATTTTTGTGCTATTGTTTAGGGAGGTTATCAAACGTATCAAACATTCTTGACCACTTTCTTCTCTGGCCACAGAGCAGTTTGTTTTGGCAATGTCGTGAAGATCCTTGGTTAGTGCTGACTTCGCTGCTGATTGAGGCTAGCTGAGACTCCATCTACTGTCTCCCTCAGCATTTCATTCCTCTCATTGATGTTTTGAATGAGTGTTGAAACCAAAAATAAGAAGTTCACTCTTAAAATTGAGCATGTTCTCTATTACTGCAGAAGTCTCCTGTTGGTTGATAGCTGGAGTTTTTGTATTCTGAGGAGGAATAAGCTAACACCAGCACTTGGAGACATCAGTATATCTCTCCAGAATGGCCCAGAGAGACCATCCATCAGTCAAGAATCTGGAAGAACTTCATGGGACTGATTCTTATTCTATTCATATTTATGTATGTTACAGCCCTTTATGTCAGCAGTGACATAAAAAAGGTCTCCAAAAATGTGTAAATTACATAAAATCCTACTGCTAAAGCTTTTCTCTACTGCTCAATTCTTGCATGCAGGGATCAGTCCTTCCATTTATACTGTTAACAATCAGCTAACTTAACCCCAATCTGTAGATACAGATTTTAAAAGAGATATTTCATGCTAATTAAACAGGAAAAGTAGCAAATGGAGCCTAGTATAAGAGCACATGGGGGAAAGACATCCTGCATAGGACATCTGTAACTCCTGGCTTGACTGACAGTCTGTCCACATCCTCAGCTGGTGATTGATAATGCAACTGAGAACATTTTAAATGAACAAAAGTGCATATAGTTGCTTTTGGCCTCCTTTTGAAGTGCTTTTAGAGCAACAGAGAGCTGAAAAGCCACTCCCTGCAGCTGCAGCGGGGACACGAAGAAAGCAGCTGCAAGGGTTTGTTTTCATATTTCATACTCGTCTGCCTCCCAAAGAGGAATGCTGGAAGGGAGCTGGTGTGGGATCCCTCACCTATGGGGCATGGGCCGAGCCTACGGTCCTTGCTCAGGCAGAAGTCCCACTGATGAACTTCAGGCAGCATTTCAGGCTGCAGCCTTTGCTTTCAAAGGGAAGGCTGGCTTTTGAGCACAAGTAGAGAGCAGTCGCTTGCCAGCCATGAAATGGGCTGTGAACCTGTTTGTGCGTGCACTTGCTGCAGTCTTTCCAGTGGGAGTGAGATATTTCAGTCAATCTAGGATTAAGCAGACACAGTTTACTCTGGATGGCTGCACACATGGGATTCATGCTTTTCCTAGGGCCTGTCTCAGTGTTAGCTGAGGGCAGTGGGTGCAGCCCTGGTCGTTGCTATCAATCCTAATCCAAGACCAGTCTGTCTGTCTTGGTTTCCTTCAGGAAGACCTCTTTGAAAAAAGCCAGCTGAGGCCACGTTTTCTTCTGAGCACAGCTTGGTCCTGACTTCAAGGACTAAGACTAACATGTATCTTTGTCCTCCTGTTAACAACCTAGTGGACGGTTCTGAGTAAATGTGTCAGAAAGAGGTCTCAAAGTTATACAGTTCCAACATGCCTTGTCAAAAAAAAGGCAGCAAGGTAGAGGAGAGAGACCCTATTAGTGTCTCCAGTGGGGAAAAGGCTGGGATTTGAGCTTGTGCTGTATTAAATTCCAAAGTGTCCACATGAAAGAGCCTTTAATAGTGCCCCGAACTGGAAGAAGCATTTATCAGAGCTTACATCTTTCTAAACATGAGGGAACCTGATCTTGAGAAACAAACCCAGATTTCACACATTCTGTTGCTCACAGATTTTTATTTTTTTATTTTATTTGGGGAGTAAAGTAGCTCATGCTAATAGCAACACTGGTCTGAGAGTGAAATCCATGTATGGATACCTGTGGACTTAAGGATTTAAAGCTGTATTGAATCTAGGCTGCCTGGAACGGACCCTTTTGTAAATAATGCTTTCACTGGTGGCAGTAGGTTTCAGGTGAGGAAGAATTCTGAAAGAGTTCATTGCTCCATGTTGAGCACTCAAAAATTCCCACACTTGCTGCTCAGCTCCAGCTGGGATGAATAGCTAGGAAAGTGGACTTCCCGTACCAGGCTCTCTTGAAGCCGGGGAGCAGTTTCCCTCATAGCACTCCCTTCACTCAGCTCAGGCTAAGAGAGTTTTCTTTCCTGTTCTCCAGCTCACCTAATTAATTTTTACCTGAACCTTATCCAAACTATCTGAACTTCTGCTTTCACAACTGCTTGGAAAACCTCAGACTTTCTAATGACATTTCCTTTTCCTTCTGTGTCTGCCTGGGCCAGTAACACCTCAAGAATAGCCTTTCTTAAGCGTGTCTGTATTTCTACTTCTTAGTAATTAGTGTGTGAGTTCATTAACGATTCAAAAAAAGTTACTAAGATATTTTTAAATCTGCATGAGGTTCTTTCCAAGTCCAAATTTTGACTTGAACTTGAAAACTTGAAAAATTATTTAAGGCTTTTTCCCCGTGTCATGGGGAAATTTGGAAGGGACTTTGAGGCTAAACATGTTCAGTCTTCAAGGTATTCCTGTTCTCATTCTCGACCCAATTTTTTTATTTTTAACTTAGAATTGCAAAATGATGTCAACGCGGGGAATGATAAGCTTGTTCACTCATAATGGAGCTGCCTTTTGAAAATCAGGCTGATGACACCAGATTCCTTTCAAGCCTTGGCACTGAACAAAACATGCGAAAAGGGAAGCAGAGACCCGATTCCCCCTGTGGTACACGGGGGTAAGGCCAGAGTGACTTAAATACCCACGGGCTTCACTGACCTTCTTGGCATTTATCTTGGTTTATAGAAGTAAAATAAAACACAATAAGGGCCAACATTTTGTGGCAATATTTTACTTGGAGAAGATCAAAATTCTAGCTAATGTATGGGAATTATAGGTCAGGGGATATTAGACCAGCCTTTTAGAAAAGCCACAAACATTTGGCTCGTGATTACACAACAAATCTGTGAAAGTTTTGTAAGCAACCAGTTGTAGGTATCAAGTTATGCAGAAAAGAAAATAAAGCCCATTTCCTCCATGGCAAAATAAATAATCTCAGTAATGAGAATGATAACTGAAGTTCTAAAATGGATATGAAACCATGTAATGACCCATATTGACCCAGGTAATGAATCGCATAACAGGAAATAAAATAGTAACAGAAACTCTTTCAGAGGAGTTGGGCTTTTGCCTTTATTCTTTATGGCTTTGTCTAGATGGTCATTAGATATCATCTTTAATAATGAATTATTACTGAATTTGAACCCGGCAGTGTCATTTTACCAGGTATTTTTCCTCCTTAAAACCCTCAATTATGAACAAGTTCATTTAAAATTCTGTTTTGTTAGTTTTTGACTCTGAGCCCACTTCTTTCTAATTGGGCCCTAAAATTTTACTGTTGTTGTTTTGCTTGGATTTTGCTGAGTTTTTTTTCAGGGGGCGGGAGGGGGATCGCTTTTGTTGCCGGGTATGGATTTAGTCTCCTTACTTTCTGTTGTGGGTCCTTCCTAACACCTCGCCAATGTGTCTGCCGTGGGTTGGACGCCTGGCCTTGGCACTGTTCATCTGAGAAACCTTTTGGCAGAGGTTGTGAAAGGTTTTCCGTTTGTTGCAGAAAGCGTGCGAAGGCTGCAGAGAGATGGCAGCTGATTCCACGCCGTAACTCCCCACCACCGCAGACACCAAAGGGGAGCAAAGTGGGATGCTACAAAAGAAACAAACGTTTGAAATTGGATTCACACTGTTAGGATTAATGATAGGAGGTAGAGGAAAACTGGAGCGGTGTTCCTAAGCCAACACATTTGAATGATAAATTGCATTAAGGCACTGAAAAGAACAACAGCTGCAGTCCATGAAAAGCCAAATTTATCTAAATTTCTCCAGCTGATCAGTCAAAATCATCACTGAGATTTCTACTTTGCTATCGCTTTTTACCAGAAAATGAGAGCAAGCAGAGAAGAAAAAAAAATCCTGAATATAAACATGTCTACATTTATTTTGCCAAATTTTTATAGCTAGTAACCCCTGGTGTTACAGAATTCCATGTTGCTGCTAGCAGTGGGGATTTTCAGTGGAACTTGTTTGGGAATATACATCCTTTTCCTAGGAAGGTGCAGTCTAGGGTGTCTTTAAATAAGCAAGAACTTTTACAGTGTGGAAATTCAGCGTTTAGATGAACTTTTTGGGTATGTGTTTTGAAGGTAAGCTCTGCAGAGTGCCAAGGCTTCTCGTAGGGGAAAGTAGGTAACTGTATGGACATGAATCAAGGCACTTGCAAAGGGCTGTCTGGACTCTATTATAGCAGCATTTATAAGTCTCCATCAAGTTGAGATATAGGAGGGATTGTTATCTCCATGTAACAGCAGGGTGACTGAGATGGAGGGGTAATTAAATAACTTTTCTGAAGTGTGTTGATCAACTGTAGCAATACAAGGATTTGAACCCAGTACTCTGGTGGGTCCTGTCCAAGACTGACTTTTTTTTTCTCCTTTCAAAACTAAGAAACAATAGACTTCCCACCCTTCTGTGGTCCCTCTCTCTAACCGTATGTGACCTAATGCTAAATCGTTCTTTTGCTGTTGATGCCTCCTCTGGGATCTGTGACGTCCATGAAGTGCTTTTCCTTTATGGTACATGTATTTGCTGCTGTTCCACAGAAACAAGAAGGGGTAGTGGGACGTGGTTACTAAAGAAACGAGCAATTTCTAAAGATGGGATATGTTAGTTTGTTTTGGTAAACACAGAATTTTCTTATTTGATATAATGTCCAAGACTATCCTCTTGATGCTTTTTCAGTGACCTCAGAGTATATCTGGAATAGGCTGTTTATCCTCTTCAGCCCCTAGACAGGGTCTGACCGGAGCGACATCTGCATCAAGAGCAGCTTTCCAGAGGGTAGTGGGAAGTGTCTGAAATTCTGTGATGCTACAACAGCAGAAAGACATTTCTGGGTTTTTGGTTTTCACGTCGATACCTCTGTAAGCAGGGATGCCCTGGGAGGATGAGGAGCTGCACACGTAGAAGGAGGCAAAATCCCCTCTCACTTTTCAGGCACGATCAACGTTATCGTCTCAGCCCGGTGGGGACTTGTTAGCTCTCCTGCCATGTGTGAGACACGCACGCCTTGTGGGTGACGTGCGTACCTGTGGTGCTCCAGGGTGTGAGCAAGGCCCTGACACTAATGTATGCAGGGACCTGATTTAAATGTCCACATTTGGCTGCTTGGGCAGCAGGTAGCTGCGCAAAGCTCCTGCATTAGACGGGTGGACAACGCATCATCTCCTGCCTTTGGGATAGACTCCATGAATCCAGTGTGGAGGAAAGGAGGGAGGACTGGCTCCTAAGCTTCCCGAGGGAGAGAACAGAAATAAAATGGGTGAAAGGAGAGGAAAAGGAAAATGTGGTGTTTCTCTTCTTCCCTTCACATGCCTCCAAGTGAGGGAGGAGCCTGGGATGAATTCAAAGTAAAAGAAGGAAGTCCAAAACATAGATTATTCTGAGCATCCCAGAAGGCTTAAGGGCAATGGCATTAGGGCAGCCTACATGAGATGGTTGGGTTTGCCTTCTGCAGTTCCCACAGCCCCATGTGTTATGCATCGGGTGCCATCTCCTTGCTTGGGATACCAGCCCTGCTCTCAGCTCATAGATGAAACAGTTGTGCAAAACCAGCTGTGTTCCCAACACTGCGAATAGAGCTGGAAATGATGCAGGCTCATTGCAGCTTCAGAAGTTAGGATGTGGCTGAATTTTGTAAGGGAACCTGTTGAGGCAACTAATAGGAAGAAGCTCATGAAATTCAGCAAGGCCAAGTGCAAGGTCCTGCACGTGGGTCACGACAATCCCAAGCACAAATACAGGTTGGGTGGAGAATGGCTTGAGAGCAGCCCTGAGGAGAAGGAATTGGGAGTGTTGGTGGATGAGAAGCTCAGCATGAGCTGACAATGTGCACTCACAGCCCAGAAAGCCAACTTGGTCCTGGGCTGCATTAAAAGCAGCATGGGCAGCAGGGCAAGGGATGGGATTCTGCCCCTCTGCTCCGCTCTGGTGAGACCCCACCTGGAGTACTGCATCCAGCTCTGGAGCCCCCAACATAAGAAGGGCATGGACCTGTTGGAGCAAGTTCAGAGGAGGGCTACAGAGATGATCTGAGGGCCGGAGCACCTCTCCTGTGGAGACAGGCTGAGAGAGTTGGGGTTGTTCAGCCTGGAGAAGAGGTGGCTCCAGGGAGACCTTAGAGCTTCTTCCAGTCCCTAAAGGGCGCCTACAGGAGAGATGGGGAGGGACTCTTGATCAGGGAGGGGAGCCGTGGGACAAAGGGGAAGGGTTTAAACTGAAGGAGGGGAGATTGAGATGAGATCTCAGGAAGAAATTCTTTGCTGTGAGGGTGGTGAGACACTGGCCCAGGTTGCCCAGAGAATCTGTGGCTGTCCCACCCATGGAGGTGTTCAAGGCCAGGTTGGATTGGGCTTTGAGCAACCTGGTCTGGTGGGAGGTGTCCCTGCCCATGGCAGGAGGCTGGAACTAGATGGTCTTTAAGGTCCCTTCTAACTCAAATCATTCTGTAATTCTATGATTTGAACCTCTGGTCAGCAGGTGTGTGTGATATAGCATAAAAGTATTTCATATTTCCTCCAGTCTTCTTCATTATGATGTGACTTAGTGCCCATAGTTTTATGGGAATAATATTATGCTAGATATGGATGTATTTTTTCCTCCTTGTATGGCATTAAGTATGTTTTGTTTAGGACTGTACACTTCCGCTTATGTGAATTTTTCTGCTTATAACATTAACCTTCCCAGAAGCTTCCCAACCTTGTGGGTTGGGAAGTAATTAAAAAAAATGGAAATGGTAATTTTCCTTCACTTGAATACTTTGCTGCGAAATGCAGCTGTGGATCACCCTAAGCAGCAATGTTCTTGTGGTATTTTCTCTAGTTGTTCATTAGGAAACGCTGTTCTCTCTTGTGTTTCCATCCATTACCATCCACTTGCCCAGCATCCGGAGCGGGGTCAGTGACACAAGGTTGTTCTGGTTTCCCAGTGCCAAGGGAGAGGAAGCCACCCCAAACCTTGACCCCCTTCCCTGTGTATTCACCCCTTCAAATTCCTGCCGCAACGGCTTCATTTCCTGACCAGCCCTGTAATGCCAAGAACTGAAGAGTGAGTGTTTTAACTGCCTTTTGTTTCAGCCCGTGTTGTGTTTATTTTATTTTCTTCTTTTTTGGTTAGGTTCTGCAGGGGTAACAAGGGCGTATTGAAGTGGCGACTCAGCAGCTACTCCGAAAGGTTAAAAATGGCCACTTTGGATTTGCAAAGTCAATGAGAGTTTCAGCTCTGACTCTGGTGCTGTTTTATGGGTGAAACTTTCTGCTGAAGAACGTAATATTCTGTTCTCTTGGACCACATTTACTTAGCATGATCAAAGGGAGGAAAGACTTGTTCTCTTCAGAGTAACTGAATTAAAAAAAAAAAGTATTTTGATTTGCCTGTGTTCATGTGTGATTCAGTCTTGAGGGCAGATTTTAATCTAGTCTAAACGTGTGTAACTCCGTAAAGTTCCCTGAAGTTGTGCTGATTTATAGCAGCCCAAAATCTGCCTTTTTGTGCTCACGTTGCACCAGCATTTGAATGATTGAGTATTGTTTGCAGGAATATTCATGGAAGACAAAATATATACTTTGTATATTCGTTCGTATTATTTGAGATGTATGCCATGATGGTTTCATTACTTAAGCCTTGTAATCAGATATTACAATGGTCACAAGATAGCATTATGTAAAAAAATACAGGTTTCCGAGTAGAATTTATCAATTTATTTTTTTCAAGAAGACTGACATGTCTTCTTCAATGAAAAATGCTTTTCATCAAATCAGTGGTGAAAAACAAAAACCCAAACGAAAAATAATTCAACATGTGGCTTGTTACTTTTCCATGGAAAATTAAAAAGGAGGGGAAAAAAAAAAAAGTGTGCTGGAACAAAAAAATATTTCCTGACCAGTCCTACGTAGGAATTCTTTTCCTCAACGTGTTGGTGCCGTTCCTCCTTTGCAGGAACACTTGAGGAGCTGCTGGCTTTGGAATGCAGTTCTTATGCAGGTTCTAGTAATGAAGGTTTTGCTGCCTGCAGCGTTAGAGACCCTGAACCTTTTCATTTATGAAGCAGTCAGGCCAGAATTAGTGTCCTTGTGTATACATCCCTCCGGGCACTTAGTGGAGACAAGCTGCTTTTGTCAGGTGGTGTATTTATTTTGGTTTTCGTAGCATTTTACGTATCAGTAGGAGAATCCCCTTTACTTCAAGTTTCCAGAAGCTTTAACCAGAAATAGTTTCTATCAAACCCTGCTTTTTGGCGTATGTTTTCTTAGCGTCTCTGTGCTTCTAGTGTTAATGTCTGTGCGTGTATAAAATAACAGGTATTCACTCTAATTTCACTTACCGTTCAGATCGTTACATTTACAGATATTTCAATCTTTTAATCTGAAATTCTTCACCTTTTTGCTAGAAAGTAAGTGCATTTATGTGTGGTATAATTTTCTTTGGAGGTTTCAATGGTTAGGATTTTTTTTTGGTTTTTTTTTTCTCTTCTCTGACGGGAGCATTTGTAGAGATAAGAAGGTTTGGATTTACAGAATTAACAAACCTTTAGGAAATGAGTCTGTTGCCCAGCTGGTTAGAAGGTTTGAGGGAAAATATTACAGGCATGTTTGACCCCAGTTATTAGCTGATCACTGGGGCAGGCAATTGAGTAGGCTGAGGAGTTGCACGATGGGGTTTTCTTGACTAAATCGTTAATGGGAGTTAATTTGAAACCTCTGTTTAAAAGAAGTAATTTCAGTGCTTATCTCAAAGCTTGCCTGATGATGATCCTGAGTACACATGGACACATATAAATACTCCTTGCAGAGCTAATGGACTCATTTCCTTAGCTTGGGTGCAACCTATTAGTCTCTCAGAAATCCAAGCCGCTAATCTGGGACAGCAATACCCTCGAACTAATGGAGGTTTTGAGGGCTCGTTGCTGCTAAATCTACAAGCATGCAAAGCTGAGGGAAGAGGAAGATTTATGATGCATCTTGCTGAATCCTAGTACACCTGTGGCGCGGTGACTGGTGGTTTTAAGTTTGATGATAATAGGGAAGGTCAGTCTGGTCACACAGGATTGTGTTCATCCTTGTTCGCTGTGATCTCTTTTGTGCACTTGTAATAAATGGTGTAAATACTATTCTGAATGTTTCGGGTATGACAGCTGTTAAATGTATCTAACTGAGGTTCAGTGTTACATTTGCGTACATCTGTGGAAGAGTAGAGCCTCTTAAAATGCATTTGGGCACGTAGTTTTGAAATTTGGAGCATAAATTTCACAGTTCACTTCGGCTGTTGTTCTGTCCACCACCCCTTTTCTGTTCAGCAAACGTTAGCAGGATAAAATTTTCCTTAAGCGCCTGCAGAAATCCTAAGGTACCAAAATTAAAAGGCTAGTCTGCTTAGGGCTCTGTGTTTAATGGAGAGGTCACTTCTGATGACCTAATTTAGATTTAAGTTTTGCGTTAAGGTGTTTCCCTGCTTATTCAGTGAGGGAGCAGAAGGAACGCCACGTACTCGGTGCGTGATCACCTCCTGCCAGAATTAAGTGGCAGGAACTGAACACTTGCAGACAGCTCTTCATCACTAGTAGGCAGAGACAGCCAGCTTTAAAACAGACTTAATATTTGTTATGAATTATGCACTCAATACTAGAAAATGAATTCTTAGTCTACCTCGTCATAGCTGTTTGAATGTGTTATTTCCAAGGAATAGTTTTAGATTCAGAGAAAAGAAAGCTTTTTACTTAATTCTTGAAATAGATGACTGGGGTTTTAACAGCATTGCCTACTGGCCTACTTCTGGCCTTTATCACAAGATGAATTCTTTGCTCCACTGATGCCCATGTCTGTCAAACTTAAGTGGGATCAAGATTTTACCCACAGTGTTTTCAGAGATAACAAGTTTGTTGAAATTACATATGCTTTGCAAATTCCAGCCTAGACTCTTACCAAGCTACGTTTGTTGTAGTTTAGAGGGATTTCTGGGGATCCCTTTTCTGGCAAGCAGTTTTGAGTCACACACTTTAGACAGCAGTCTAGCAGTATTACCCTCTAACTTGCCCATCTTCCTTATTGGATTAGTTTTATTGATTTCAAACCTTTGATCCTTGGTATCCCATTAGCTAATATAGTGATGTAGCTACATAACAGTATCTAAGGAGCGGCAGGTTGTAAACGAAGTACATACATCTTACACAGTGCTGTATATCATTACTTTATCTGAAGTGACATTGAATTTTGCGTATTGGGCTCCATCTTGGTATTGACTAGTCTTACACATTTTTTAGAAAGCAACCATAGCCAGAAGTTACACCCTGAAATAATCCTGCTGTGTGTCATTGCTTGTTTTTGGCCAAATTATTCCTTGGTCTAACTCCAATCAGGTCAACAGAATGAGTGACTTTTATCCCAGTAAGTGAAAAGAAGATGAATTTCCCCTGTGATAGAGCAGCAGAAAGAGGGAACACAGTTACCTTTTCTATAGGAATTTATCAGCTGTTGCTCATCAGCCTCACTGGACTTCTGCATGTCCTGACTCGCCACTCCTTAGGCTGAGTATGAACCTATGAGTGTGAACACACGCTGTTCTCACTTAAATCCCTGCTGTTGTGAGTCTGGCATCCACACAGTTCCTCCAGTTTCTCTGTTTTCAATTTGGATTCATCTCCATAAAGATAAAGCAATAACCTGATTTCAAGTAATATAAACTGTACAAAATTAAATCTTTGACATGGACTTTGAATACCGATATCCTGGTTTGCTATCTCACGTGGAAGGTGAAGGGAAATGAAAGGAGGAAACGTATGTATTTGAAATGAGATCTGCCCATATGCCACCACCCCCGCTTAATCACACACACCCCCCCCGCCATCACCACATAACAACTAATTTCCAGGCCATGAGTGCCTAATGTTACTCCAGTGTTTTTGGCCCTGGGGAAGAAAGTGTGTGTGTGGTGGCGGAAAGGGGAAGGCTTTCATTTGCTGACCTGAAAGAGCTGGATTCAAGAGCCTGTATTCAATATTGCCTTTGGTAATATGTAGCTTCTCCTACATATTTAGTCTCTGCCACTGGCTATCAGATCTCCCCCCAAAAGACTGTCAAGATGTCACGCCTAACAAGTAGAAATCACAGTCGTCAGCTTTACCTCTTTTGTTTTTACTTATATGCTTGTAGAAACTGGCAGTTCCTGCAAGCGTTTCTGTATGGGGAAAATGTGCTTGTGATGCAGATTGCTTTGATTCTCTGAAGGGTTTCACAGGCTCTGAGTCCGTCCCTGCAGGGAATTCTACTTTTCAACTCTCTCTGCTGTGTGTGCAGCTCTCTTCTGATCTGGGTTGTTTTATTAATTAAGATCTTTGTGTAGAGCATCACAGTTGAGCAGATACCTGCTAGTTTTCAAGGACTCAGCATAGAGGAAATCTGGCTCTCCAGAAGAGGAATAAAAATATTTGTAAGTGGACACGGACATTAGGAAATGACAGATAAGAGAAGGCGAGATGGATCAATAGGAAATTGCATGATAAATTATTTACTGTAAAATTTCTGGAGTGTGAATGAGAACTGTTGTTTGTAGATCCCCTGTGGCACTTCTGTATAGCGATTAGATTCTGTTAAACCTGACCTATTTCAACAGGTTGAATTTAACATTTTGCTGAATGAAAAGAAAGCGTGAAATCGACTGAATATGTTTTGTTTGTGAAAGACCTTGGTTTTGTGTTTTAAGTACACTTGAGGTGAAGTGCGTTGAGTAAGTATGGATTATTTAGAGGAAGAATTGCTGAGGATTTTATTAAACAAAACAGCAAGAAGCTTTGTCATTCCAAGCTGGAAATGATGCCTAGCTGAGCCAGTAAAACACACATCAAAGGTGTACATATGGGTTACATTTTAATATTCTTTCAATATTATTGTAAAGACCTGTTACTAATTTTAAACTGCATTGGTAAAAACTAATTTTTTTCTTTTTTTTGGTCTTTTCTTCTATATTGCTAAATGATGTAAATCACTAATGTCAATTTTATGCTGATTTATGCCAGCTGAGGATCTGGCCGTGAGAGAGATTTCCCCTCTGTATAATCACCCCAAATAGGGAAGGGAAAAGAGGAGGAAGGAATGGTGTCATCTGGAGATGTGAATATTTTGGCTGTAATACAACCCTGGAATAGGCTCTGATACAAAGATGGAAATATGGGGATTATCGTAGAAACTCTTGAGATAATCCTATAAATAGCAGAGGAAATTCTGGCTAGAAGTTGTCTATTGAAACCATTTTGGAATGAGACGGCTGACAGGAAGAGAATTTAAAACCAGAAACCACAAGGCAGATCCTCACCTGGTGTAAATCAGCGTAACTACATTAATTTCAGAGGCATTGACTTGAAAGAACTGCGATGATCTCCACCAGCTGAGGATCTACAACCATAGGTACTGGGTGCCAAATGCTCTCACTGACACCAGTGTAAATCTGGAGTACCTCAGCCGACTTGGTGGCGTTATTTTGGATTAACGCTACTGTAAATGGGTGTAGGACACAGTCGTTTGTGTTTGGAGAGTGAAGACAATTGATTCATAGGATGTGAAATGTGTGTTTTTAGATCAAGGAATACATTTACTTGAGAGATTGTTTTAGTCTGGTATTGCAGATGTAGGCTGTTTAACAACCAGGAATTTCCTCGTTCACCCTGCTGTTACAGAAAGGTGTTGACTCCCTACAAGCATTCACGATGGTCTTGGCCCTGTAGCTAGCACATCAATAAATAAGCTAATAAATTCTGCAAAAGAGGGGTGGAGAGCAACATTTCACTATGTATGTTCCCTGTGGGGCATTAATAATGACAACAGCACGCGGCCACTGCAGTTGACTGAGGTACTTCTGCGTTACACCAGCATCACCAAGGGAAGAATTTTTCCTTGTGGTGTAAAGGAAATGCTGGAGTCAGAAATGGGACTCTGGTAAGTGGGGGTGTGTGTGTGTTCACATGTATGTAGTAGGGTCGGTCCAAATTCTACACATGTGAACATGTTGATGGGAGGGGAAGCCTTGGCTCTTTGTTCAAAGCCATTGCTAAAGGACCAAGATTTTTAAAGTATGCTTTCATTTACAAGAATACATTTATAAACGCTTCTAAAGGCCTCAGTTTCCCAATATTTTCAGTAATGTTGCATCTATCGCCTACTATGTAGTACAATTTAGGGGCCAGATCAGGCCCTGAAAAATGTTAACTGTAAAATACTTCAAAAAAAGGTCACATAAACTAGGTCTTGTGCGGCTACTTTCCCACCATCTACAGCCAGGGGCTGTACATGTAGCAGGGAAGGACCTTCTTCAGCTGAGATTGCCCTGGTAGAAGCAGAAGAACATGTGGCTGTGCATTTCTAGCCGGCAATTCCTGATGGATCTATTATTAACATTACTGCATTAATATCTCCTGTGAGATTGCCAACGTGAAGTGG
Source organism: Limnodromus scolopaceus (assembly GCA_028565335.1). Classification (NCBI taxonomy): domain Eukaryota; kingdom Metazoa; phylum Chordata; class Aves; order Charadriiformes; family Scolopacidae; genus Limnodromus; species Limnodromus scolopaceus. The sequence continues at coordinate 18,542,702 of JAOXNO010000024.1, read as the reverse complement.
TTTTCAAACCATGGCTAGTTATACTGTGCCTTTAACTGTCCTGCTGTGCCTCTCTTTTTTTTAAGTGCCATGCTTTTTAGCTGCTTACACGTGATAACTGCGTTTCAAGGCTGCAGTGGAGTTTACAACGGATGCTTTCATCACTGTGCTCTAAATAGCATCTGAACCAAAGGGTCCTGGTCTGGATTACTGAGGCTGGATGGAAACATGAGAAGAACCAGAAAGATAAATATTTCATATTGTATCCAGAGCATTTCCTGTAATTGCTCTGTTTCCTGCTCTACTTCCTACGGAACTTCTCTACCCTCAACTGTCCTTTGCCTCCCATTGATTGTATTAACCTTTACCCAGTGTCCCTTTGTGCTGTCTGTTCCCGGTGATGTGCTGAATGCTGTGTCCCCTGGTGCCTACCCCTCGTTCTGTGAGCGGCACTGATTCTGGCAATGCTGTAGGCAGCTCAGGATAAAATAGTAGTAGTAGTAATAAATGATAATAATAATAATAATAGAAAAAAATAGAAATAATAGTAAGTGACTGCTTTGTATTTATTTCAGCTTGTTCTGTGGAAAGGGTTGTGTCCATTTTTCATTCCTGAAAGAATTATGTAAAAGTTGTGTTTCTGTAGCTGAATCTCTTTACCGAGTTTGATGAATCTGATGGTGAGAAGGGACTTGAGGTTGACACTTGTGACACTGGGCACACAGCAGTGTGCCCAGGTGGCCAAGAAGGCCAACAGCATCCTGGCCTGTATCAAGAACAGTGTGGTGAGTAGGACCCG
>JAOXNO010000024.1:18531801-18541824 GCA_028565335.1 Limnodromus scolopaceus | reverse complement strand
AGGCACCATCCCTGGAGGTATTCAAGAGATGAGTTGACATGGTGCTCGGGGATATGGATTAGTGTTGGGTTGGTGGTTTTTTTGTGTGTGTGTGGGGTTTTTTTGGTTTTTTTTCCTCATTGGTTGGACAAGATGATCTTAAAAGGTCCCTTCCAACCTAGGTGATTCTGTGATTCTGTGTTTTCTTCAGGCCTCTAAAACTGTTTTTAGAGTCTTCTCCCTTTTTAACTTTTGTGTCTCACCTGTTCTCGACCTGAAAAGAGCTATGGACTGGATCACTGGAGCCAGAGTAATGATCTTTATCAGCAGAGCCACTGAAGTAGAATTAACGTTATCAGCATTATTTACCACTGCAGCAGCTGCACCTTTTGATAACTCTTAATCCTGACATGGCCTTGGCTGGGATTTTGGTACAGGACTGCGTGTACCTATGTTGCACATACGCACACAGACACACCTTTGATGTTTCCATGGGTTGGAGTTAGAATTCCCAATATAGTTCTGAGAAAAATAATTCGGTAGGAGGCACGTGGAGGAGGAAGAAGGACGATGATCTGGTGGAAAGGGCCTTGTTCCAGGGCTGGGGAGAACTAGTTTATTTTTTAGCTCTGTCTCAGGCATTTCCTTTGGCAGACTCCTTCAAGAGGGATTTAAAAAGAATGACTTGCTCACTATTGTCCGGAGGAGGACGAAGATGCCCTTGATCTTTGCTGCTCTTTTTTTTGTGTGTGTTGTGGGGGACTGGGCCCTGCAGTCATTCTGTTGGGTGTCTCCAGTCAAGCCTTTCTCAGTCCCAGTGAGAAGCTTTCCCCTTGCTCTAAGTCGGTGGGAACAAACTATTTAACTCCTGGTTTTGCCTTTGAGAAGATCTCCTTGCTCTTTTCCTGTGTTGTCCAACTGCAAAACTAAGATTTCTTGCAGCGACCCAGTTTGGGATTAAATGCTGAGATAGAGTCGCCAGAAGGCTACGTAAGCAGAGAATATAGTGATGTTCCCTGTTTGCATGTGCATTTTTTAAAATTTTGTTTATTTGTAGTGGTGTTGTTGCTGTATTTGGTTGCTAGTTGGGTTTGACCTTTTCCTCAATTCTGGGTGGGATTTGTTACTCCAGCTTTCGCTGTTTGAAAGTTGTCTAAGCAGCTTGTTTTGACTTTCTGTAGTCAGTGCAAAGAGAAAAGGCGTCTCCAAAAAATGGATTAATCCCATCCAAAGATAAGAATCTTAAGATATGAAGGTTGTGGGAGGAGTTTTTTATAGAAGATAGGGTTTTTTTGGAATTGTGAATTAGGCGTAGGAAGAAAATAAAAGTGTCTTACAGATCTGGGGTGCAAAACTTACTGTTCCTTAAAATTGACAAACTCTTCCCTTAGTATCAAGGTCAGTTTTTCTGCAGACACAGGAATAATTTTGCCACAGAAGATCTGATTTTCTATCAAAGCAACAGTGATATCAGAATTTATACAAGGATTTCATTCACCTGCTTTCAAGAATGTAGTCTTAATTAAATTTTACAAATTTTTTAGTATCAAAATACAGCTCTCTTTATTTTTCTCACCCTACAAATAGACAAATAGCTGAATAACCGGTGTAAATAATAAACTAGCATGGTAGGGTCATTTCATTTTAGTTTTAAATGCAAAGGAGCTCTTCAGGGATTTTGAAGAGGAAATTAATACATTTTTATATCACTGCCTACAACAGACATGTAATTTTATATCTCAGTTGATTGAGGTGCAGTTAAAAAACCCCAAACATCCCAGATGTATGCATGGATATATGTATTTCTCATTTAAAACATCATCATTATCTCACAATACTGCTGATTTTCTTCAAAAAAATGCCTATTTGTGAGTGCTTTCAACGTCCGAGTCGCTCTCTCAGAAGAGTTTAATGGGTGTTCCTTAGGGTGATTGTTTGCATGCTTGCATTTCTTGTTTCCATTGTGCATAACCCAATTAATGTTGGTGGCTGTGGCCTGGGAGAGGTCTGACTGCTGGGAGTTCAGGTAGGGTCTAAACAAGAGCAGTCTGTGGGTGGAAGAAATCAGTAAAGGTAGACATAAACGTTATGGATAAAATGATGAAATACAGAGTCATCTGTGTTTCTGTACCTGAAAAGAAGGCTCTGAGGAGACCTTAAAGCCCCTTCCACTCCCTAAAGAGGGCCTACAGGAGAGATGGGGAGGGACTCTTGATGAGGGAGAGGAGCCATCGATTAGATCTCAGGAAGAAATTCTTTGCTGTGAGGGTGGTGAGACCCTGGCCCAGGTTGCCCAGAGAAGCTGTGGCTGCCCCGTCCCTGGAGGGGTTCAAGGCCAGGTTGGATTGGGCTTTGAGCAGCCTGATCTGGTGGGAGGAGTCCCATGGCTCATGGCAGGGGTGTGGGACTGGATGATCTTTAATGTCCCTTCAAACCCAAACCGTTCTATAATTCTAGGGATTCATAAATTAAAATCTTGTTTCAGATTCTCCTTCTCTTTTCTTTCCTGTGGAAATTTCCAAAACACCTCCTCTATCTCGGCAGTGTCTTTTCACATTGTACCACAGATAAAAACTTTTACTCTTCTTCTGAGCAAAAACTGCCCTGATGTTGATAAAGTCTAGCACTGTGAAGCATGGGCTACGGCCCGCAATAAGTAATAGTGGTGCTAGTGTTTTGTTTGTATGAAAGAAGGAAGATCTTACCCATTTTGGGTTATGCCCTCAGTAAAGATAAATGATGATACTATGTGCTAAAAGCAAATTTTTAATCATGGAGATCTTGGTACAATGGGGTCACAAATGAAATTAGATTAGTGATTTATTTATAGATGTCTCACAGAAACCATTTCATCAGCTGCTCCTGGGTCTATACGGCAGCAATTTTCCGTGGAAACATTGCACAAGAAGTTATGGAGAATAACTGGGAGACAAGAACTTATGGAGAGTAACTGGAAGGGAGAAGGTAGGCAAGAAGCCCTACAAGATTAGGAGCCTGGGCAAGGCTGGGCAGTTCTGTTGCTCAGGAGTGAGGAAGAGAGACAAAAGCTGAGTAATTATAGGCATAATGATTAGTTCTGCAAAGCGGCGATGCAAGAAATATTTATCATTTTCAGGTGATGGTGAGGCCTTTCGCTTTAGGCTTCATCCTGAAGGTGAACTCTTAACAGCTGTAGCGCAATGGTGCCAGGTGCTCTTTGGATCTATAGATATTGATTGCCTTCCGTGCAGCAAATTGTCATTAGAAGTCTGGAAAAATATGTCTGCTGTTTTTTGCGATGACTTCCAGACAGTTGCTGAGCTGTTCTGACTGGGGAAACCCTACAGACACCCAGATGCAGAGCTTTAGATATGAGGGGAAACTTCCTGTTCTATTGGGAAGATACTAGTATGATTAGGAGTCCCAATTTTGTCTTTAAGCATTCAGCTTCTACCTAAATAATGTGTTGTTTTTTTCTCTTAAATAGTCGTAAGTGCATTGACTTAATTTAGAAAACTTGCTTGTGTGACGATTGCCAGTTCTTGTGAAAGACAGGGAGAAAAATTTTGGGCTAGCATTAAAAAAAAACCTGTGTAGTGTAACTTCTGTCACTATGCTGGAACAGAAATAGTTTCACTGAATTTTGGCTGTTTAAAGGGGTATGGCTGGTCTAGCTGTACAGTCTCCAACTCTGCTCAGTGGTAAGAGACATCTGTAGGATAATCATAGAATGGTTTGGGTTGGAAGTGGCCTTAACGATCACTGAGTTCCAGTCTCCAAGCCTCCCACTAGATCAAGTTGCTCAAAGCCCCATTCAGCTGGCCTTGAAAACCTCCAGGGATGGGGCAGCCACAGCTTCTCTGGACAACCTATTCCAGTGCCTTACCACCCTCACAGCAAAGAATTTCTTTCTGAGATCTCATCTGAATTTCCTCTTTTTTAGTTTAAAACCATTCGCCTTTGTCCTATGGCTCCCCTCCCTGATCCAGAGTCCCTCCCCATCTCTCCTGTAGCCCCTTTAGGGATCAGAAGGGGCTCTAAGGTCTCCCTGGAGCCTTCTCTTCTCCAGGCTGAACAGCCTCAACTCTCAGCCTGTCCTCACAGCAGACGTGCTCCATCCCTCTGATCATCTTCATGGCCTCCTCTGGACCAGTTCCAGCAGGTCCATGTCCTTCCTGTGCTGAGGACTCCAGCAGTGATGCAGCACTCCAGGTGGTGTCTCACTAGAGCAGAGTAGAGGGGTAGAATCCCCCCCGCCTCGCCCTGCTGGGGATGCAGCCTGGGGTGTGTGTGGTTTTTGGGCTGTGAGTGCACATTGTCAGCTCACATTGAGCTTCTCATCCACCAGCACCCCCAAGTCCTTCTCCTCAGGGCTGCTCTCAGTCCATTCTCAGCCCAACCTGTATTTGTGCCTGGGATTGCCCAGACCGAGGTGCCGGACCTTGCACTTGACGTGGTTGAACTTCATGAGGTTCACACGGGCCAACCTCTCAAGCCTGTCCAGGTCCCTCTGGATGGCATCCCTTCCCTCCGGTGTGTCAACTGAGCCACACAGCTTGGTGTCATGGGCAAACTTGCTGAGGGTACACTCAATCTCATAGTCCATGTCTCCAGCAAAGATGTTAAGCAGCCCTGGTCCCAGTACTGACCCCTGAGGAATGCCATTTGTAATATGGGTCACCTATAGCAGACAGGCTGGCCCTGTGGCAGAGCGTGCCTCCCACTGGTCACTGGAGAAGGTGCTTGGGCAGTTACCCACGTCCCAGGGTGGAGGAGAGGATCCACTGCAACTGCCACCAGCTACCAAGGAATTTGGTTCTGGGCAGGTATCAGGTCCCACATGTAAATCGGGGAGAAGCTCGGGCTGAATTGGGTTTGACTGGGAATGTGGGTATGGGAACGGACATTGGCAAAACAGTCATGAAGAATATCGAAAGCATTTGATTAGAAAGGGACTGCTTGAAAATGTCAGATTACCAGATCTGAAGGCTAGACCTTTAAGGTCATCTAGGTTGTCTCCGTATATGAAAAGAATTTCCTAATTCTTTTTACTTCGAGCCCAAAAATGTAAGCTCTAATGCAAAGAAACCCAATAGATAATCTGTCACACATACCTTGGTGAAAGAGCCGTGAAGTTTACAAGGCTTAAAATAAACAAGTATAAACACATACTGTGGTTTTTTTCTTCATAAAGATTTTTCAATTTTGTGCTCAGAGAAGCTTTTTACTGTAAGAATCCAGTTTCTGATCTGCTCTTGGATATATATATATTTTGTGTGGATATATATATTTTGTGGGAAACGTACTGGTCCCTTTTTCTGCAGAGCCAGCCTCTCCCCAGCCTGTACCGTGTCCGGGGGCTCTTCTTTCCTGGGGCAGGACTTTGTGTTTGTCCTTGCTGTGAAATTCACCTTTCCTCCAGCAGTGTCCATGTCCCTTGGGATAACGGCCCATGCCTGGGGGTTTATGAGCAGATCCCTCCGTCTGGTGTCGTTGCAAACCTGCTGAGAGTGCTCTCCATCATCTCCTCCCAGTCGCTGATAGGGGTGTAAACCAGCACAGGTCCCAGGATGTGCTCTGGTGCTACCCAGTTGTCACTGGCCTCCAGGCAGAGGGTGACCCCAATAACCACTGCTTTCTGAGCGTGGTCATCCAGTCAGTGTTTTACCCATCTAGTTGTCCTTGTACTTGAAATGTAATTTCTGGAATGCAGCATATGATGAGTGGTATCACATAAAAAGCAAACAGGGAAACAGTTAAAATATAATAAAAGCAAAGAATAGCTTTTTGTGTCCTTTTTTTCAGAAGGCTGTGCAGTTTCTCTGTTGCATTTAAACAGTTTTCTTACATTTTTTTCCTGAACAGAGGAAAATAAATGTATTTCCAACGTATTATACAAAAGAATATAATACTCATCAGCTGCTAAAGAAAAACACTTGTGATACAGGCAACATGTATAATATTTAAAATCGCTGTCACTGATAATCTTGCTTTATGTCATTCAGAGCTTTTAAAGCTGCTCTCTGAGTAGGGATCAAACGCGTAAATGATATTCATGTTACAGTCAGTCTATAACTCTGATTGTCACTGTGATTTGCAAAGAGAAAAGTATAGACATTCACAGCAACCTAAATAGTATTTTCTTTTTCTCTTTGTTATAATCAAATGCTCACCTTTAGATTCAAAAAATCTAATAATGACTAATGGGCAATGATCCTCTGGATTAGCAGCAGCGCATTCAATATCTCTTTGAGTGGTGATTACCACCTTTTTGGGGGGGATATCAATTTAAAGGTCAAGTGCTTTCATAAAAAAGGTGATTATCCAGTATTTCATATGTTGAACAAAAGCTTAGCAGGATTCATTGTGTGTCAGTTTCTTTTGTATATAGCATATACGCAGCGAAATGGATCACTTAATTATCTAACTACCTGTCTTTGGGGGAGGTATGTGACCATGAATAGAAGCTGTCAAATAGGTACTTTGCTTTGCTTGTAATATTTAATCAATTACTGTAATGATTGGAGGTTCTAAGTTGGCTTTTTAAAAAATAGGCAAAAATTTAAATTACTTTTGTGCCAGCAGCCAGGGATTTGGTTATAAATGGGCGATTTTATTGGGAATGGAACGTGAAATGAAGATGAAAAGGAGAAAGGAACAAAACGGGGCCAAACTCGTGCCTGATCCCTTTCTCTTTCCTTTCAATTCTTTTACTGTTCTTTTACAGCCCAGAAAAGCATTCTGTTTCTCAGACGTGATAAAAATGGCTAGTGCTATATTTAGAACAAATCCAACCAACTGAACTTGAAGCTCTTTTTATCCACTTTCTTTTTCTTAATTACTGTTATTTTTTCTGGTGGATTTTTATTGGTTAACTTTCCAGTTTAATGTAATTGGAGCTATCTTAAATGTATTCAATCAAAATTTCTAGCAAACCCATCACATTTCTATTTTTTCCAACCCATTCTTTTCCCCTCTTGTAGCTTTCTAAAAACTGAAGAAATTCTTGTTTGTAAATATGGATTACTGCCTTAGTGTGCACATGTTTGTTTTGTTTGTGGATTTTTTGTTTGGATCACATCCTTTTTTCTACTGATGTGCCTGCCATTTGCCAGGTAAGTCACGTGTGTTTGATCTACTGCATTTCAAGAAACACTTCCCATCGGTGGTTTTACTGCTGCGTATTTGTGGGGTTCTGTTGGTGACTTCACATGGCATTGTTACTTCTCCCGCTGTAGGAAAGGAACTTTTAAAATTGGATATTAATAAATTGATGCCCAGCAAATATACTGAGGATACTGTCTCGTTAAGAATCTTTGTTGTTCTTAAAACAAAATTTTGTATATGCAAGAAAAAGGTCCTTGTGTGAAGTACGGCCACTGCTTAGACTTTTGTACAAGCAGATCAACACCGAAAAGTAAAAGATACATATACCTGAGTGACCACATGCTGGGAAGGTTTTTATCAAGTGCTTTTGATAAATCAAGTGGTTCTTGCCCTTTTTTTTTTTTAAGTAAAATGTCTCTAAAAATATAATTTCCAAATAAAAAAATCCTATAACTGTTGTAGAGGGTATCTCATAAATACTTCAGACATCCCAAGTAGGCTGGGAGTTGTAATGCCTTCCTTATTTCTACAGACTAACTGAGGATAACCTGTTTTATCTGCTGAGGGGGAGAGCAAGGAGACTTGGAGTTTTACAACACCACAGATTAATATGAAAAAAAAAAAAAACCCCAAAAAAGAAAAAACCCACGAGTTTTCATTAGTGTTATTGTATGTTAGTCCCATTCCACACATGAAAGTTTTTCTTTAATTATATGAGAGGTGAGTACCAACACAGTTAAGTTAATTCACTTGATGTGCGCTGCCAAAAACCTGTGTTTGGTTTTCGGTCCCTGCAGAATGTTGTTACCTAGTGCCCAGGTGAACATCCACGTTTTAAACAATAAGCATTAGCTATTCTTGAGCTTTGTTGCTTTTTTTTTTTTTTAAAGGGTTTTCCTTGTGGCTGCACACATGGTAAATCTTTAACTTCAAGTGTCCTTCTGTGGTGACCAACTAAAATATTAGCAAAATAAATGTTTTATGGGAAAACGTTGGCAGAAACCCCAGCAGAAACAGGTGGTATTGGGTTATTTCAATATAATGTAATGATGCAGCCAGGTTTCCATCTGGACAGCATGTGGTTGTGTCTACTTAGAGAGTATCAAAGAGTGTGAGTATGCACCAGGGATAATGGTGGTGCACAAAAGTGTAGCTGGATGGCTACTTTACAAAATAACAGTCAGGGTTCTAGGTCCTCTGGGTTAAATACTTTTACTGTCAGAATCTGAATTTCTTCATAAAATATTAAAGATGAAGCAAACCTCTGACATGCAATACCGAGCCATGTAATTATAAGGCAGTTCCTGGAAGCCAAGTATTGTTCACATTATAGCTAGGCGTTTATTATAAAAGAGTTCATTACCCTTGGAAGCTAAGACATATTTCAAAGAGAGTGCCCTGGAACAGAGGCACTTTCAGCAAGCTTTACTGTAGGAGAGAAAAAGCCCCAAGCAAGCTGATCAGAATATAGTTAGGAAACGGGAGAGGAATTAGTGGATACAGGACTGCTAAGAGCTGAATCTCTACATAGGAGACCAGATACTCATCTGGAGTGAATGGCTCCATCTTCACTGGCTTTGGTATAAGCAGGCTGAGTCACACCAGGTAAGGCATTTTTAGCCTAATACCAGAGATTATTTTCCTTTCGGCTGGCAGATGCTCTCACAAACCACAGGGAGCACTTTGAAAAGATAGGCCACAGACCATCTTCACATCTGCGTGTCTCTGTACAGAGAGGCAGGCTAAATCCCATCACGTACACTGGCAAAGGCTTAACTGGGGACAGGACTTAGCCTGTTGCATTTGGGGGGAGAGTGGCAAGATACCTTTGTAAAGTAACTTTTTATAGGCAAGGGTGTAAGAAGGGAGTTTGTGGGGTAAGAGAAGGAGGAGGAGAAACAAACTCAAACTCCCTTGGGGTTGTCAGCAGGAGCTGAATTGACACAGAGCTGTTTCCATCTCTTGGAATTGTGGAGCAATGGATGAAGCATATCCCATGGGAAACAGGGCTGTTAATGAATACTCAGGTCTGATTCTTCACTGCCTTTATATTTTGTGCACGTTTAGTCCTGGTTTACAGTATCAATCAGCTTGATAGCATTTGACACCCTGTGTCATTTGCTCAGCACAAGTGTAAATCATAGAAGCAGGGCTGAGGAAAATTAAGACCAGGTCTTAGGCTGCCGTGAATCACGTAGCCTTGTGGTCTTCCCTGATGATCCAGTGATTTGCACCAGCTAAGGAACTGGCCCAGGCCCTCTTTCTCTGCTGATATATCACTCCTGTAGATGTATGTGTTAACCATCTCCATTTCTCTTTTTTCTTTTGCTCATGGGTGACCTGATTACACTGGAAACAGTTCCTTCTGCCAGGGTGCAGAACCACCCAAAAGCTTCGGGTGTTGGCCAGCAGCACTTGGCAGCAAGAGATCAACATGCTGCTGCCATTAATCGGTAGTACCACACAGAGGTGCCAAGAGCCATGGAAAATATGAGATGACATCCAGCAACTGGTGAACGTGATGATTAAAAGATCAGCAAAGTATTTAACAGTAATGGGGAGTTGACAGTTTTTGGAAGAAACAACCCTTTCCTTTCCATTTGCTTGATACTTGAAAAAAAATGTACGTGCACCTGACACTGGGCATAATACCTCTTTGTGCCAAATATAGGTTCCTCCCCCCCTTTCCTGAACAAATCCAGCCTCTAGGTCTCATTCCTAATGCCTGTATGGAGAGGAGATGTAATTAGAACGGGTACCAGGGGCTAGGCATCTCAGGCCTTGATCCAGACCACTCAGGAAAATGAGGAACTTCCCTGCAAGTGACATCCCGTTTAAACTGATGCTATCTCACCGTGTAGCTGTGAGATAACGGGTAGCTTGTGCTCAAGTGCTTTGCTGGATCAGGGTGCTGGATCATTTTCCTGGAGCTGCAATGACTTGATTTCACTGCACTGG
>JAOXNO010000024.1:18516160-18531701 GCA_028565335.1 Limnodromus scolopaceus | reverse complement strand
TGTGCTCAAGTGCTTTGCTGGATCAGGGTGCTGGATCATTTTCCTGGAGCTGCAATGACTTGATTTCACTGCACTGGATTTCATTTCACTTTGTTCTTGGGGATCCATGGATGAACAGCACTGTTCAACGTACTTTTTACATTGGATCGTGGCCTTCTTTCAAATGAAGTCTTTTTGGCAAACTGAAAGGATTGATGGGTTACCAGTCTCCTCCAATTTCAGACCTGTGACTACTTGGGCCATGTGTTTGTGTAGCTTCTTCCCTTCCTTTCTGAAAATAAATCCATGCCCAGAGACACAGCTCATTTGTTCCTCCCCTTGTCACGAGACTGAAGTTGGTTGGGCAGCAGAGAGTTTATCCAGAGCCAATTAAAAAGGAGAAAAAAGCAACAAGGCAAGTTGTAAAAGTCTCCATAGAAGCCTCAAATGAACGACTTTTGACAGCACAGACAGGAGGTACGAGATCATGGATGTTGATGCACATGGCTGTTCATCTACATCCTGATTATGACACTGATTTAATCGGTCTGGCTCAAGGCATCTTGGCTGCATGGGTTGATTTGTTGTCCCAAGGATGAGAAGAACTAAAATGTCCCTGATCTGAGTTTGACAATGTAGGAGTGGGAAAAAAATGGGGAGGAGGGTATGACCAGCCAACAGCCTTACTTATAAAGCCATGTCCATCTCCTACCTCTGTCATGTTGCTGGAACAGCCCTTTGTCACTTGCCTTTGCAGTGCTCTGTATCGAAAACCAGCCTGTGACCACAAGTAGACCAGAAGTATAGTACTGCATGTTGAGAGTTTACGAGTCCTTGAGAAAGTAAGAGGAAATTTGGTACGTTCACTCCTGCTTAGAGAATTTTTCATTCAGAGCATCTCATCTGGGGAGGGAACATGGTTGCAGCAGATCTGGAAACAACCCAGAAAGTTCAGTGGTGCCTCCTCTGAGGAGGCTGTCAGCTGATAGTGAGCAAGCGCCTGGTGGTGTGAGGAGGAAGAGGGAGAAGGGGGAAATCAGCAATTCTCTGGAGGAGCAAGAGCCTTAGCTGTAAAAACAGTCATAATTTTTGGCTTAGGATCCCCCCCTGCCACACCTGTATTAACAAGGAGATCAACTCCTTTGGGCGCTGAGTCAGGCTGAATGAAAGTCATTACCCTCTGCTCCTGAGAACAGAGCAGATGGTCTCAGTGCAGTTCCAAGTGTGTGGGAGATGAAGTCATGAAATACACATCAGGAGAGGAAGATTGAGGATCTCTGTTGGGTGACACAAGAGCGAATGAGCTCGTAAGTAGTGCCGTAGTTTCTGCTGGCCCAGCATCTTCTCTGTGCTGTGGGACAGGAAGCCTGAAGGTGTTAGTGGAGGGGACATGTGGTTCCCATTCCTCTTGATGTTGGCCCTTGCAATGGAGTTGGGACTCTGGTGGGATTTGTTTTAAAAGCACAACTGGTTCTGCAGGGAACAAAAAGCCAGAGGATCTCCCATCATCACAAACGTACCTGTGACTTTGCAGAGCTTCTGGTTTTCTTCCTAATCTACAGGTCGACCTGTGTAAGTAGTGCTGTGGTTAGGATATAACATGTTGGTGTGAACAACCCCCTTAAAACACTTGGTCAAGTTCTGGGTCTCTTTATGGTGTGCATGGTCCAGAAGTACTGTTCTTACCCCAAAAGTAGTGGAGGTTCCTCAGCTGTCAGCTGACCTCTTTTGCCAGTGCAGATCACAAGCGGACCAGGGCTCTGATGTACAACAGAAATATGCACGGAAATAAGGCTGCCATTTATGCTCCTGTGTGGGAGCACCATGATCTCACAGCCCCTGGAGCAGAGGTAGGAAAGAGGGCGCAGCTCAGAAGGCTGACTCTAAAGCACAACTCATGATAGAGATGCCTAAAAGGGACAGATTCCTCTTGGGATTTTTGACACGTACCTGCTAATGTCCTTGGCCCACATTGCATCTCCTCAGCACGTTTGAGATTTCCACTGAAAGCCTGCACGTAGCTTTGCTTAAAGATCTTTGAGAACGGACCTAATGGCTCTCAGGGTGACAAAGCCCACCTCTCCCCAGCAACGTGTTGGACACAGGAGAGTCCTTTCCAGTTCCCAAGAGGGAACAACTTCAGACCTGCCTTTGAATTTGAAGGCTCTCCCCTTCTGTTTGGACAAATGTAAACCACCTGCTGTTTGCTGTATTGAGGTTGTGCCTGTGTCTGCCACCATGGTTCAGAGGTCTGCGTCTCAAAGAACCTTTGGTTCACTTTGGGTCTATCTGGAGTGGAGAAAGTCTGGGCAGCTGGACTCATTCCAAAGCAGTTCATCAATCTGTAATGTTTTCAAGAAAGTTTTATTTTGCTGCTGTGTCTACTAAAGAGTTTAAGGCTGCCCTGGCAGAGGATCAAAACCTGTTATTTGGTACTGTACTGACTTCATAAGGGTTTGCAGCATGGACTCAATTAAGTCTAAAGAATCGGGAAGGTGTGTCTTTCTGGTCTTTACATTAAATGTGTACTGTATCTCCAGTATTCTGGAGTTGAACATATGCCGTGTTTTGAAGCCAGTATATTTGAAGGCCCACAAAGAAATGTACTATGCTACATATCATATATCTCCTGGAAACAACCTAAGTTAATTATATCTTCTCCTGCCATGAGAGATGCTAGTAAGTACTTCCAGTAAAAGAGCGTATAAAGGTGAATCCTAAAAGCAAGGGCAAAGAATTGTAGAATGTTATTATTTATCATTGAGTAACATTGCAAAACTCTGTCTTCATTTCATTGGAACCCTGGCTGAGTGTTGAAAGACATAATAAAAACAATCAGTATATTCTCATTTTTCTGTGTGAAAAGATGAAGTCATGGCATATGGTCAGCTCACCAGTGCTGTTAATAATAAACCACAGATAATTAAGCACTGATTTATTCCTCTACGTAAGTGAAACAAATTGCTTTAACGGCTTTTGCTGAGGACCATCTAGTCAGATGGATTATGTATAGGAAGTTCAAACTAAAAATTATTAGAGATCATATTTCAGTGTGGTGGAGGTTTATGGTAGAAACAATTAGAAACCTAACAGAATGTGTCCTGTATTCTCTTTGATGGAAAATCAGATATTAATCTGGGGAAAAGTCTAATTCTCAACACAGCTGCTCCCCTTGCTCTACTGCACCAGATTTAAGCTGGATAAAAATGGAAACATGTTTAAAAAATTGATCATAGCTTATAATAGCAATAATCACCTTGAAATTGGTTGTTACTACAGTTAATGAACAGAGTATTAGAGCATAAAACGCCCTCAGATTCCCTCAGGCTATTAACTAACAAGCTGGTTGTTAACTGCTGGTCAGATAGTATCTTTATTTGGTGACTGTCTTTCAAAGCCATGGAGCAGATCCTGGGAAGCTGTGGGGTGGGATGGGGTGCTTGCCTGGAGCAGTGGCAGGAATGGAGTGGGACCTTGCACAGCTTATCTCCATTGTGAGACTCCCCTTTCCCTGTACCTGCAGGACAGTCCCTCCAGGGCATCTTTATCCATGCTGTGAGCTCCCACCAGGGGTTGCCCAGGGAAGGTTTGTCCCCCGGCTGAGGTAGGGCAGCCTGTGGCAGGGGGCCGGGATCTCAGGCAGGCAGCCCCTGGGGCTCTTTGCAAGCACAGGCTTGGGACGGAGAGAGGTCTTCCCTTTTCAGAATGTATCGTGGCATTTTGCACTCTCACTGGTAGCAGTACTCTCTTATGGTGACAGAAAGGATGGCACCCAATTTAAATCCCAAAATCGGATGAGAAAAGGGAATGAATTCCAGCTTTGCCTCTGAGCACATTCAGCAATGGGTGCAGTGGGTACACAAAAGCAAGTTCCATCCCTTTAAAGCTTTTGCTGCCTCTGTAGTTGTATTTGTTTTGTCTATTTTGCTTTTTGGTTTTGCCAGTCAAATGCCTTTCTACACTTGGAGGAAAGGCTCCCCATTCATGTACTGGAAGGATATTTGATAAACTGGCTTGTGAGCTGACCTGTACCTTCCTTCAAAGACTGCAGCTCTCTGAAGTCCTCCATCAGTCTTGTGGTATCAGCCCACCAGCTTTGACTCTACCAGTTTTTTTGTTAAAAAAGTCATTGCTCTCACACTGCGGCTTGTCCAGGAGGCCACCAGATTCACCAACGTTCTTAAAGACCAGGAAGGTGTGTGGATCAGATAGACTTGCAGAAGGCACATGTGAAGCTTGCACCGTTCAGATGTCTCCTGTTAAAGCTCAGCCAGGTCATGACATAACGCTTTGCAAGTTCTCTCTGGTCTTTGAGTTAGAAACTTTGTGGGAAGATGTCTGATTGGAAAAAAGATAGAAATGGTTCAGTTTCTCATCCTGAGCTTTGCGTAGTCTAGGTTTCTTCTGTACATTGGTCATGTAGTTCCTTACAAAATCCTATCTGATGTGGGGATGCTGCTTTAGTTTGGATGCTCGTTGCTTTTTGAGCTGTGAAGTAGTAAGGGGCTAATAAAATGATATCACTGGAATTGCCTTTGCTAACCTAAAGATTCGGTTTTGCCTCCTGGGGTTTTCTTGGTGTTCATAAATTTATGGTTTACTAGTCAAAGCTTTGGTATCTTTGGAAAACTTAATGTCACAGAGCATTTATGACTAACCTGGTGTCTTGATCCCAGGAGTCTGAAGTAATAGGAGCAAATTTCACTACTGCACGTGCTATATTTAGGTATTTTTTTCAGCACTGTTGGGCCCCTTGTTCCTAGAGAAATAGCTCTTTACCAGAACTAGTTGAAATTTGTGGCAGCGTATTTTTTCCCATGACATGTGACGTGTCCTCGACATTAAAAATGCATATGGAAAAAAGTGGGTGATTTTGATTAAATTTCTTCGTATTTGATGGGAAAGGTTAAAACAAAACATTTTTTCTTGACTAATACCTGGCTTACAGCACTAGGGAGGTTTGTTGTGCAGACCACCACAAGCTTTTTATGGGGCTTAAAAGCAGTTTATATCATGCTACAACTTCAAATATAATTACGCTAGCTCAGAAAATGCTTCGCAGACATGAAACTCCATGTGTCAGCCTCTAGTTTCGATGTCTTAGGTGCAGGAAGGACAGGCTGCTTCAGCAAGGCTTTTCAACCCCGTGCTCTGAAAGCTGACTCATTTCCAGGTTGCGAATACTCTGTGGTCTGTTGCGACCTTTTAAACTCTCCTAATCAAATTGAAGAGAGGCGTCTTGCTGAATATAATCTTTGTAGAGTGGAAGACTTAAAATAGCATTTTCTTTTTTTCATTTTTACAGTATTCCAGCATAAGTTATGGTAACTTAATTTTCCATGATGGTGTCAACCACTGTTTTCTCCTCCTTAGTGGGCCATTCTCTCCTGCAGGGTCTGGCAGTTCCCCCTGGGGCTCTGGGGCAGACTCTGGCAGAGATGGAAGACTTGGCCCCATGGCTCGGGGGAGCTGTGGGGTTGCCCAGCTTGGCTAGTGGAGTTTGGGGAAAGCTATGGTACATGCTGTGGCAGCAAAGTAGGGAGCTGTGAGTGGGGCAGGGACCAGGCAGTGGCTGCCCCACCAGGTTGCAGTCCCACAGCAGTCCCCAAGCAGGGCCGTGGGGACTCTGGGGACAGACAGATGGGGCTCAAGGAAGAGACAGGGCTGGGGTGAGATGCAGTCAGTCCATCCGTTAGGGGCAGGGGCAAGGTGGTTGAGAGTCCCAGGTGAGGCCCATCAGGGCAATTAAGGCTCATTAGTGCCCTCAGGAGCTTGACACCATGATGTTGGTTTTCCTTGCCATCACTCTCTTCTTGGGGGAGTTTCATTTGTATAAAAAAGGAGATCTGCTTTGCTACAGAGAAGGACTTTTGTGGGTGTACTGCAGGTAGGCATGTAGGAGAGTCAGTTTCTATGCCCTGCTTTAGGAAATATTTACATTTTGATGTTATAATATTGTCATTAATACAGCATTTCAAGAAAGTGAGAACAATATTTCTACCTGTAGGGGGTTTGCTGTGATACATTGTGCATGTGGAGGAGAAGCAAGGGATGGGTTGTGATCTCCATGGATGAAACTGGGGCTGTGACCCTCGACCTCCTCTCCAGGTGTCCTCCCTGGGCTGCAAAATAGGTGGTGAGTGTCTTCTTTATATCTGACTTTCATTTTATCAATGGAAATGTCTGTGTCAAATGAAATGATGTGGGTTTTTTCGAAGTCTAGGCTTTGTTGGCTCAATGAGATAAAAATTAAACCCATTCACGTTCAGTTCAGCTTCAGCTGAAGGGTTTTTTCTTTTTTTTTTTCTTAAGTTTTCATTCAGCTGCCAAACTGAAAATAAATGATTCACATAGTGCTACCTGACAGTTTGTTGGAGGAACAGTCTTCTGAAAAAATCTAGAAGCTTGTTTTGTAAGAGATCGGTAGATTGCTCTGTGGAAGACAAAACGCTTCATCCAGAAGTGAATGAAAACTGTAGAAGGATTGCAGTAACTTCATGGGTTTTATTCCAAATCCCGCAACATTCTCTCTGTAGGTACAACTACTCACGCTACCCAATGCTGCTCTAAATGCTGAGACTCAAAATGCCATTGCAAGTATAACGATGTTAAAATGTAAACAGCATTTTCTGTTTCTGTGTTATAAATTACCTGAAACTTTTTGACTAAACGGGTCATTCAGTTTCTACTGTGTTGTGCTTGAGGTGCTGCAGTTTGCCGTTATAGAAAATCAAGGGTGTTCTACTTAATGGAAGTAAGTTGTGGGGACAGAGCAAGGATTTTGGGGTTTTGGTTTGCTTTTCTGTTTATTTAAAATCATGCTTGTTAATATTGAACAAAACTATTGTAGTTAAAACTCTTTAAGACAACTAGGTCCAGCAGCCATAGTGCAGAAAAGAGCTCCCCTCTGATTGAGGGTACTTGCCAAACTTACGTCAAAACCAAGCTGGAAGCCTAAGCCAGCTGATCTTTACTGTATTTTGATCCAGAGAACAAAACAAGAGCTTGAAGCAGCTACAGAAGGCGGCACATATGGAAAAAATACTTTCAGGGCTGAATTTATTTTCTGTTTTAATTTTGAGTAAGGACTCCCTTTGGTGATAGCCCTATTTCAGTAGGGCTGTAACCAGTGTATGCTTTGGTGAACAAGGCTAGTTGATCTTGCCTCCAACTAGCCTGCAGGTGAACTTGATTTTGGTATAGCACCCCCATCCTTAAGGGAAGTATCGTAGAAGGATTTTTCTGGTGGTGTTGAAAACTCAAGAAACACCTTTGTTTCTCCTGACTCTTTTACTATAGCTGTTAAGAAAATTATTTGCAATGTAGCACTTGCTACATCTTCTCATCCCCACAAGTGTAATGAACTGGCGTTTTAATACTTACCTCCTTGCGGACATTTAGTAGAGGAAACAGAGCTATTTTCCTAAAAGGTTACTGAAACCTGGAGAGAGGAAAAAAAACCCAAGCTGAGCAACTGTATTTACTGATTTGTTTCAGCACTGTAAAAGTGTTGCCCTTAGCCACTTTATTAAGGAAGCAGCTTTCTGGGAAGAACTGGTAGCATAAGAAATGACGTCATGGGCCAGAAAGGAAATTTAGGAATTGGAGCAGAGACACCAGGGGCCACAGCTGGAGGGTATGAAGACAGGAAAGCTGGGAGAAGTTTGAAGTTTGAGTAGAACTGAGAGAAAGAAACAAAAAAGCAGCTTAATGTGGACATTATTTCCAGAAACATGGTTTTCCCCAAGAAGTTTAAAACTTCCTTGATTCTGTGTGATACACATCTTAGCTGGAGTGAAGGAACAGTGGGCTCGGGCCAGACTTTTTCTGAATCTCTGAAGAGATGCTCACGGTGAAGCTTTTAGAGCTCGGTTAGGTAACAAAATAAGGACTTCCAAAAGAAGGAAGAAAAGACTTTTACGTGAACTTCAGCATGCAATAAGCTTGCTTTAGCAAAACAGAGGTGACAGGCAGTTGTTAGTTGCTTCTTTGACCTTCACTGCAATAGTTTTGTGTTCTGGGTAAGACAAAAGCCTAATTCCCCCATCAGCTCTGTTTTGGGAAAACAAGACATTGAATGAAATCCCAGCCTTGAGTCTTATTACAATTTTGCTGTTGAAGAACCCTGATGTTAGCAATGCTCTTTTCAAGCTGCTCTGGGAGTATTTTTCTTCCCCAATCACTTTCTTCTTTTCCTTGGGTCTGTTTCCAGCTGAGTTTCATTGTGTTTTCACTGCAGTTTTTGGCCGAGTACCACTCACGCTTACCCAGCCCTCACAGTAGCAGAGTTTAGTTAACTCCTGCCTCTTGTGTTGTCTGTTGCACAGGACGTGGCCTATCCATTTATTCTCTTAAGAGACCTACCTGTGTGTGTGTCTGGTCGTACAAGGAGTGTGTCATAATTCAGTACATACCCTTGAGTGGCTGTAGTTGATGGTAGCAAAAGCAAACCGGTTGTATGTTTTTATGTGTGTAAGGACAGACTTTATTAAAACTAGCTGCTTTAGAAAAACTGCAGATTCATATTATATTAAACTCTTACAGTAACTGGTCTCCTGGAACAGTACATTTGTTCCTGTAATGGGCTTTAGATTTGCGCTTTATATTAAAGTTCTGCTTGTAAATAGTTAATAAAAAGTTAATAATTAAGAAGTGCTACAGGTATAAACAGCTTGGCCTGAAGCGTAGAGTCTGCACAGATCTCTAAGGACTAAGGAACTGTTTGTTTAGATACACCTCACATATGGATAGCTTACCTTTGTGTTTTGGAGTTACCTCTCTGTCTCTACCTTCCACCCCTCTTCACAAAGCTCGTGGGTTGTTATAGTGCCATAATGGGCAAACTGGTCCAGGTGGACAACAGAAATGGAAAACATCTTTTACTTATTTATTACTTCTGTTAGTTGTATTATCAAATGAAACTGAAGTCTACGTTTAACTAATCTGAACTTTTCCACCTGATTTTTATATCTCTCTGTTAGTGCAACATAACGTTTCCTGTGGTTAAAAACACGCTTGAATCTTACGCAGGTCATACATATTGTAATGGTTAAACACCTTTATGGAGATGGACTTTTTGGGGTCATTAAGAGAGGAGACACGGTCATTGGATCCACTGCCGAGGTGTGCTGTTTCCCTGTGTGGTGTCTCTGCTCCGTGGGTTTGGGTGTTGGGGGGATGACTTGGGTGAGAAGTCACGAGTGGCTGCCTCAGGGTATGTACCTGATCCCCACCTGGCCCAGGACTGGACACCGAGACCACCAAATGCTGGTGCAGCTCACGCACGTGGTGTAATTATGTGTTGGGCTGACAAGTGGGGAAGTTTTGCTACTCCCTCAGTCAGTAATTGTCTTCAATCTTTATGTTTTAAAGTCTTAACTAATGATCCCTAAGATGGACTTCTCCCCAACCTCATTAACTAATTAAACAATTCAAAATAAAGAGTTATTCAGGCTGCAAAATATTGCTGAGAGGGCCTTTAGTGCAAACATTAGCATTTCTGCAGAATCCATAACCATTAGAAAACAGAAGCACGATGCCCCAGACGGTCCTGTCTTTATCATTTCAATATGCTCTGCTATTACACGTTAGCACATTTTCTGCAGCGTCCCCCCCCCCTGAGCGCACAGGTCCCTGGTCCCCTCTGGACGTTGCGTGTTGCTGCTTGCGTCTGTTCTTTTCTGTGTGTCAAATTCTGCAGTGAGGGGGGTGGGAAAAGCAGCGTCTTGCTGCTCTGCTGTGCTTTTACTGCGACTTGTTTGCCAGTGTGAGATGCTTGAGATTTTGAAAGGGATTTTTTTTGTCGTTGTTGTTTCTCTTGCCAGCAGGAAGAGCAGGATAATACCTTAACTGAATAAAGTTACTGTGTATTGCTCTCTCCGACTATGCCTTGCAAAATACTTGTTGCCAGACACTGTAAAGCTACCAGAGGGAGAAGGTGAGGACAAGATAACATGAACAGAATAATACCATTTTCAGGAGGGCAGAGAAAATTTGAGGGGGGGGGTGTGTGTGAACCAAACTTGTGGGTTGGTTGTCCAAGAGAGCATGTTATGTTGCATGTTGTTTTCCTTGACTCTGCTAAATATCCAACAACAGTGAGAACATAATTGAAGATACTAATGGTTCACAGAATTTTTACAGTGATGTAGGGAGCGACTGATTCAGATCTTTCAGTTCTAAATACAAAGGGACGTTAACACACAAATGCTGTGGTTTTTACCCACCCTAGAGCTGGCAACAGCTCTCTAGTAATTTTTTCAGTTGGTGCCAGACACCACTTGAGAATAATCTTGAGTGATTTAGATGAGTTTGGAGCAGGTAAGACCAAAGTTTGAGTTATTGGTATGGACAGATATACATGGAGGGAATGAGCTGAGTTGCAAAACATTGAATTGGAGGATCTGTTACAATTTGCTTTGCTGAAACTGACCCCATTTTTGGAAGAGTAGCACCGTCCACCATCCCTGTGGAATGCAATGAATTTAAGGCAGCTTCCAAGAAAAAGCGGTCACTTAAAGCACCAAAACAATGGCCTTAAGCAAAGGAGGTACTCCAGCCTTTGCAGTAATGGCTGTGGATCTGTGTCTGATCTTGTGAGGACAGCTCAAAGCCACGGGCCAGCCCTGCTCCCCATCAGACAAGAAAGAAATGGATCCCAATTTGACCAGTGCAGAGAGGGAAGGAGAACTGCAGCCCTGGCTGTGTATGCTTTCCTACTGGTTTTTGTTTTAACACAACTTGGTTGAGAAATTTTTTTATTTATCTTAAAGCTGTAGAGCTGAAATCATAAGCTTTAAACAAAAGGTCACTTTTTATTTACGTGCGCTTTACGAGTGTGCTGTTAGAGCTCTTTGGATGTTAACTTTTTATTTATGCTTAGCTTTGATGTAGCCATATGCAAAACATTGGAAATGCAGTTGGAGAAACAGAAAGGGCGAGTGAAAAATAGCCGTAAGCTTGAGCTACGCTCTCGGTTTTATAAAATGCAGTTGCAATGAATGGCAACTGTTTTAGGTTGTCTCCCTGTTGAAGAGCCTCTAGAGAAATGGTGAACAAAATTAGTGCACCCAAATGCGCCACCATTCCTATAATTAATGATCATAACTATTTTTCATGAAAGTGTGCTTTAGCATGACAAACTGCTTTTTAGGGGGGGAAGGTGGATTTAGGGTGCGTTCTCAGTATGTTTCACTGGTGTTTGTCACCATCTTTTCTTCATTGCAAATCTACATGAAATACTAACCAAGGATTAGACTGTTCAGTGCCACAGAGCGATCATAACAAAGAAAGGAATGATCATACTAAGGCAGACCGAAAGGTTCATGTAATCACCTGTTCAGTGGCAGGTATTGGCAGGTAACTATGAAGGAATACAGGAAGCAAGAGTAAATCAGGAGGTGCTCATCCCGCAAAGTCAAGTAAGCAGAAGAATTCACAACTTTGTTTTGAGCAGATATATATATATATATTTTTTTTTTTTTTTTTTAATTAAAAAAAATATATTCTTTTCAGAGCGAGATACTAAGAAGTATGTTGAGGGTAGCTGTGTATGTGTTCGGATCACAAAGGCCAGGGTCGTCTCCAGAGCTGAGGTTGGATTTTTAGTGATGTAAATCCTAGTGGTTCCACTGACTGGAGAAGGGTATGTTGATCTGTTTGGGTCAAGGATGTAGCCTGTAACTTTTATGCTATTAAAGCTTATCTAAGTTTTCTGTTACTCCTTGGTGCATTTTATGGTGATGTTTTCATAATTACACAGATCCTTAGGGTAAGCTTCCATCTGATAAGCCTTTTTAATTGGTTTTGAACTCTGTATTCCCTTGTAGCCTTTCTCATGGGGCAGTAAAGTCCATACTTACTAATAAACTACTGAGTCACTGAAAGGGGACACAAACACTCTCAAATACATTGTTCTTTCACATTGGTCTTTGAACTCTGTCTCAACTTCTTGACTCTACTCCTCGCAAAGACTGCGTGTGGTCAGTGAAACCTCTTTGTTGCCTTGCAGTGTGTAGCCCGAGCTGGGCAATATGATGGGGAGAAGTTCTGTCTTCCAGACTGCTGGCTCATTTCAGCATGGGGTTCATGGGGGTTGCCCTCTCCACCCTCCCAGCCACAAACTGTCAAGCAGAACTCATTTCCATCAATAAGAGAGCTCAGCAAAATAGGGGGCCGTCAAAATTAGTGGTAGAAGAGGCTTACTGAAAACCATCTTTTCTGTTCCTTACAGATGGAGGACTGTACCGTACTGTAATTTTTTTTTTTCATCCTTTGTCTAGGTAGTTTCAGAAAGACTCAATCAATTGGGCTCAACCACTTCCCTTGGGAGATTATTCCACAGCCTAATATACCCATTTTTGTTAAGTGTTTCCAGATAGCCATCTCTTCCCTGCCACCCCTGTGCTCAGTTTCATCCCATCACTTCTAGTTAGTTATACTTCCTTGAGCCAGCCGATACAAGATCTTTCCCATCTACAGGAAAAAACCCTTTTCTTCTTTGGGAGGAAGAATCCAAGGCTTGACTTAAGGTGAAGCTTCTTCATTTCCAATGTCTAAGGAAATTCCTTTTCTGCCCACCCCTTTCTGGCAAGAGATGAGAAGCATTAATAGCTGGAGGTGCTTCACAAACACCCTGAATAATCTGTCTGTTGATTATGATAAGTACTATATTCTACTGTAGCATTAAGAAGTTATGGAATAGTAATGAGTACAGCCTGGAAGGTACCGTAACACATCTTCACCCTTATCCTTTTGCCGGGTTAAAATCTATCTATGTCAATCCTGCAACAGAAGCCCTTGAACGTCAGCTCAATTCCATTGGTCAGTGGGTTATTATTTTTTGAGAGCCCTCTACCAAATGCACTTGATTCTCTCAACAAGGTGAATGTGAACTCACTTGTACCCTTTCTCCAGCACCCAGGGAGGCTTGTCCTGTGCTAGGGACAGTCTGCTGTGCTGGGGAGGACATTTCTTTTCTGACACAGATATTTGAGTCTAAGACTAATGTAGCCGAGTCCTGGCACTGAAACGCACCACGAGAACAGCTGAGATTTCAGACTTGTGGTGTTGCTGGAAGTGATTGGATGCTTTCCTTTTTGTTCATTTTTCTAGGCAACCACAAATTAATAAATCTGCTGTTCTCCCTGAAGTTGAGTGAAGCCTTTTGAGGCAGAAGATGCTCTCTGTGTGTGTGGCCTATTTTGTTTTAAATCTAGGCACTTGTTTTTTTACTTTCATTGCTGACAAACCTCTATCAGCATAGATCTATTGATCAAGATACCTTTAGGGAATGTCCCGTATATCTTAGATCATAGGGGGGTGAAACTTTGTGGTGTGTTTTTTTTTTTTTATTTCAAATGTATACCAACAACTTTCAATACAACACTGATTTTTAATTTAATTTTAATTCTATGTTCAATAGGCTATTCTGAGAGCAACTGGAAAGGAATGGAAATGGGCAAGATACCTTTCAGACTGTGATCGAGACAGGCGTAGCTCTGAGTAGGGCTGTTTGGCCTTTTGTGTGATGTGTTGCACAGGCATGCTTTCCTGTTCATCCTTGGTGTTTCCTGTGGTAGCCTTTGGTGCCAGTTGGCTCTGCGTGGATGTTCTCCAGCCCTGGCACTCCTGAGGGCCTGCCACTGGCTTCCTGAGGAGGGGCTGACCATCAGGACTCTGTGCTAGCATCCCACACGCTGGGACTGGGCTGTGCAGGTAACACTGCCGTTTTCTCAGCTGCTTTGAGCATCTGGCTTCAGCTTCACCTTGCTATAGGGTAGCCTCTGGGATTAGGAAGTTGTGCAGACTCCAGGTGCTGGAAGCTATGGAGGCTCTGGTTGCTGGAAATGAAGGATTTGGGTGTCCTTGAGGTGGTGGTGCAGCTGTGCAATGGCTTTGTGAGCATTGGTGTGGGAATAAATCATGTAAATGGGAGTGGATTAAGTGATCAGGTTTTAGTTGCAACTCCCTGCAAGTAGGTGTTACTCTGACTAGACAGTGGTAAGGAATCTCTTCCACCTCTTTGTGGAGCTCTGCTTTTTGTAGAATGTGATTTGAACCTACCAACTCAAACCCACTCTTCTCAAACTGCACTGACAATAGCATCAAGGTCTTTCTTTTATTCTCATCTGGTTTGGCTCTGCTTTCTCCTTTCTGTGCTTCTCCCTTATAATTTAAGAGTCAGTAGAAATGGTCTCCCAGAGGAAGACTCTGTCCTAGAAGATACACTTTCTATATTTAATCATCCTTGGAGCTTTTATTTTGCTAAAGGACTGAAGTGACAGCCTTTAGAGAATAATTATATGAAACACCATGTGTGAGCAAAGTGTGAAATGTCTCCAGTACCAACCAAAGCTATAGATATTTTTATTAAATATTAATGCCATGCATTTATGAAGGGTTTGCCAAGCAGATGTTAAGCTGGTCTTTGTGGTAATTTAATTGAGCAAGGAACATTTCCTGCCATTTTTATCAATGTCAGGCTTTACATGACATTTTAAACTAAAAATATAAAACAGAGAAAGAGAGAGAGAAATAATTAATAATCAGTTTCCATTCATGACTATCTGTTAATATTTCCCTTCAGAGGATTTAATGTTTCTCCTGAATGTTTTTCTTGGAGGCCGATACGAATCTGAGCTAACTTAGACTCTGTGCAAATTCTTCCACAGGGCCTCTGTCTGGAGTCTGGCCCACTCCTGCTAATGCAATTCTTACTTTTCTATTTGTAAAAAGATGATGATGATGATAATAAAAGCAAACCTTAAATTATTCTCAAGACTGACTATGTGGGGCTCTGAACGTATCTGTGTCTAGAGCCCTTTTTTCCTCCTCGGAGCATTACTCGGTGCTTAAATGTCACAGCGGGATCTTCTTGTGCAAAAATTATAGATTGATTAGACTTACTGACATTATGCCTCTGCAAAGTGCAACGTCTTAACAAGATTTAGCATAATAAAGCATTTGATTATATACAAAAGCATCAAGCAAAAATAAATAAGAAAAATAATAAAACAAAAAGGCAATTGAAATGTCTGTAGGTCAGGTGCGACACAATGAGACCATTCATGAAATATCTCTGAAGGGCCCCTCCTCACAAGTATGACATTATTTACATGGAAAAAGTGTGGTCACACTTCTACCTCATGTGTGTTGTTTTAAATTTATGAAACTGTTTTTTTTCCCCAGACGTAAGTGGGCTCGTCTCAGTTATGTTCCCTAGAGGCAACATCCGCCCCCCTCTGCCCCGTGGGCGGGTGATTGCTGTGGTTAAGGTGACCAACTCTAGCTCCAACAGAAGAAGGAAAAAAATAGATCGTAATAAATCAAAGCATGGTAAAGCTGAGATGAAATGAAAAATCACCAGCTTGGTTTGCGGGTTTGACCTGCCTGCTTATAATGGCACAGGCTTCCCATCAGCTCTGGGAACTTCTGTAGGCACTTCTGAAACAGGTCACATCTGTTCCAAAGACCCTACAAGTGTTAAAGCCCCGGTCCCGCCTCACCTGCTCTGCACTGTACTCTGCCCCGGCTGTGAAGGGCATATGGCAGATTCTTTTGG
>JAOXNO010000024.1:18499279-18513268 GCA_028565335.1 Limnodromus scolopaceus | reverse complement strand
GTGAGGGTGGTGAGGCACTGGAACAGGTTGCCCAGAGAAGCTGTGGCTGCCCCATCCCTGGAAGTGTTTAAGGCCAGGCTGGATGGAGCTTTGAGCAACCTGGTCTGGTGGGAGGTGCCTGTGCCCATGGCAGGGGGGTTGGAACTGGATGATCTTTAAGATCCCTTCCAACTCTAACCATTCTATGATGACAATATTGTTCTCTGGGCCATGTGTCTATGCTACTGGGGATTTGACAGCACGCTTCTAGCATATAATAGGTAGGCTGTGGATCCAGCATCTCAAAGTAAGGGTCCTAAACAATGTGTGTCTGTGCCAGGGAAGTCAGGCTGATGGTGCCTGAACCTTGCTTGGGTTCAGAGGTCTAACCGGGCATGGGGAATGCAAAGCCCAGGACTGGCAGCGCAGGCTAGATTGCAACAGATAGCTGAGCCAGGCCTGTAACATAAGCCTTTGCAAACACAAACAACAAGTTGCTTTAGGGCACAGAATGCATGTAAACCAATGATAAGTATGTATTATGTGTCCCATCTTTTGTACTAGTTTCACAAAGAGTCTGTTTGTTCCAGCCTCTACAGAGCATTTGTGCAAGCAGTAGTGCCTCATGCACGTGAGCTCTGGGCATCTGCAGCTTGGTCCCAAGGCAGAAGATGAAAGCCCAAAGAGGATTTGTATGTCTGCTCCTGTCTACACTGCAACCAGCAGTGAGGCTTTTATCTGTAAGGCCTGAGTTAGCTTGGAGTATGGCAGGGGTAAACCACTATAATTTCACCAGTTTAAAAATGGAAAAATGTAGAGACGTTAATACCATTGATAAAACACATACTTAAAAGGAGCATTGAGCAAAGTCTAGAATCTACCCTTTATTTTGGTAAGAAAATGATAATAGGGAGCATCACCGTTTAAAACAACTATGCAACTACTTCAGTGCAAGTTACTTGTCTCTTTTGTTATCTTCTCTGTTCGTGGCTGTCTGTACATTTGGACAGATACGTACTTCAGGATGTGTAAACTTCCCTTTCAAGCTGCTGGCAAGGTTTATCGTAGATTTATAAATTCCACATTGGTAAAAGATGGTGTTATTTTATTTTTCCTTGAGCAGAAATGTGGCTTAAAATCTCTTTAAGTTATATTGTTCAACAACTGACGTTTAAACATGTTAAAGTTGGAAATCAGAAGATGAGTCAGATGAACACATGGCTTAATAATAAGGAAGGGTTGTCCAGCTCTAGGCAAAGATTGTGGTCTTTTACAGTGGAAGAATCGAGACTGGAATAGAATTGGGTGGGGGAGGAGAAAAAACAGGAAAAGTTGAAGAAAAAGATGTCATAACGTGGGGAATGATTATTTCAACATATTTGTTACAATTGCCATGAATGTCCTTGCTCAGTTGTTGAGGGATTTTGCACCAAGGTCTGGTAGCCCAGTCTCATTTATGAATGGTGTATATGTGATATGGTCATATCCACTTCATACCTACAGAGGTGAATGAGGTAAACCCTAGGCATGAAAACCATTTGCATATTTACTTTTCTTTTACCAGAGCCCATACTGGGGAAAAATAATATATTATTGGCCACTGCAGTAGCAAAAAAAGAAAGAAATGTCATGTTTTCTTGTCCTGACATGACTGCACAGTGTAACATTCATTCTTCAGTTTAAATGCTCCAAGATCATCAGAAACTTGAATTTGAATGAACCACTTAACTCTGATATGATGAGAGAGTGTGACTGACCTTAATGTTATGGGAAGAGAAGTCTGTGTTTAGTGCCAAATTTCCTCATTTGAAGGTTACTTTCTCCTGCTGTTGCTGAATTTTCTGAAGGTCTTGGTTTCATCCTCTGGATGAGAATCAGACCTTCCAAAAGGTGAGTGCCCCAGCCTCTATCCTACAAAGCCATGTTTTTGGCAATGCTCAATAGTTGTTCAACTTGACAGCTGTTGCTCTGGAGAAAAAAAAGGATCCTGTTAAGACTGGGCAGGGAGAAGAGGATGGTTAAAGCAGTTACCTGCCTTCTGATATGAACCTCATCCTTGTTGTGGTGGCTGCTGCAAGGGGCAGGAGGGCAAGGTGTTGGCAGGTAGCACACCACCAAGTTGAGTGATTAAGCCCTGGAAAGAGATCAGAGAGCTCCTCTGGATCTGTCAGAAAAACTCAACAAACCAACCTTTGGAGCTCAATTCCATTTTAACTGGGGAAAAAACATGTCACATTATTTTTTGCTGTTTTTTTCTGTGATGCAATTATCAAGAGGGACTTTGATTTTTCAATTAATATTGCATTTTGATGCCAGAAGTGAGCATCTCCATGAAAGAAAACCAAACTAATAATGGCTTGGTTAAAAACTCCTCCCAGGTGTAATGCTAGATTTTTTCTTTTATTGGTTCTTGGGACTGACTGAAAATGTTAAAACTGCAGCATTGTTGAATCAAATGTACTCACCTTCATACAATCAAAACTGAGAATTGGGCTGCACCACAATACAAGTGGAGCAGGTAGTTAGTGGTGCTTTTGAATATTGGGTTCTGCTTTTAGAACATGGTCTTCAGCCTTGTCCCTGTGGTGCTGGCAGCTGGAAACAGAGCTTTTAAAATGGTAGGTGAAGTTGTCATGTAACCGCCTCATATTGGTGATTTGAAGCTTCAGGAAAAATGCCAAGTATTGAAAACCACCTTTCTGGTAAGAATTCTATTAGTTGAAAACACTGCCCATCCAGATTTTCTTTTCTTTGTCCCTAATCCTGTCCAGGGAATCTTCTACCTGCTGAAATATCTTGCTTTGCTCAAAATCACCCTTTCTGTTAAGAGGAGTTGATCTGGCATTGCCACCGTTTGCATGAAAACCAATATGTTCTTGGGGAGAGTGTCTTCTAAAATTGGGAATGGCAAAATCTTGACAGCCGAGTGACCTTTGTAGTCTGTCTGACGCCACATAAACGCAGAAACTTTTCAGCCTTTTTAAAGTCCCGCGTTTTCTTTGTAGCCGCATGTCTGACTAAATCAAATACTAAAAAAGCAAACTAACCATGGCCTGCTTGTTTTCTCAAATAAATGCCTCCAGATAAAGCTAACATCGGGGCATTTGTCTTCTGTCAGGAAGGGATACAGCAGTACATTCATGAGCGTTTTGGCATGGCATAGCCACTTTCTTGTGTGTTGTCAAGTTAATTTGGCTGTAGCCCAACGTTAGTAGCCTCTGCCTCTTGCTCTGTACAAGGGTGATGGGGCTGTGCCAGCAGCTAATGTGTTCTAGAGCAATATTCTCTTGGGTTCTTTTGAAGGAAAAAAAAAGAGGTTTCATTTGGGAAGTGGAAGTATAGTTGTAGTCCCAAGATTGATTTCCGTTCCTCATCCCCAGCTGCCCTGCAAAGGTGACTTTGAGGCAGATTGTCAAGTTCTGTGAGTGCATCTATCTCCAGTTAACAACACCATGGCTCTCAACCCTTGTATTCTCCGGATAGCACGAAATACGTTTGCTTGTTGAAAAATTTCTTTGTGTTGTGGTTTTGAGGACTCTCTAATAGGAAAAACAACAACTTTCCATTTTCCTAGAACTACTCAGCTGCATCCTTTTGACATTATTTATTAAATGCAGATACATTAACAGTTAACACTGGGTTTAATTTTTTTTTTTCCCCTCCTCACAGCAAATGTTGATTCCAGCTCTTCTGATTTTGATGAAGACTGGCTTTGCTGGCAGCCTGCGGCTGGCACAACTACAAAGCTGATTTGGGGAACCTTAGAGGTTTATTTAGATTCCTTAAATGTTTTGGCTTGATGGTATCGTGGGTATTTTGAAACTTTTGAAGCCTTTTCAATTCTTAACAGCACCAGGCAGGCAGACGTAGAAACACACAGAGCCTAGGAAGAGAGTGCCATCTTTGCTTTGTTCTTCAGCCTTGTAAGTATCCCCAAGTGGGCGAATCAGACCAAGCACAAAAAGAAATAATAATAGGAACTGGTAGATGGGGACCACGTTCTTCCCCTCCCTTGGGAGGGAGAAAGAAAGATGCTGCTTTGTGTGCCTCCCTTGGTGTGGTTTGCATCGGTGGAAGGGGTAGTGCAGCTGTGAAATTTGGAGCCTGTGCATAAACGCTGATTCTTGTGCTCTGGTGATCAGGTATGAGCATGAAAGCCAGCCCCTGGGTCTCGGCTTGCCTTTTGCCCTCAGGTAGCTCAGTGCTTTTCCTCTGCCCCATACCTGGGGATTGGCACACACAAAATTTTTGCCTCCTGCTGCATTACCATTGATATATATATATCAATTTTTTTTTTTTTTTGGTTGTTGTTGGCGGGGGGACAATGCGTGTGAAGGAATGCTGGGGACTGGAGTGAGGGAAGGGCATGTGGAGGCAGCACCCTTTTTGGCAAAATGTTTGCAGTGTGCTCCACCTGTGTGTTTGGGACTGGAAGAATCACATGCAGCTGCTGCTTGAGCTGAGGAGAGGTAACAGTTTTGCATAACGGGGATGTTTTTATATCTAATGTTATAAAAGTGATCTTTTATGGAACAACTGAGCCAAAAATAGCCACAAATAGTTCTGATCCATCGTAAGAATCTGTATTTTGCTCTAAAAAAAAAAAATATCTTCCAGTGAATTCTTGTTAATGCAGCGAGTTATATTAAACGCCTAAGCTCCTGTGGGAGAAGTCAGGAAGAAGCAGTGACTCTATCTTGGGCTCCACAACCTGAGGTGGGTTCGGCTTCGCCTGCTCTGTCCTTATGTTCCTGCCCTCAGCCATTCCCCATGCGCCGGATGGGTTGTGCTCTCCTTAGGCTAAACTACAGGTCTGACAAAAGCTACTTCTCTGCACGACTGCGTGAAACAACAGGGTTAAATGACTGGAGTTAGCCTCCAGAACCAGAGCATCAACCCCTCTGGTTGTGTCGCTGAGGGATTTGGAGCCCTGTGTGTCATCAGCTGATGCCATAGCAGACTTTGCTTGGAAGAGTGGACTCCAACAGCAGTTGATGCATCTCCTTCCTCCGGTGGCACCTCGCTTCTCTCTTCTTCTCTCCATCCTTCTACCACCTCTGGACTTCATAGCATTTCAGCAAAACTCCTTGATGCTTAAAGAGTTAATTAACTGTCTGGCAGCCTTGAGGCCTGTTTGCCTTTCCTGATGCATTAAAGCACGTGGGAGAAAAAGCTGCGTGCAAGAAATGTGACAGAATAGAGCTTCTTCCACTTTTTCCCCTGGAAAGTTGGTGGACAGTACTTCATGAACAGCTATGGGACTTGCTTCATTCCTTATGAAAGCGTATCGCAGTGTACAAGGAGGATAAAACCTCCATACTGCTAAAATTTGAATTAATTGAAATTAGAGTGGTCTACTGATTAGAGGGAGACTATTCTCTTCGTTGTTTTTTTTTTTTTTTAACTCTTCAGCAGAATTCTGGAGGAAGAATGATTATGATTAACTAGTTCTTTAGAAAGGACCTTCTTTTCAGTTAAATCCCATAGGACTTTCCCACATGGGAGCTAACAGACAAAGAATAATCCCTATGCACAGTAGACTGCCCTGGCTTCTTGAATTGTTAAGCACAAGTGTGTACTCCTGCTCTTGAAATACCTGTATTGCCATTTTCTGATGGGTACTGCAGGCCAGATCTCAGAAGGGTCTGTGTTGGTCATGCTGGGAAATACTGTGAAATAGTGACTTTACACACCTCTCTCAACTCAGCAAGCTAAATACACAAAAGCAGCTGTGGGAAAGATGGGAGGCCATAACCACTGGCTGCTCGGTCATTCTGCTGGGATGTGGAACCCGGGAACAAGCTCTTGGCCTCCTGGTTGGATGGGAAAGGGGCGGCTTGGGGAGATGCTGCACAGGCAGAGCAAGACAGTGTTCTCTCATTCCATTGTCTTTTTAGAGTGGCTGAATCCTGTTGCTGCTTTGTCGCTGGCTTTGCTGCTGCTCAGACAAGGCAGCCCTAAGGCACTTGCTCTCCGCTTTTGTGCACTGGGGTACGTGGCTCTGCAGGAGTGACTCCCCCTCCGACCTGGTGGCCTCTGCACGGGCTGTGCTGAAAGTAGCCTTTCCTGTTGTTCTCTTTCAGTGTTGGAAATGCAACTTTTGGGAGGTATTTTGGTAGCGGAGCTGAATGGATGTAACAAGCTCCCCCATGGAACAGGAAACTGTCAATAAGGAGCAGCCATGTTTCTCTGAACCTGTATTTGTAATACCGGCAAAGAATTTATTTTAAGGCATGCTGAAAGGCTGTTAAAATCGGAATTTATTTTCCCCTGCGAAAGAGTGATTAGAAACAGAATACATTATTACCACAGTTCATAGTAGTTAGGCCTGTCTTCTGTAGTCAAACCAGAACTGTGGGGACACGACAGGCCTGAGAATAGAAACAGCGGCTGTTGCATTAAAAACCAAAATACTCCCCGCCTTTGCCCTCCCCCCAAAACCCCAGGTCTCTTCAGATTTTAGTGAGGACCCTGTGTCAATTAGCTCCAGTGACCACTGGATGTAGCTATTGCTTCACAGAAATACGGCCAAGTAGACACTTTTCTGCCTCTTTTTTGAGATGACGGGACAGAGGTTGCTTTTTACATGTAATTTCTGCCACTGGTCTTTTTTTCTTCTTTTTTTCTTTCTGTGTATACTTTTCATTTACCCTCCAGTGCTCCTTAGAATACGAGCATGTTACATTGCTGTTCCTTTTCTTCATGGATGTTCTCCTGCTTATCAGCGACAAAGAGGACATCAGACTACAGTGAATACTCTGTCAATGCAACAGCTGTGTGCTTGTAACTGCACTCACCTCTTGAGTAAAAATGGAGATGGTCCAAACTCTCCATCTATAAACTCCCAATGTTGGAGAAGAACAAGTTCATCAAATGCAGGCAGTGGCCGAAAGAAAGTGAAAATATACTTGGCCCTTTTTGTGTGACAAAGAAGTCAAGCCAGGTTAGGAATTAAAGCCTTTATTTAGCTGTTTATACTCAACAGCTCCTTCTGTTCTCCAGTGTTGAACATGAGTACCATATTTCAGAGGTAAGGTGGGAGAATATATGTATTTTGTAGGTATTCTGTGGAGAGACAAGAAATCTAGGAGCACTGGAAACAACCTGAATCTTAGAGGGTCAAACCACCACACCCCAAGGAGCTCATTTTTAAATAAAAGGCAAAAGCTAGTGGTATCTCAAAGGCACAATCTGAAATTTCCCATCTGTATTTAAGAATACAGAACTCTGGTATTTCTGAGCCAGCTAAAATTACCAAATGATTCCCTTGGCTTTGTTTTTTGGAAAACCATGAGTCAAGTTTCAAATGTAGGAGACTGGAAGTGTTCAGAGCTGTATACTTACCTGTACTAGTGGTTTGCAAATACTTCAATACTTTCCACTTTCGTTTGGCAGGAAGCAAAAGTGATTAAAAAAATTAAATAAAAAAAAATACCACCAAAACCCCCTTATTTGGCAAATAGGCAGGAGCACTGACTCAGTGGATACATCTGATGCATTTTGCCTAAATGTGGTCCCACCATCTTAGTAGTAGTCTAAGGAACTTTTGCTGATTTGTGGGTTTGGTCAGAGTTGTTAGAATTTTTCATTGCAGGCATTAATAGGTGCTACCTTACGAAGGTAGGTTTGGGCTCTCCAGCTTTTATCGCTTGTTCCTATGCCCTTTGTCATAGCTATGCTTGAATTTACAGGTAGTGACAAATACTCTCTTTCTGAAGGAAATCTTCCAAGGGCAGTGCCGTTTTTCTTACTGTCTTACTGCAGACTTGCTGGGGCCGAAATCTGGAATTGGGGAGGGGTATTGTCACCAGTCTAATCCCTCAAACGTAAGCAGGCCACTGAGGTTCACAACCTGCTCGCCTCCCGCCTGCTTGCAGGATCAAGGCTCATCTGGACTTGCAGGTCAGCATCTGTAGAATAAATTTCTCACTTCTGTGCTGCTAAATTTTTCTACCTGTAAATTCTTTACAGGGCTGCCCATGTAGACACGTAAGCTTTATTTTTTGATTCTACTGAGCGTACTGGTATTAGTACAGCAAGGTGTATCATTGAACCCTAGCAAATGGGGCTAGAAAGGACAATAAGTTATTTAGCCTTGTCTCTTTCCCCAAGGCAGGATCAACTAGATCTAACCCTCCTTGACAGATATGCAGCAAACCTGTTCTTAAAAACCTCCCATAACAGACATTTGACACCCTTCCTCAGGCAATCTTTGCCAAAGCAGAACTCTTCTTACTGCTAGAAAGCCTTTCCTAAGGACAAGCCCTGATCTCCCTTGCTGTAACTTAACCCCTTGATTTCTTGCCTTATCCTCGGAGGAGATAGAAAAGAGTTTATTTTCCTCTTTGCGGCAGGCTTTGGCATGTTTCAGGGGAGTCGTTGCCTCCCCCCATGTCTCCTGTGGACTGGACGTTCCAAGTCTTTTAATGTCCCCTCCACCCTGGTCCACTCCCTCCAGCCCAAGACCATGTTTTTTGCATCTCTGATTGCTCTCGCCGCCCTCCTGTGGGCTCTCTCGGGCCTCTATATTGTAGAACAGCTTTTTCTTTTCTTTTTTTTCGCTTGTGCTGGAATGCCCATAGTTGTCTCTCAGCCAAGGCACACTCGACTTTCAGCAACTAAACCATAATTTTGGTTTAGAAGGCTTTAGGGAGACAATGCATAAATAGTGTCTTGCTACCACTGTATACTCACTGAAAGGGGAAAATGTTGGAGAGTTGCCTGGCTGGGTTTTAGACAAACAGGATTGCTTGGGTGTTTGCTTCCATGGTAGACAATAGAGAATAAAGCTCTGCAACAGGAGAAGAGGAGAGCTATATGAGTGGTGTATTGTGCCCACATGTGAACTTAGGCCCTCCGGTGCTAAACATGCAAGAGGCATCTCCAAACAGTGCAGTGTTTGAGCCAGAGCGCAAGTAGAAAATTCCTGGCATCCCGGCGGCCGAGCTCCTCCATTCAGATCGCTTGCATTAGCAAGAGCAAACACCAGAAAGGTCCAAGAAACAAGACTAAAAGAACTCAAACAGAGTGGCTCTCTGAGCTGCTTCTTTCTAACGCAGCTTTATTTTTATGACTCCTAGTGTGAGTATGAGAAGGATCTTGCTTTCCCCCCGCCGCCTTCCCTCCCCTTTACCACGGTGCATTTTAAATCAAGCTGTCCTCTGTAGCTCTGCGGCAAATCTGCACATTTCTGGTTTTGCTCTTTCAGAGGATAATTTCTCCTGTTTAATGAGATCTGAGAATGAAGTCAGGCATGAGTTGGAGAAAGGTCACAGCATGTGCTCAAAGGTATATTAACTACTGTTGGAGCTGGCATCCGTCGACTTCCATGAGGACAAAATTAAGCAGCAAACAGTAAATACTTCCACGAGCACTTTATTACAAGCAGGACCATTTACAATGAATAAGAATTTGAGAAGCTTCAAGGATGAAATGGGGATGCTCACAAATAAAAAGAAAAATCTTACTACTTAGACTTAGAATGTGATTCTCCAGTCAAGGTTAATGGGGAAACAGTTAATGAGGGGTACAGAATCCAAAGGCTGCATTGATGCCATATTGTGTTTTACACAGGTAATTAATGCTACTGACTACTGCTAAATGGCTCTACCTGAGCACATTTTCTCTAGCAGGAACTTTAAATCCCCCACACTGTATACAGGAGCACTCTCTTGATGCTTTACGACTCCCACTAATGCTGAACAGGCTAAATCAGAACCAATTTCTTCTACTCGTTTCCAGGATGGTGATTTGCATCCATCACCACCACAATACATCCATCATTCGGGGCCCAGTGGTGCAATGGCAAGTTTGGCATCGGCTTCACAGGGGGCTGGAGCAGCCCTTGGATGCATGGAGTGAGAGAAGAATGACATTTTGCCACTTAAGCAGCATCTCCACAGCAGGAAGTGCTGTGGAAAAAAGACAGCTCCCTCTCAGCAAGACTCTTCTCTGTTGTCATCTTCCTCTTGTAATTTTTTTTTTTTAATTTAGCTGTTGGGAAAGTCACTTTTCTACAAGGTCCAGGCAAATATTGCCGCTCAGTGGCCAGCACAGTGAAAAATGAAAAGCAGCTGAAGGCAGAGGAGGCCCGTGAGCCATCCTGTGCCCAGGCAGAGAATAAGGATACAAACCCCACGCAGTCAGTCGGCTAAAACCAGCTCCCTCCATTCACATCTGCTCCTGGAAGCTGAACTGTGCTGGGTGCCCGGTGTGGGAAGAGGAAGAGCAATATGAGATTATTTGGAAGAAAGGAGGGAGACTGCACGGGACTAACTGTCTGTTGTTGAAAAATATTTTGTTTCCTCTTCCTCGCGCAGATGCTTTAAAGTAGGGCATTTGTGTACACTGTTCTTTCCACGCAGTGCTCATTGTATTGACAGGAGTCGCTTCAGCTGAACAGTTTCATCAATGTGCTCCAGCCAGTTTGTAGGTGGCATCCGGAGGGCAGATTCCACTCTTATCCAAGACCTAGGCCTATTCCATTACTGTCTTTAAAACATCTCCCAGGTGCACTTAAGCATTGCTTTTCTTCCCAATCCCCTCTTCCCCCCCCTCCTTTTTCGTCCTGTTGTTCCGAATAAAACAGTTTGAAAAGCCCAGGCCAAATCCTTGGTTTCTTTTGGGTGAGGAGCAACAGCTTGACAGGATTAGCCTCCAGGTTCCACCTGCCCTGGATGTCACAGGGGTATGAAAACTTGCAGGAGGAGGGACCGTCGCTCTGATGCCACGTTACTGCACAGCAGTGACAGCTGCAGAATCGTACCTATTGATCGTGGCGTAAGAGAGAGCGTTTCATCAGCCTTTAATTGGGCTGATTCCTAAATAGAACGGGGTCAGAGCGGGTTGTGCTGCTGAGTCTAAACAGCCTTACCAAGCCGAGGTAAATGTCTCGTAAACAGGTCACAATTTATATCCTTTTTGAATTCCTCGGGATCTGGGAT
Organism: Limnodromus scolopaceus; assembly: GCA_028565335.1. Lineage (NCBI taxonomy): Eukaryota > Metazoa > Chordata > Aves > Charadriiformes > Scolopacidae > Limnodromus > Limnodromus scolopaceus. Next base: position 18,502,346 of record JAOXNO010000024.1, on the reverse strand, counting down.
TTACAGCCTTTCTGGAAATCTCATGCTCTGGTTTAGAGGAACAGAAAAATGATGCAAGGTTTGTGCGCAATTCCGGCACATGTGTGCCTTCCTCTGCCTTTAAGTGGGATTTCACTTTTTTTGACTTATGATCGTGCACTTCAAAAAATGCCTATCTGTGCCCCTACAAAACCACATCAAGCCAGGAGCTTTCCATGTGCCATCCTATTAAGTTTGACCCCAGACAGGCTCCCTGCTGGATTCTTCTGGTTACGGGATCTTCCTCGGCACAATTTCTGCTCGCTGTAAAGTAGCAGCAAAGGAGTCAAACCAACCTGCATGAGCTGAAGATTTGTGCTCTGATGTGGGATGGGGAAAAGAAAACCACTTTCTTCGAGTGTCCTGTTCTTGTCCAGCACTCGTGAAGATTGGAGTTTGGTTAATAAATTCCTCTCATTGCATTCAGGAGGGGCTCATAGAGTGACTGAATGAATCCAAATTATGCTGATGATGGACTTTTTCTCTTCCCTCCCTTCTCTCATTTCTAAACGCTGAACTTTGAAAATCCTAAATTGAGTTTGGATTACTTCGGCTGCATCATTGTTTCCAGGGAGCACACTCCCATTTTGAAAGAAACTGAGCGGTTTTTTGACTTGGAGAAATGGATGTGAATTAGAAGTTCACTTAACTTCCTTTTCTAATGTGGTTTGTTTGGTTTTTTTGTTAACATACCCTTTACTCATCTTCTAGTTGTGGAGTACTTGTGGGAGAAGAGGCAGATAAGGGGATGATAATAAGCAGAATAAATTTTAGATATGTTGGAAATTTCACATGAACTGAAATTTGGTTATGCTAATCCTCTTGCCCAGCTTCTGACCCTCTAAGTTTATAAATGGAGGAGATCTGTGTGTTTCCTGCTGTAGCCTAACCTTCCCTAGTGTTTTTCCTGCCAGACTTTCATGCTTTTTTTTTCTTCTTTTAATACACAACCTGTTCTGAGTAGCGTTGAGAAGCTGTTTCAACTGTATGAACTAAAGTCCTCGGAGGATTTAATCAATCAATGGAGCAGAGGGTTCAGCCCTCTCTGTTCTAAATGCTGACAATAACGATCTTATTCTGGCTAAACTAGCATGAGGTTAAGGTTAATGCAAAGCTAAATAAATAAATAAAAAGCAACACCCCCTTCACCCCCCCACCCGCCCCGCCAGCTTGTCTGGCAAGTGTAGGAGAGTGGCTGGTTTGTGAGCAGGAATGCCTATGAACCTGTTTGTAGGCTGGCTAACGTGAAAACCTTTCTAATCCCGGTGATTTTAACTTGCTTACATTCCTTTGAAGGTCTCTCTCTTTGGTGGGTATTGAGGCTCTATTGCCATGATGCATTTTTATACTGCATTCCCCAGGAGTTAGCACTTGCCATGGAGACCTGCACTTTGTCTTTTAAGCAGATAAAAAGAGAGGTCAGTCAGATGTAATTCCCCAACTCCTCGTATAAACAATTTAACCGCTGCAGCAACATACTTGCTTGGAATTACTCCCTCAGATTCAATTCCCTTTTCCTGCTCCACTTGTAAAAATGGTTACTGTCCTCTATAAACTGCTGCTCAGCCAGGTCCAAGGCTTGCTGTGGAGTTGTAGAATAAATGTTAATCTAATACAGGTTACTGGGTCAAATGCAATCACAGGCTTGTGGGAAAAGCTTAATACTGTTCTGCTTCTTCTAACACAGTAAACCTGGATATTATATGATAGGTTAAATACCACTGAACCATGGCAAGAATTTTCTTGAAAGTAGGATTTAGTACAAAGGAAACTACACTGGAAGAGTGACCTAGGATTGACTTTGCTCTCTGAGACCATTCTAAGAAGCTGAGGTATGCTGTGAAAATTATCTCCCCGAAAACATTAGGTACAAAAATCCCTAGGTCAGGGCATGGCCAGCTGCAGCAAGGATGATTCAGCTAATAAAAGGCTGTGTGTGTTTTTATACTGCTGCCTTCTCTCCATAGGAAAGAGCATTTTGCTTTTTTTTCCCCCCCCCTTGCAGTGACTGTGAAGCCAGCACGATGTGGCCAGCTCCAACTTCTGATATCTGAGATTGTGTAAATACACACTTAAAGATATATAACTTTATCACTCCTACGTGAGCGCTGACAGTTGCTGATTTCCTCCAGGCTGGCTTGTGTTATCCCTTGCTGTCATGTACCTCTCTGTCCCGCAGCGCTGTCGGTTTGACGCTATATTTCGCCGTCTTCTAGGGTGGGTTTTGTCTGTACTCGGTGTTGCTGAGGTCAGGGACGGAGCGAAGTCATTAAGCGGAGGTTTAAGGACCCGACCCTGCACACGGACCTGGCTCTGTATGTACCAGCTGGCAGCCTGGGCCAGGCTCTTTCCATGGGCTGTATTGTCTGCTCCTCCTTGTTTAAGTAGTCATTTATAGGTCTGGTGTTTGATACACAGTGAGGGAGAACGGGCACGGAGACGAAGGATGTTGGGGCCTCCACTTTATATTTATTACTTTAACCAACTGAAGTGGTAAATCGTGTTAGCGAGAGGACTCTGGATGACGCACAAGGAGAGAGGCCACTTCAGCGTGCCAGGGCTGTGAGAGCAGTTGGGTGCAGACGTTGCTTGGATCAGCCTGAACTGTTAACAGAAATGAAGTAGCTGCTCTGGAATGAAACATGGCATATAAATGTACAACTTTGCTAGTCAGTTAAAAAAAAAAAAGAAGCAACCAAAACCCAAACATCTGGAGTAATGTGTGCCCCATCTGGCGTACTGTGTCCAGTTCCGGGCTCCCCAGTTCAAGAAGGACAGGGAACTGCTGGAGACGGCACAGCAGGGGGCTGCAAAGATGATGAGGGGCCTGGAGCATCTCCCTTATGAGGAAAAGCTGAGGGACTTGGGTCTTTTTAGTCTGGAGAAGAGGAGGCTGAGGGGGGATCTAATCAATGCTTATAAATACTTAAAGGGTGGGTGTCAAGAGGATGGGGCCACTCTTTTTTCAGTGATGCCCAGGGATAGGACAAGAGGAAATGGGCACAAACTTGAGTATAAGAAGTTCCACCTAAACATGAGGAGGAACTTC
>JAOXNO010000024.1:18471356-18499179 GCA_028565335.1 Limnodromus scolopaceus | reverse complement strand
CTTCTCTGGAGACATTCCAAACCCGCCTGGACACGTTCCTGTGCAACCTGCTCTGGGTGGACCTGCTTTGGCAGGGGAGTTGGACTAGATTGTCTCCAGAGGTCCCTTCCAACCCCATGTGATTCTGTGAAAAAACCCCACAAAGCCAAAAAACCCATTGCATCGTAGCACTGAAGTGTCGGAATGCTGCCCCAGCAACGATAGTTATCCTCGCAGAGCGGTGTGAAACGTTATTTTACATGTGGGTGGTGAGAGCCAGGGTCAAACCAGCCTGTGGCAGAGGCAGGAATGTAGCCAGGTTTTTTGAGGTTGCCTGTTTCTGTTTGTTTTTAGTTTTGTTGTGATGTTTTATGCTAAAGGCAAGCTTCCTGCACCAGGCTTTATATTGAGTGCCACGTACAGCAAGCAGTGTATACCCTGGCACGTCTCAACCATTGCTTTTCAAATTTTAACTCAGAAATGCAACTTAAGTCACTTGGGGTGGGCTGTGGTGTGAAGAACTTCTCTCCATTTCAGAAGGAATACAGGTCACCATTCATCATGCCCAGGGAGTTGCTAATTGGGGTACGTAGACCCCGTATGGCAGGCAGTTGGATGTTTCCAGCTATGTTCACCTCCACCCCCATGATTTTTCAAAGCCAGTACATCTTGGGCTACTGGAATGCCATGAGTCAACTTTCACTGCCATCATCTGAGCAAGAGATATGTTAGAGATGGACAGGACTGTGCTCTCAGAGACCAGGAAAAGACGAGGAACCGCTCATATGGTTGATCTGCAGGGAAATGGAGGGCGGAAGATCTTGAGGAGGCTGAGGTTCAGGACACCTTTGGGGCATTTCAAGCAGAGGGTTTGAGCTTTCATCAAATGATGTCAGAGCTTTTATACAAATGTGCCTTTTTTTAATTATTTTTTTTTTTTTTTACGATGAGTAGAATGACTGCAGATTTTAGCTTGTCTGGGGAAGCGTGAGTCTGCTGATCAAACCTGTGCTGAACAAGAGAAAGTGCTTTGTCTGTGCTATTTTCTTTGTGTTAGTCATGAGACCCTGTTAACCTCTGGTCCCCAAGCTCTCTTCTTCATTTCATCTTCCGTAACCTCTTTTGCCAACATTTTGTTACATCAGACAATCTCCTGAACTTTCAGGCCCTCTGCTTCCCCTTGCTTCTTCCAGGGTTAGTTGTTTTCTTTTTCTCCCTGTTCTGTTCTTCATCGAAGTATATACTTTTCCCTCCTGTGTGTTCTCCATCCGACCATATTTCTGTCTTCTGCCAATTTCTCATGTCCCTTACGCAGGTGTCAACACCTTTCTCATTACTCTTAGTCTCCCTCGTCCTGACAAATCTGATGCATCCAGCAGATGTCCCTCCCCAGTGCTCCCAGGGGCTGCCCAGGACACAGCTGCCTCCATGCAGCTGAAAAGCTGAGCTGAGGAGAAGGTCTGAAGTCAGTCATCCCTTCCTCCAATTTCGCCTCTTTAGAGCCAACTTTATAACCTGTTTTTATTCATTGGCCAGTCAATGAAGAAATACCAGCTGATTCCCGGGGTTCAGAGAGGAAGTCCCGATGCTGCTGAAAGCTAAACTCCGGCTGAATTTCACCTCTGCTCTCTCACTTCTGCCGTACTGTGTGGTGCTTCTGTATGCTTTCAAAAAAAAAAATAGGCTTATGATCTGTTCTTCTTGGGAAGAAAAGAGGGAGAAATGTCTCAGTAGTTACCAGATATTCAGTCTGCAGGGCTTCTGTGTTGTGCTTTGTAAAAATCCTGTTTTCTTCCCCAGCCCTCCTTCTCCTACTGCTCAGTAGCCCAAACCTTGGTGCACTGAAAGGTATTGTAGTTTAAACTGGAAATGCAGACTGGTCTATAAGTGAAAAATAAGCAGCTGGTTGTTTTCCTACCTACCTCCAAACAAAACATGGGGTGCAAGGCAGTTTTGATCAACCTTTTCTAGCTGGTGGATGGGTTCCATCCATTAAGGTTTCTTCATGCTTCACCACAGGAGATGCTTTTGGCACAGCAAGCGTTCTGTGCCTTGGTGAAAGTTCACAGTGTCTCACCAGTAGCACAGCGTGGTGCTCGCAGCTGCGTCCCTCATCAGGCCCTGGTGCTGATGCACAAAAAGGCAGAAAGAAGGCTGCCCAGAGCGAGGACACCGGTACAAATTTTCTAGATGCTTTCAGGGGTGTTTCTTTTCCCTTTAAGGAATAATTAAAAAAAAAAAAAGTGACATTTTAGAAGGCCATTTGCTAAGCTCTGCATGTTCTGTGTATTTTAGTGTGTGAACAAATTAGATTATGAAAGGTAATGTATTAGTGATTTGACAGTAATGTGGAATCTTGGAAGCATTAATCGCTAATGCGTGTTTCATAATTTCAGCTAAATGATCTCGGTTGAAATGCAAGAGAGGCAATTGAAAAATTCCTCGAGATTGCAGTGAAACCTTGTACTGTAATGCAGATTACTTTGATTTACTGCAAAATACTGCAAGGCAGTAGGGAACGTTCACAGCAGCTGTGTTTAATAGTTACAGGAAAGATGTGTGATGAAATAGTATATTCATGTATGTATTTATCCTATAAAATACACGCCTCATTCTTCATCTTCATGTCACATATTAAAAAAACGCAAAAAAACTGTAGGCTACAACATACTATTCTTATCACTTACTATTTGTATTAAAAAAAAAAAATATTATTTAGAGACCCTAACTGAGCTCTGGGCCCCAGGAATCTAGTGGCCGTACAGATATGTAAGAAGAGATGGTGCTCACCTTGAAGATGAGAATTGGAGGACCTTAACGGCAGCCATGGGTTTACACCCCACCCCAGGTATCAACGAGCCTAGTTGCTACTCCCATTGCCCCAGGTAATCACCAGTCCTGCAGTAATGAGAAGGGTGATACCTGCTATTTGAAAGGATGGAAACCTCCCGAATTAAAAGCTCCTGCCTTGACCTGTAGATCACTGGGCAGATAGCGCACAGCCTGTGAGAGAAATACCCCCAAATAAGCAGGCAGCTGCTTTTTGCTCTGGCTGCAGCGAGGTGGAACCACAGACTGATGCTCTCAGCAGAGCAGCAGGGTGACCTCTTTGTGGCAAGAACATGGGTAACAGTAATAAGTAAGAAATACCTCTGCTCCTGGGTGATTTCCTCAAGTAGATGGGAGCGGGGGGGTGTGGAGTTGCAGCTCTTTCAGTAGGAGCAGTGGAGTCATTTTTATCACGGGTGTTACTTGCTTTCATATTTTCATGTAAACTCTAACCTGCTGTAAAGCAGAATGGCAGCTGTATTCTGCAAAGTTTTGCTCTGTTTCAGTGCCATTAACAGTCTGCCTGCGAGGGCAGGTTGTGCTTCTCTCCTGAGCAGTAAGATGTCTTTCCTTCCTTATGGGACTTGGTCAACAATGAGAGTTGACCGTGGTGGCATTTAAATGGGCATAATTGGTTTTCAGAGCTAACACACCAGCCAAATGAATTCAAATTCACACCTCTCCTGCAACTCCCAGCAGACTCCACGCTTCTCCTGTGGGTCCATCCTCTCTGTAAAGTTAGTGATGAGTGTTCTTAAGCTACAAGTTTGTCTTTGCATTCATGGGGCCAAAAAAGCTTTATTTTAGTTAAAGTGGAAGATGGGATTTTTTAGGTCTGACATCTCGACTCCCGTGCAGAAAGACACCTGCTTGCTGAGCCACCGCCAGGCTGTGGTCTTCCCCCTCTATGGGAAACGTGACCAGCTTTCAGCTGATGAATCTTGCATTGTGCACGGATTAAATATCTCTTAAAGCCCATTCTGTTGGTAACTGACTCCACCGTTAGTTAAGAATTGATGCTTCCACAGTGCAGCATTTCTTCAAGTAATCCTCTTTCTGCTGAGTAATCCTGATGACCTCAAGGAGACTTTATTCCTGCCTCTTCTGCATAATGTCTAATATATGAAGTAGGGTTTATTTAGGAGAGTAAAGGTGAGAGGATTGGGCTCCATTCCAATGGCAGCAATATTGGCTGTGAAGTGTTAAGATGATACCTGACTCCTCTTTCATCAGAAACCATACAGTAGAGCTGTTTAATGCATATTAAGTAGTGGAGAAACATAAAAAAGAAATTTCCCCATTGAAATGACTTTAGTCAATGTGAGGAAAACCAAGGCTAGCCCTCATAAAACCAGGCTTCTCTTCAAATCAAGAAAATATTGCACGTCATGTTAAAACTACTGTGCTTGCTGGGTGACGCTTCTACCTCATTGTAAACTCTCTGGAGGGTCTGTATTTCCCAAGTGGATTACAAAAGGCCAATAAATAAATGGCCAGCTACTGTTTATAAAGAAATTCCGGCAGAAGCAATATGGACTCTAATTTCACTACAGTGCTAGAAAACTGATGAGCTTCTTTGTGTAAAACCTTTAAAAGGACTCAGTGGGCTCTTTACGTCCGCCCAAAAAGAGCTTTTCAAGCCTGTCTATGAAATTATGATTGTCCCAGCAACTTCCATAAATGTCTCTCTGTATCACTATCCCTTTTGACTAGTGTGGCAGAATCTTCAAGAAATGGCAGAATCTCTCATTCTCTTTTTTTTTTTTTTTAAAAAAAAGTGGATGATGCTTAAAAGAAAACTGATGTTTCTGCATTCAAGCTAAATACAGAGACTTCTCTGAGGCTGCATGGATGAAATGAGAGAGCAGAGATTTGTCTTCTGGTGCAACATTTTCAACACCTTTTATATGAATCATTCATTGTTCCATTTGGTTGGTTTTACGGAGCCCAAGGAAGCATCTGGCACTTCTCAGAGCGCATAGAAGGCATCTTCCTCACCTTGGGGAGTTCTCATTTTCCCATTGGGCGTGCCCATAGCGGGTAATGGAAAGGAGCTTGGACTCCTGAGCTCGCAGATCCCTCCGAAACAAAAGTGACATTGCTATGAAGGACTGTGGATGTGGTGGGTCGTTTTGCTGAGACATCCGGCCAAGTCCTGGCCAGGTGCCACATGAACGTGGCCCTACTACTTCTCAGCTACAAGTGAGGAGCTCCGGTAACTCTACACAGGGTGGATGTCATCGTTCACTCAGCAGTGATGTGGGCGGCTGGCCGGGCTCTCTCTTGCTAGGTGTAGACAACCTGATAATGATGTCCTGGATCAGAAGAGGCAGTCCCTTTCCTGCAGTGGAAACAAACCCCTCACTTGTTCCTACTGCTGTTGAGACTTGTTTATTTTTGTCTTCATCGTCAGCAGGAAAAATATGCTTTTAGAAAATGCTTAAGAAATATCCGAAGTGTTTTTTGGCATTAGAAATGAATTGTTAACAGGGAGCAAAAATAGATTCATTTTTGTGAGAAGACATCATTTTGAAATGAAAGTACAGAAAGTATTTTTGTGGCTTGTGTGACGAATAACAGCTGGAGGAGAGACAGGTATCCTAAAGTTACTTGCATCCTAAAAAAAAGAAAACTCAAAAGCCAAACCTGAAAATCCCACCTAAACTGGAATAACAGAGCATCCTGTCTTTTTGCACGTGTGGATTGAGTTCAGCTGTTGCCCCTGTGCTTTTCCTGCTTCACTGAATCCAGAATCAGGTTAAAGGTTTCTCTCCTGATACTTAAACCCTGTGGGATATGGGTGTCTGAGAGATCACTATAGCATAACCCTACATGACAAATGTGTTACAACAATACAACAAAATTCCTTGAATAGTGTTATAGGGCTTGTGAATATGATGAGAAACATTTGCTGATACTGAAAGTAGGATCAAGGTTATTTTTCAAGGCTATGTAGTTTACATACATAAAATTTAAAAGAAGAGCCATGTTTTCAAATAGCTGTAACAAAACCAGGATTTTTGAAAAAAATACAAAGGTAATACAACATCTGATGAAAAGTTTTTATTGTAGACGGGTAACAAGCAATACCAGAAAATAAAACTGAAGCAAACTTCAGAAAAAAGGAAAAAAACTACGTCAAAAACCTGAAAATGAGTTTGCCAAAAAACGTATCAATGAAAAATGAACACAACTTATTTTCTTTATTATGCAGCCTGGTGGGACTGAGGACAGGGGGAGTAATGATCAAACCCACCATCATATAGTTTTGTTCAGATCTTGTAGTGGTCTCGGATTTAATGATGGAAGGTGTTAGAAAGATGAGAATGTTTTCACCAGTATGTTAATCAGCAGCTTCTCTGCGCCTAAAAACGTGGAGTGGATGTGGCACTGAGCCCTTCCCATAGAAGGCTTCTCTTTGGCTTGATGTTTCAGGTCAGGACATGAAAGACTATCTGAAAAGATCCTGGGAGCTGTGGAAAGAGCTTCAGAGCAAATGGAAATTATATCTTATTTGTATGACAGATTGTGGCTAAGCTCTCGAATGGCACTTGAGACTCAAGTCAACCCAAAGTAAAGACCTCAACTTCCTAACCTCTCATTTCCTCCTCTTATTCAAGGAGATGATCTGTAGCATGCACCCTCCTCTCCCTGCTGCTAACCTCCAAGCTGTCTCCAAAAGCTTTCTTGAAAACTGGTTGGAGCAAGCCAAGAGCTGACGAATTTTCTTCTGATGATTGGAAGCTTTATAAGTGTGGTTCTACCAGAAGGGTTTTCACATGTAACCCAATGCATCTGCCACCTGTCCGCCTCCCGAAGTGGTGAGCAGATACTGGCGGCCCCCTGGGAGAGAAACCCAATACACTAACTGCTCCCCGGTGCCTACGTACAGCAGTAAACATCTGGATTTTTATATGGCTTAGAGGGTCAATTTTTAAAAGTTGTGCTCTTCTTAGTTTCCCTGTGTTTTGAAAAGTCCACATGTGGTCAGCTTCGTCAGGATTGCGCTGCATTGCAATAAAGGATTATGCATGATGTGATGTTTTCAGGATGCTGTGTCAGGGGGACAAGGCAAAGAGTGCGAACAGTGAAGTGCCAAACGGTGAAGCACGAGGTTAGATTATCTTCATGGTTAAGAGGATTTATTTATTTTTTTCAGTCAAACCTGTAAAAGGTGCAGTGGAGGTAGGGAGGGTAGAGAGGCTCTGTGCTGTGATGCTGTTCTGAGTCTTTTGGGTTCTGCCAAATTTTTTTTCCCACATATCCTTTCATCAGGCAACAGAAACCTTTCTATTTGTTCCTTGGAAAAGCAATTCATCAGCTTTGTTAGCTCTTCTGTAACATATCAGGCAGAATGCAAGATCTAAACTATTCCAAGGGAGAGTTTAGGAGTTTACACACACCCACACTGGAGAAAACTTCTAAGTCTTTTTGGTTTTGTTTTCCAAACTAAAAGTCATTGATTTAGGAGAAGACAGCATGGCAAGGTCCACTAGTTGGATGTGTAAAATGGATAAATTTAGGCTAAAGAAAAGATGCACATTTTTAGTAGTTAAGCTAAATCATCAGTGGAAGATTCTCCCAAGGGATGTGATAGATTGAATATTTAAATGAAGACTTTCTGAATGAAAGAAGTCCCTGAGGTAGATTTCTTTGGTCTAGATCAGAGAGAAGGTTGAAGGATTATCTAGATGATAAATGGTTCTCTGGCCTTAAAACTCATGTATTTATTAAAAATAAAGAAAACCCAAACCAATTTACAGCCTCATTTTTCCCCAGTAGTTTGGAGATGAGAAAGCAAGCCAGGGCCATGACGGATGTGTTCTCTCTTGGCACAGGAGAGGAGCAGGGCTGTCCTTGCCTCTTGGACAGCAGGATTTTGTGGGTGTGTCTGTGCAAATTGTGCAAAGACCTGGCCAAAGGTGGAGCCTTCATTAGAGGTCTACGTAATTAATAGTAAAGGTTATTGCTGAGTGGTGTTTTTTTAGGGTGTCAGGTTTAGAGGCGAGATGGTCTCAGTTACTTTACCAGTGGCTTATTAGTGATGTAGCTAATTAAAAAAAAAAAAAATTAAAAAAAAAAAAAAAAATTATCTATCTATATAAAACAAATTGGTGATAATTTTGGCTACCTCACACTGTAGGTTGTTTAATGGATGCTCCTTAGATGTGATTGGTTATGTGACATATAATGAAATTCAGGTAACTTTACAATATCCCTAGCTGAATAGCCGGTAAGCAGACACCTGAAATTACTAGCCACCCTTAAAAATGTGGGCACCACCTTTCGGCAGAATCGTAGCATCGAGCAGCTGCTGTTATGTCATCCTTATGGGGACAGCATCCCAGGAATCCAGTTCGTGGTCTGTTTGATGTAGGGAAAATACAGGGGCCTGCCGAGGCTGCTGAAAACCCCTAAATAGCACTGGGATCTGAAACATATTTCCAGGCAAAACTTGTTCTGCCTCCCAGTAAGCAGTAATTTTCTACCACTGGACTTATGTTAGAGCAATCTGTACCAGATCCAGGTGTAGACAAATTCAAAATTAAATGGTCATCTCACTGTGGCTTGGTTTTAAATGAAGTGAAAAATAATGCATTAGCTCATTCAAATAAACCTACCTTGTAAATTGATACACTGCTAAGAGAATCTTTTTGGGCAAGTTTTTTAACTCTTTAGCACTTAATTTCGTGGAGGTGTCAGGTAGCTGCAAACCATTCCGGTTCTTATGGTTTCAAAGCGGACACTGATTTTTTTGGTTGCCTAATTGCTGTGTTAAGGTATCCATGCTCTATTCAGTCTTACCTTCCTACAGTTTCAGTGAGGGCTGCTGCGTTTAAAGTACAAAGACAGAAATGAGCTCATTCCTAGGTGACAATATAATATGATACGGTGATACTTTTTAATAATAAATTCTTTTTTTTCCCTTGGAGAAGAAAGGAATGGGAAAGGTGTTTGCCTGCCTTCTGTCTCCTGAGAATACCATTAAGCTGTGACAGAATATATTATAGCTTCTATCTTAATTTGGAGAAATAATTTTTTTTTATATGCATTGATTATTTTCCTTGCCTAAGAACTGGCTATTTGAAGACCTGATCCAACATCTATTGTTGTAGATGGAAAGCTTCCTCCAACTGTAAATATAGCTGGATTGCCGTTTGCCTGTATTTGATGAGGTTTTCTCATTGATGGCGTGAATCCAGGAGTTCTCACAGTCATGCTCAATGTGGTAATTTTATTCCTTTTCGCTCTTACTGTGACAGTTTTGAGTATCTCTCTTTTAATAGGAAGTTTGAGATTTTAGCTTAATTACAGAACAAATGTCAGACTTGAATCAAATTCTTCTCTTAGATCTTCACTTCTCCTAAGTCCATATCAGAAATATGGTAACAAAGCCACCTGAAGCATCCATTCATATGCCTAGAAATAGTTTATGGGGACACTGAAAGACACTGATGTTATCTTTTTAATATTGTAAGGAATAATCCTATTAAAGAAGAAACAAGGAAAACTGTTATGCCCACAGGGCAGAATTATCCCAAGTTGATTGGAGCCGCTCGGGTTACTCCACAAAGCCCGAGCTGTGTGCTGGCCTATCTTCCCATCAGGGCTCGCTGAATGAGCAATCATTTGTGGATTCTGCTCATCTCTCTTTGCAAACTTTGTTCGGTGGAATTAGATACAACTTTGACAAATTAGAAGTGCCCCCTTTAGCCCCACTGTCCCTGCCGCAGCACAGTCTTCCAATTGTGCCTGGTTTTCTGAAGTTGGGCCGCCTCAGAGCCGTCAATGGCAGGCCTTCCACAAGGCTACACTTTTTAATCAGGGGATCTGTCAGCACTGGCTTCGCCCGGTCTCGCAGCCTTCTCTTAATCCGCAGCGCAAACTGCCCTTCCCTTTGCCTTCCCCCTCTTGCGACGTACTTGGACTCTGAAATAAATATCCCCTTTGTTTACAATGTGCCCGCAACAAAATTAACCTTTGGGATTAATTGCAACGCGTAATGGGCTGTGTTTCATCTTTCCTTATAGCACAGGTTTGGGATTAAAGAGATCTCAGCCACCTGCCTAACCAATATCTGTTGCTTTTCTGTGGTGCTGGTTACCGAGCTCTTTTATTTTCCAGAAAAGTTAATGGAAATTTCAAGTAGTGGCCTCCGGGACCAATACATCTGCGGATGACTTGGGGTGGAGGTAGAGCAGGACCGAGCAACGTTTCTCCCAGTTCTAAATAAAATCCGTGAGTGGAACTGGGCTGAGAGGGCTGTGGTTCAGCACAGGGAACTGGCACTGTTGAAATGGGTGCCACCACTTTACCACTGAGATTTACGCTACTCAGCGGTATCGGGGGAATCGGTCTGGCCCAGGCGTTTCTAATCTGTACCTTGCCGTATTTATTTGTTTTAATTTTTTCTTTCCCTCCTTGTAAAGAGTGTTTGATAAAACTATCGCACTGGTGGACTGGAAATTAGCAGCATGTTCTTTGTCACAGAACTAAAACCCACAAGTTCTTTGCTCTGCCCTGCCATTTCTTTTGTCCCAAACCACCGCACCCCAGCTCCTGATGTGGAGCAGCCTTTGGCCTTAAAAGGGCTGGGAAGGCACTTTATGGTCCTTGCTTGAACCTGTTTGCTAAGATGGGCTGTTACAACCAGATGAAGTAATGAAACTTTAGCGTCTGCTTACTGGCCTGAGACAGGTCCTTCAGTTCTGTATGGGCAACTGAACCCTCTGCTTGGTTATCAGAACAAATTTTTGTGTGTTCCCTTTGGCTCATGGTCTATCCACATACTGTCATCTCCGTTCCGGTATGATGGTGTCCCTTGGTCACTCGCTGGAGATCAAAAGATGAACTTGTTGCTCTCTTCAGAAAACATCATCGTTGGTTCCCCTTATTGCCACTGAGAATCTTCCCCATATAGCCAACTGTTGTCTTAGTTTAGCTTTGAAGGAAAATGAAGGTTATCTGCATTCCATGTCTATCTGTGCATGTGCTCTCCTTATTTTATGTAACAGTTTAGCGCTGCTCAACCTTAAATCCATGTGAAATAAGAGTTTTAAACTCAAAGGTAACTAAGTTCCTTCAATGTTGGGGAAAACAAGAAACTGGGTCGAGACGAGACACACTGTCAGTGCCTTTATTGAAAGCAAGGTTTCAGTGCGAGTTCGCAAGTTATTTAACACCAGAGAATTGACACAGTAAGGAATCTCATAACACTCTTACTGCCAGAAAACCTTCAGACTTTTGTGCCGTCTCAGACGCAGAAGTCAATCCAACCCCAAGAACCAAATAAGAAAGAAACCAGACTTCATTAGTTCCAATCCTCCTGGTACTATTTCTTTCATTTACGGTTGTTCTGGAAGGAGAGATGGCTTCCCAGTGATGCATGTGCTCCACGCCTTCGTCACCTCAGGGTTAGCGCTCAGTGCTCGGGGCCGCTCTTGCAAAGGGCTTCAGCGAGCACAGCCTGCAGCAACCTTTCTCTTGAAGGTCACCTACTATTAGCCCATAAATCTTGAGCTCTGTGCTCTGTTCTGGCTACCTGTTTATTTCAGGATATAATTCAAGGTGTTGGTTATGATCTTATTAAGGCCTTAAAGGCCTGGGACAAGGTTAGCTGAGAAAATTGCTTCTCCTTCCCACCCCCACTTTGTGCCCTACCATGGGAGTTATGATCTGTTGGGTTCCTGTGATTATTCTCCCTGCGGTCAACAACACGGCTTTTTTTGGTGAAGCAGAGTGTGCGCCTCCAAAACATGCCTCTCTAGCGGCCTGAAAAAGTCCAGGTTTAGTGAATGCAACATGAGGCAAACAACTTCAGTTAATGTTTTGAAATTTCTATGGCTTTTTTTTTTTTCTCTGTAGAAGGATCTGAGGGCCCTCTTCTGTGGTGGCCTCCGTCATCGACTCGTACTTGCTGCTGAGCGCCCCGCTGTTGCGGTGTATGTTTTTGCAAAAGCATAATAGATAAAAGCTCATGCAAGTGTTAATAGTTGTTGTTTTGTGATGAAACATGGCAGATGAGATCATGCCCTGTGACTGCTCGCGCTGTAGCTTGGGAAACCTGGAGCAGTGAAGCCTGAGAACTGAGCTCCGGAGACAGCTGGGGCGATACTGGAAAGGTCAGTGGAGAGTGCCGGAGGATTGACGAGCTCCTCGGTGAGGTGGGAGAGGCTGAGAAAGGCATGATAGGAAATTAAAGCAGTGAGGCAGTAAGTAGAGGTAAGAAGTGGGTGCCGAAACTGCCTTGGAAGTTCCCTCGAGGACCTTGTTAACAGAAAGTTCACTGCAAGTCTCGGTGGGGGGAAAAATACATTTATTCTTTTTTTGGATGATGCAGACATTTCTTCCCATGTTAAACCTTCAAGGTCCTTTGTGTCAACTCTTGTACACTTCAAAAAAAAAAAAAAGTGCATCAAGTATCAGTACAAAGGGAAGTAAAAGATGCAGTACTTGTCAGATTTTGCTTTTTGGTTGTTTTTATACATCTTTACCTCCTCACAGCTGATCTTGCTGCATCAGTGGAGCCACCTTCTGCAGCCCTTCCACTGTTAAGCTCTTTGTACCCCAGCTGTTTGATTTGCTTGTGTTGGGCTGCTATCAGAAAGGAAATGAATAATAGTTATTTTACATTTTAAAGAAGAAAATGTTATATCCTTCCCGCTCCCTTTGTGCGCAATCTGATCTTAAAGATCTCAGTGCAGTTTGTGTTATAGATACAGATTTCACATCACTGGGTGGTCTTGACTTACACGCCACAACTTTTGTAATACCTAGAGCTTGCGATCAGAGTCAGCAGCAGCTTTTCTGTCTGGGGCCAGCCAGAGAATGAGAGTGTGCAACAACTTTAGAGGTTTTAAAGTATTTGTTTTTCTTCATCATTAGAAAAGAGGCGAGGGCTCCTGAGCATTTCACGGGAGGGAATTTTGTGAAATAGAGTCAGGTTTACAGTTTCTTTCTTTCCCAGTGACAGAGTGGTCTAGCCCAGGCCTCAGAGATCTTCCTTTTGAAAACTTCACTGAAATAGATACCGCTGTGAAATGTTCCCGCTTGGACAAAACCAGCATATTTTGATCAAAAAAATATTTTGCTAAGAATTGTTCCAGGCAGCTCCACTCTTGAATGACTTTGATCACTCGAGTTAACTGTTTTAATTCAAGTCAGTTTTCCATGGCAGCAAGCTGTCTGTGGCGCAGATTCTGCTCCTGCTGGCAGAGCAGCCTTTTCCTTCCTTCAGAGCAACATCAAGAGCTGTTCTGTATTACATTTATCAGGGGAAGAATTTACTGTTCCATTTTTCCATCAAGTTATATAAATGAAATACTGGTGATAATTTGAGCTCATCAATACGTTTACTTGTTATCTGTGCCGGACTGAAGGTATAGAATTAAACTATACGGAGGACCTTGAAGTGATGTTAGCGTTTTACTACAGAGAAGTAGAAAAACTCATGGGAGGCTGAATCTCCATTTGTAATTTTACTGAGGTCACTGCAGAGCTTGTGACCATGTGTGATTTTAGCTACACTTATGGGTATAATAATGAGCCACACTTAAGTTCAGCTAAAACCATGTGAGATGCTGGCAATCAAACCTGCAAGCACTTGCAAAGAGGCTATTAACAACTCAAAAATGATTCAATGTTTAAGCAAAAACCGTGGCGTAACTCCCACTTTTCTAAATACTCTTTGCTGAAGGAGCTTTGACCCACTTTTGATGTTCATGAGATCAGTTTTGAATAACCACGAGCATTGAAGTCACACCAAATTAGAAGTTCTGTGTGATATTTTAATGAGAAACTGGTGTGAAACTTGACTGTGTTGACCAAAGATTGCTCGGAGAGTTGTGGCTTGTTCGGCTGAGAAACTTCATGATTGCAAGTCTGTGTGGATGGAGGAAGGCATTCCCACCGAGTTCAAATCAAGCTTCACACGACAGTTGGGTTGGGTCTGTAGTTGGCTGTGCAAAACCGGGGTTTTGCAAATCTGGAACTTTAGTGTCCCTTAATAAGTAACTGGCCATTCAGCCCAGTGAGCTGAAGCTTTGTCTGGGAGAAGACTTGGAACAACCTACTAAGCAAACTTGTTCCAGCACTAGGTTAATGCACTGCGTAAGCTGATTTTGGGGGCTTATGTAGAAACTCTGCAACCAGCAGGCTTTGTGCTCAGTGCTAGACACCTATTGATAGAGTGATGTATTTTAAAAGGCTGGGCTAAAACCCCCCAGCCATGTTCTCCTCCAAAATAAATGATAATTATGTCACTGACAACTTTCAAGAAAAAAAAAGTTAGATTCTTTTGTGTATCATCTTGTATTGGCCTAAGTTTATATGGAGATTATGTGCATCAATAAGGATCAGTATTGTTTTATACTGTAGATGTCCTCTGTGGGGACTAAGCCGTCTCAATTAACATGATATGAGGGGAAAGTGATGTTTCTTCAGTGCTTTTCATGATGAAATCTTCAGATCATACTCACCAGGAGCTCCAGAGGGATTTTGGCTCCGGTGCGGTCCCTGCGAAGTGAGACTCTACACAGTATTTTCCCAGTAGTGATAACAGTTTAGATTATATTTAACCCAAATACTGGGGCTGGGGTGTTACTGTTGTTTTTATTTACATGGTTATTTTTAACCTGCCGAATTCTCTGGCCAGCTCTGTAACAGCTGTGTGGAAACGAGTTATCTCAGACAAGTGCTGCTGCAAAAAGATCACTGAATTATCCAGGTCCTGCTTCAACCACCAAAAAAACCGCAACGTGCACCTAACCAAACAGAATCTGTGGTCGCATGTTCAGAGATACAGCTGTTTCAGGTAGCCAAGGCATTCCCAAACCTGCCAGCTTGTTTCTGCTCCATGCTGGCCCTCTCCACCACCCAGTGCCATGTGCTGAATTGTCTCAGGAGACCTTTAAATACTTAATTTTGTGAACTGGAGACTTTCTTAGGAGTCTACGGCGTAAGGGAGAGTGGACTTAACTATACCTGCAGTAGCTTGGAGATGGGGAGGGAGAGCAGTGTGGCTCCAATTGCTCTTCAGTGTTCTTTATACAGCTGTTCACGCGCCATTCTTGAGGTACAATTCTCAATCTACAATTGCATTTCCTCTTATTTCTTTCCATCCTGTGTTTTTGCAATTCAGATAAACTACTGAAAGTTATTCTTCTCTCCCCAAAACACAGAGTAGTCCAGCAAGCAGCAGCATGCAGGGATTGTGTAAAACTGAGAGCTTTGGTTCCTCCAGAGGAAGGACGTGAGCATTTCCTCGTGGAAGCAACATCGGTCTCACGGTCAGGTCTCTGTGCTGCAACTGGCTTACGTGTTCAATCTTTGCCTTCTTCACATGGGTTTCTCTGGGGGGGCAAAGTGCCTCCCTGAGTCAAGGACCAGGTGGTGTGAAATGGGGCAAGAGCAGGAGCAGTGAGAACTGCCCCACAGAAAGGGGGCAGATGATTAGGGTTGTGTTTTTGGGACAAGTCAGGAAAACTCTGAGTGCCTTTAAACTTTTGATTATTCTTCAGCTAGGAAAAAAACCCCATGTCCTACTACTCCATATAGGTTTTCATGTAGGTAGTATTTATGATATACTAAATACCCTGAGCTGGATACTGAGAGTTGGGACAACATACTACCAGAGGATGTGGTCTGTTCTGCTGTTTTACGGCCTGTCCTTCTGAGATCTCTGACTCCCCAGGTCAGAAATACTATAAATGAAACACGATGCCTACTCAGTCTCATCTGTACAACTTTTCTGTGCCACTGAGCCTTTACCCAGTTTGTAGATACAGATTTAGAAGCGGGAAGAACTGTGGTATTTGGAAGAAACGCTAATGAGTTCTTGATTCGCCGTTCCTTATCAATTACTGATTGCTTTTGAATGTCTTTGCATGTTGAATTTTAAAAAACGGCTCATAATATGGGCCATATGAATTGGGCCACCGTGTTGCCGAAGACTTTGGTGAACGCATGGGGGAAAATACACACATGTAGTTTTTGAAGATTCTTTTTTGGGCGGGGGTACAAGTTTAATCTGAATCTATTGTATTTATCTTCACCCTCTGTAGTTTTGCAGCCTCAGAACAAAGATGGGATATTGCATTTCTGGCCAGGCACCGCTGTTCAGATGTGATGTGAGATGGCATATCTGCAGATACCTGCACTTCTGACTTCCCTACAGCTGCTCGTCAGGTCAGGACGCACCATATGCCATGGCACAGTCATCTGATCTCTGTGCTGGAGATTCTAAGTCAATAGCGTAGTTTTTGCTGGGACTTTTGACTGATGACAGAGCTGTCTTGGACAGAACACACCATTCCTGGTACCTGAGTTGGCATATTTGGAGCGTGTTCTGATGTCTCTGTGTAGCACCATGCTGTGCCACAAAAAAGAACTTAAAATATTAGTTTTGCAACATCTGGCTGTACAGTTGCCACTTTTAAGTTATTTCCCCAGATGCAAAAAGTGGCAGCAGTCCAACAAAGATCCAGTTTACTTTAACAGGCTCATGAAATCCTTCTGTACTCTGCTTTTCAACAGTCCCAGTGCATCTTTCAGCCATTTGTGAGTTTTAGCTTCAAAACACCCGTGTGAAGTGCAAACTCTAGTTGCTACGTGGAGAGTCAAGGCACGGGGCAGAACAGCATGACACCCGCAGGTGGGTTCAGACACGTCTGAACCCTCTTTGTTCGTGGTCCTGGTTAGCTGGTGGGGCTCTGTGCCTTGCCGTGTAGCCGAGCTCTAAGAACGCAGAGAATACAATAACATGTCTCAAATCCCAGCGCCCGGACAGGGCTTCTCTGCCAGACTGTGCTGCCTGGAGACCTTATGGCAAACATACCTTCCTTAAAATTTCATTAAGAAGCCACGCTTCTTCACTAGGAATTAAAGGCCTGTGATTTCTGCGGCGCTCCTTGCTGTGCTCTCAAACCCCTGCAGAATGTGTGTTGGGATTTCCCACCTTCCCAGCACTCCTGGATGGGGCGTTCCTGCTGCAGACGGGTTATGAGTGATCCACGGGTGTAGTAACTTATCCTTACGAGCTGCCTCGGTGACAGCAAGAGCCAGCGATGACAGCCTGATTTAAAGTTGTCTGTAATATAATGAGCGTAACCATAAGTAGAGGGGAATTAGCCAATTACTGTTGCTTAGGGATTGCTTTGTGAGGTTACTCCAAATTAATTGTTTAGGAGCTGAATTAGCGTCAGATGCCACCAAGGGACAAGTGGTTAATTGTAATGAGTCTTTGTATTACGCCACTCCCCAACAATAAGGCTGTTCTTGGGAACAGGGCACTTTATATGTCACGAAAAGGTGTCCATTATAAATAGAGGTTGGAATAAACTCAGGCTCTGGTAGTTCATTATTAGAGGTGGCCTAGAGAGAGAACTGAAGAAATTTCAGTACGTTTAACAGATGCTTATCAATCACTGCAGTGGAAAGTGTTGTGAAAACTTTTAAAGGATGGAGAGTGTCCTCCCTCCACCCCCCACCCTTTGAAGGCTCTGTGTGCGTACATAAACCCAAAACATACAAATGTCCCAGTTGACGTGTTGTGTTGTGACAAGTCATCTCAGATTGTGTCAATCATATTGCCTTATGCTATATTAAGTGACATACTGTAATGTGATTGATACAACATGAAATGACACATCATTGTGCAAAATATCATCTGGAAAATTTAGGAGACTACTGAGGAGCAGAAGCTGATCTTAGGCTGTGGCCTTTCAAGTTTTGAGTCAGGAAAACTAAAGATGTAGAAGAAACTCCCTGGAATCAGACCTGCTGCTGCCATTGAGAATAAGGTCAAGTGCGCTCTACTACCTGAATCTTTTCATGGGTAATTAGTGGGTCAGTTTTAAAAAATGCTCTCGTTCCTTGGGGACTGACAAGTATCTGTGGGTCTGAATTGAATTTCTCTGAACCACTTGGCACATCATTAATCATTAGTGTATCTGCACCATGCAAACAGGGCTGCAAGCTAAAAGCAGCCAGTTTCAGTTCAGGAAAAAAAGCCCTTTCAAAACAAAACCATAACAGTCTGTGCCCCCTTTCTCCCTCTGGATTCTACTTTCCTCCCGCCCTCTCTCTTTTTTCTTATCTTGTTATATTTTGACTGAAATCTGAAGTACTGAGGTGTCTGTAGACCCCATCACAAAGTCCAGCAGTGTCTGGGATGTCCTGTTGCCACACCTCAAAGGCAGTGGCATTGGTGGGGTCACCAGTAAGTGCTGTAGAGCAGCTTCTCCTCGACAGCGTGGTGCAGGGCTTCCTCGTCCATGGGTGGGCACCTGGCTTGGAGCTGGTGGGTAAAGGCAGGCAGAGACTTTCCGCCCCATACCTCTATGGGGTGACCCCTTACTCTTGCCACCTGCAGGCATCTGAGCAAACCATCCTTGAGAACTTGTGTTGGTAGTGTTGTGGTTATACTGCTGACCAGAACAGTTAATGAAGCAAATATTTCCTGAAAATGGGAATTTTTCTGAGATGAGAGCATTAGAGTGAACAGAAACTTTTGAGTTAGGTTGGCTTCACTAGTTGGACACTTGCTAGTGGGATTTAGGGGTTGCTTTCTTCTTTGTGCTGGGAAAAATGGTCTGGGGACAAAAGTTTAAACCTGACTTGGTGCTGCCAGCGGGTAGTAAAAGGTAGCTTCTCATCCCTTTCCTTTTAGTGGTGGAGACTAAGGTTTTTCCCTGATGGGGAGATAATAGCGATAAGGTGTCCTTTCCAGAGACAGGAGGGTTGTGCTGGAGCTATTATTGTTGCTGCTGTCTCAGAGCCTAATTCCCACTCTGCCTTGAGGACAGGACAAGAAAAACACACAGAGACAAAAGAAGGACAATGAAGTCAGGAGAGGTGCTTCTCTAATGCTGATTCTTACCTACATTTTCGTGCTACATAGAGACACAGATGGACTGTGGTCTTATTCCTGGTCAATTCTTATCTGCTTTGGGCTGTTTAATGTTCCCTTTTCTTAAGTCTTGTTTACAGCAGTCTTAGCAAGCCTAGCAAAGCCGCTCTTAAAGAAAAGAGAGAAGAATAGATATTAAAATAATTTTTAAAAAAGGGGCAGGGGGAGAAAGAAGCATGAGGAAGGCCATTCCAGGAGCTGTTTTCATTTCCTATTACAGATGTTTAGTGAACATCAGGGGACGTGCTGAAACCGTCTCTCTGGGACAGAGAAAGGCCAGCAGTATCACGGGGAAATCTCCCAGTTCTCAGTGTAACTGTTTGAAGAAACTGTAAACGTATTAGTGTTTGTTTTGCTTGTGGTTTGTGTTAACTGGTAGAAGCGACTTGAGCGGACAGGTTGAGATGGCCCTTGTTAATTCAAGTAGCGTAGGATGCATCTGGCTGGCCCAGGCCAGGTTTGTTTTGTGGTCATGCCATACAGACATGGAATGAGACGCACAGAGTATGGAGGAGCAAACCATTTAAGCTCAGCACTGCTTTAAATGGTCATTTCAACAGCTACTAGCACGTCTCTAGTCAACTCTGAGCACAGAAAGAGTAAACTGGGTCCTTCTGTACCATTGTTATAGGCTTGTTGCAAAGAGATATGGTCTTTGGACGTAAGCATATGGACAAAATTAAATGTTAGTTGAACCTGTTTTTATGGTTGCAGGTTTCTAAGGCAAGGCACCAAAGGTGACTTTTATTCCTCTTGTGACTGCTCTTGGTCCAGGTCAGATGTGCCTGGAGGGTACAGGCTGGAGGTGTGGGTGTTGCAGAGCCATGCAACTACCAGAATAGCAGTGTGAGGATCTGCTAAATGCTAAATGTTTGTCTAGAGCTTAGAAAAAGCTTTTTTTTAGCTTGTAGTCAGCCTGGAAACCTTCATTAGGACAACTCTGCTGCTTTCTGGTTCAAACTGGGTCAGAACTAAGGTATATCATTATTGCTTTTCCTGCAAGGCTGAAGAAGTTTGTGAGGTTAGTGCATAGTTACAACAATAGAACAATAACCAAAATGAGATTTGCAAACAGGTTTATAAATGGAGGACTTTGGTTCCTTACCAGTGTTTGGCTTTGTCCAACACCAGGTACCATGTAGCTGGATACTCCTAAGAATATTTGCAGGTCCAAACAGTCTTTCACAGTCTTTAATTGGAACGTCATTACTAATTCAGTACTGAACATTATCATTCCCCTGGTAAAAGCAAAAAGAAAAAAAATAAAGATCAGTCATCTGGTGAAGGAGTGGGAAATATGCTGTATAAGCAATCCTACGGCTGGAATTGTTACCAGCAATTAGGCAAAAAGGAGGCTGGGAAGGCTATGCGGATAATTTGTGAACTTGGAGACTTAAATATGCAGCCAGTTTAGTTAAATAAATCCAATTTCACTAGAGATAATAAAGAAAACCCCAAAGCAGGTTGATTTTTTCCTTAACCCATACTTAAAGAAAGAGGCAGGGAGGTGGGGGGGGAATAAAGAGGTGCCATGTCCCTTTGAATTTGGAAGTAAGTGCAGTCTATCCTATTTTATCCAAATCTCTTGGGAATTAGTGGTTACTGTTCTGTAAATGGTAACAACCTCATGGTGAAAGCATAGCACAGTGTTTGCATTCATGTGTCATGTGGTGATGTTGAAGTTCATTAGTCATTTGTAAGAAAAAGCAAATGAGTGAGAGAGGGTACAGGGCACCTACTAGAGATTGAACTGTGGGGTGCTACAGCCAATTTCTCAGCTCCTCTAAACCTGCGGACCCCAATGAGTGCAATGGAGTATTTCAGAAATGCAGCCTTAGTTTCTTTTTGTCTTGCTCATGCAAGATGAGTAGTACTTTGTAGCAGCTATTCCTATTTGCTCAGTAATCAGATGCCCGCATGAACTAATTTAATAAATGGATATAGCTATAGTGTATAATATTGTGATTTTTTCCTTCTCTGCATGTCAGTGCTCTTTTTTCTGAATGGAGTTCAATTATTATTATAGCATATATTACTTTGGATCATTTTACTGCACAATCAATACACATATCTGTATAATAAATATTGACGTTACTTTAATGTTCTACAATGTTCAGTATGTCAAGACTATTTCAGTCAGAAGCCACCCATTACTGTTTGTTTCTAACGTTTCCTGTCCATTGGATGTGAAAAAAGCTTGCTGCTCTAGCTTGTCTTCTGCCCTGACTTCAAAAGATAAATGGAGGAGAGCGCAGTGCCCTCGGATTAATGCACTGGGCAGGATGGATCAGGCACCTCTCCTCTCTTTCACGTGTCATTTGGTCTCGCCTGTACTCTCTGTTTCTCCTTCCAGCCATTTTTTATCTCGCCCGTTAGAATCGGTAGGTACTTGGGACCGTCGCTTGAAGCGTATTTCTACAGAGCACAGCGCAAGAGGGCTCCGATTTCGCTTACACCTCGCCTCACGGTGCCAGTCCACGGGCTGTTGTGGGAGCAGTGATCGATGCCCCTTAGAGGAAGCAACGCCAGGCACAGGCACATGAAAAACAAGAGGTGTTTGAAGGTGTACCCCTTCAAGAGTAGAGGAACTCGGGGAGAGAGGTACCATAAACCAGCGCTAGCTGTTACACTACCGGCGGCACAAGCTATCAGTTAGCGAGAAAAATACAGCGTATTTATCAGTAATCAGAGGCAGATTTTGTCTTGCGTTCCTCACATGCAACCGTAGGGGTTTCAGTGGGCGCTGGCGGTGGTATCTGGCTCAGCGTGTTCAGTGAAACACATATGGCTAATCATTCAAGTCTGAAAACACTGGATCAGGATTCTGTCTGTGTTGTGAAAGGCACGGCAAGAGTACTTGATGACTGCATTCAAGTTGGAAAAAAAAAAAATTGCCACTTTTGGTGTTTCCCATCTGGGAGAATGTTGCCACCAAGTCGTCATAATGTCTGTCTGGCATATGTACCATGTTAACACAAACACATACATGTGTCTGCCTAGCGTAACGCAATATCTACATTCCACCTTCTTTCTCTATTCTATGGCATGGCAGTAACAAGTACAAAAAAATCATTGTGTGTTTACATACAAACACACGTATATTTATGTCCACGAAAGGAAAAAACCCTTCAGATTGCCTGATCTTCTTGGTTGGCAGCTCCTGGCTCCCTCTGCAGCCTGTGAACTGAAGTAATAGTGATGATATAAGGGAGGTGTCTACAGTAAGGGACTAAGCACAGCCCAGAGTCACTGAGCTGAAACTGGAGGTGAAGGACAAGTGCATTTAAAATTGCTAGGACATCAGTGGCACCTTGGAAATGCTGTTCCTGGGTGGCTGCTAGAGGAAATGCGGCAGTAACACGTTGGCACTGGAAGTCAGAGGGAGATTTATTGCTGAGTCAGGAATTTTGGGGCGAACAATCCCACCGGCATGGTTTCTCAAGTCTTTCTCATCCTATGCCAATGCTTAAGGTGCAACGGATCCTGGAAAGCTGGTGTTCCACCATTGGTTATGGTTGCTGGGGTTTTGTTGCTCATAGCTTTGAATTGTCACCATTTGTATGTAGGCCATATTTAACTGTGAAGCTGATGTCTGTATCAGAGTGAACACTGTTTTGTACAATTATCATTCATTTTCCATACAATTCCCATGTGTACAATACCAGTAAGCTACTAATTAATTGTTACTATTGATGAAAACAATTGTTAATTAAAAAAAAGGAGTTATTAGTAATCTCTATGTCGTAAGGCACTTGGCACTGGAGACAAGAAACCAAATGTTATGTCAGTCTTTCAGAGCTGAAATCTCTCATTTCATTGTATCCTCTTTATCATAACTTTAATTAAAACATTGCACTGGGGAGAGCAGTTACCCAAAACAGATCTGATGAGTTCAAATGAACGCGCATTTGTATCTCCATGTCCCTTATAAAACCCACGCTCTGTTCTTTTAATAAGGCTTGGATGAAAGACTACAAAGGTTGCTGGAGATTCCTGAGTTAACCAGGAAATGCCTCTTAAAGCACCTTGTTGATCTCATCCCTTGATCTGACATTCAGCTCACAGCATCTGTCTCTGGCCTCCGCTCTTGTGCTTAGTTAACTTTATTTGGCATTTTGACTGCCCCCAGCTTTTGTGATATCTAGTTCAAAGGGTTGGAAACATTATTACAGCATTTATTGCCAGGCCGGCATTACCTTTTGCCCAAGTGACAAGCTGATAGGGACCCTATCAAAGACAATGTCAGGAAGTGCATTTATTCCGTGTGCCACGGAGAAGCCCCAGGTCCCATTTTTTTCTCCATTTAATTTTATGGCACTCTACTCCAAGGATGATCAGGTTATTCTCTGCTCCCAGAGAGGTGTTTTGAACTCAATCCTCTTGAGTTGTAGCATTCCCTGGTTGTTGGTTTGTTTTTTTTTTTATTTAGAGAGTGTTGATCCAATACTTCCTTTTCACCAAACTTTGCTAACATTGGTGCTCAGAATCTGGGAAGGTATTTCTGTTTTTCCAAGGCAAGTGAAATTCCATGGACTCTTTCTTCCTTCCTAAAAAGCAAAGGCCAGCCCAGTTAATGTCGCTTCTCAGCACCAGGAAAAGTGCTGACCCAGCTAGGGGCACTGGGATTCCAAGCTGGGTCCTCAAGAGCAGATGGTTTAACAGGCTAGCCCATTAATCAACTCTGCTTCCCCAAGCACTATGTTGTACTTTTTTTTTTCCCTTTTTCTTTTTTTTTTTTTTTTGGCTATCAAGTGCTAGGTAAGAGAAATGTGACTTGGGTTTTTTTGTGGTTTTTTTCTTTTGTTTCCAAGAGATGGCATCCAACATGCACATGGCATTTTATTTCTGTTATTTACACTTACTGAGCTGAAATGCAACAGATGTTTATAAGAGATTACAACTAAATTCTTCAGTAAATATGCCGAATGAATCCCATGCATCTTCAAATGCTTTGAATGCTTCTCAGTGTGAAAAGAGAATTTGTTTCAGGTGGGCAGAATAATCCAGTCCTGGGATTTACTGGTAGTTACCAGAGGTAAAAAATAAAAAGAGTCAGCTAACAAAATCTTTAGCACAGTCAGACAGGTAGAGGAGTCCCAGAGCCTCTTAATACACATAACCTAAAATGAATTTCTTTCATTTCTGGTTAAGCCCCTGAATACTTGTATAAATGCTTGAAAAGGAATGAAAAGATATTGAAGGAACAGAACGTTTCTATTGCTCCCTGTGAAGGATCTTTAACTGAATGGGAATGCACTCCTGCCAGGCCGCCTGTAGAAGTAAGCTCGTGTGTGATAATTCCTTTACATTCACAGCCAATAGCTCGGGGACCCAAGGGATGAAATGATATTTTGATCTGACTTTGTTCGCTCTAACCCTTCCGCATACTAACACTGCCTTTGAGTGCTTAGAAGCCTGCTGTTCCAGGGCAGAGTAGGGTAGTGCTGCGGCAACGCGGGTGAGGAGTCCCATGTGAAACAGTGTTAAACGGTACTTTTAGTATTTTTTTTTATCTTTTTTTTTTTTTTTTATATATATATAAGGGTTTAGAGTTTATGAAAGGCAGCGAGTCTATGTTTGTTTGGAGGTGATGACTCCATCAGCTTCTCAGCACACGCTGTCTGTCCAGCCCACTCCAGTTTCTTGCAGCAGGGATACCTTTCCAGGAAGGAGAAAAGTCTCAAGGATGTCCCCGTCTTTGCCTCCTCCGCAAAGACAGTATCATGTGGAGTATGAAGTGAAGGTGTTCCAGCTAGTGCTGTTTTTACCTGCTCAGAAGGAGCTACTTAAGATTACCCCATTAGCATATTTTTTTAAGTCACTGATGATGTAGACTGGGTTGGTCTTGGTGGTTGTACAGCCCCATGACATGATTACACTTTTAATCCACCCCCAGATAAGCTTTTTTTTCACGTGGGACAGCACACCTTGTAGTGACTGAGTGTCACTGCTCACGTGCTCCATCAAGATGCGAGTCCTCCACGTGTCAGATGATGCAAATACACATTTTCGGCATCTCCCCACGTACCAGAGAGCTGCCAGGTGGGCAGGAGAAGATGCTGTGCCGCAGTGGGGTTGTATTTATATGGCAGTGTTAGGAATGAATAAAATTGCCTTTGCAATGGAGGTAGAGAAAAAGCTTTTTGCTGAAGGACCACACTGACTACCTCAGGAGTCTTGTCTGTCCTCATTGAGTGGGTGTGGATCCTCAGCTCCTAAGGCAGGGGCATGGAGTTGGATAGGAACCCTTTTGAGTGTGAATTGTGCACGAAGTCCATGTTAGAGCTGGGTACTGCACCCGGGTCCCCCGAGCCCTGGTGCGTCTCTGTCTGGCTGCCCTTTTATAACTAACCTTAGACTGAAGGGAGTTGTCATCTGAATGAATGGCTGGAGTTCATTTTTCAGAGCAACCCTGTGCTACTGGGTGTAACTTCTGTCCAATATTTTCAGTCTGTTAGACTGAAAATGCCCGTGGCTTCATATATTGCTGTTCATGACTGACTGACTGCTTGGGTCACTTGAATATTCAAAGTAGATGAGAAGTAACTCTGCAGTTGTGCAGTTTCCTCATCACTGCAAGGCTGAGCTAAGGTACTGTAGGCTTCAGGCAATAAGTTATCTCAGGCCGTATCATGAGCCAAATTCACATTGAAGAGTACAGGCAGTGAAAATCTAACTGACTTCAGTGAAGATGTAGCCCCTGTGTCAGATGGCAGTTTGACCCGCAACGTGTTTGGGGTTGTTTTGATCTCTCCTGTTTCATTTTGTTTCCTTTTTTTTTTTTTTTTTTTTTTCCCAGTCTCTCTGCATGGTTTTGCAGGGCAGAGATGAACTGTAAAAAAGCTGCTAAACCTGAGGCCATCCAGGCACTCAGAAAAAAAAAAAGAGATAAAGCAGATGGGGATTTTGGAAAGGTGGTGTGGTGAGGATGGAGGGAGAAGAAGTAGGAGAAAGTGTCTGGGATCTGATTGCTGCTGCTGCTGGAGTTTTATCCCGTCGTTCATTGTTCAAGTGTTCTGTGAATTAGTGTTTTATCTCAACTTATACGATGAATATAAAATGAAGATATTTTTGTATGAGGGGCTTGGGATTGAGTTTCATTCCTTAGCACATGAAGCACAAGAAGTACACTAGGTAATTTTAGACTTGGAAATTCAGCTTGCAGAAGAAACACAAATCTTCTGAGAGGAAATATGTGAAGTAAATTGTGAGGCTACTGAAGAGGTGCTCTATGTAATGAGTGGATTTGCATGGGACACCATATCTCTTAGATCCTTGTAGGAGATTTCGTTTGTTGCTATGAAAATGAGTCCAAGCCTACCTAAAACTATCATCCCAACTGACCTGCTAAACACTAAGCATGGCTGGCAGGAGCAAGCTCTTCCTTGGAGACTCCTTATGAAGGGTTCTCAATGCAAATGCCAAAACAGTAATCCAGCTGACGGCAGGTGAGGATCTCAACCTGGACATCAGAGAAAAAAATAAAATGAAATTAAGGAAGGCTATTTGCCTAAAGTATTTTTTTTAAATTAGTGTTCAGCCTTGAAAGGCAAAGGGGACTTCTCCATTGACTCAGATGACGGCAGACTCTCGCTCTCAGTCTTTAGCTGGCTTGAAGCCTTTGCCAAGAATGTCCCAAAATGCCATTCCCATTTCATTATGGAGTGGGCTTTGCAGCACTGTGATGCCACGGTGGAGACCGCTTCCTCTCACAGTCCCCTGGAAGCCAAGATTGTGAAGAAACTAGGCAGAAATCTCAATTTGGGTCAAATGACCTGTGTAATTTTAATATTTACAATAGATTGTAGAAAACCATATACTAATGACTTTATATTTCCTTGACTCGTAGACAGCCAAAGAGTATTTGTATTTGAAATACGGCATGAAATATTCCCAATAGCTGTCCTAAATAAACACGAGAGTGTTTGCGTTACCTTTTCACCTGTAGCAGATTAAAGTGCTCCTTAGGCATTGGCCGTGAGTGAAACCAAGATCAATCTCTATAATACTACCAGCCATCGTATAAATATGTTCTGACTCTGTTTTCATACATTAATCACAGAAGATTATGAGGCACATGCCATATTGTGCATATTTCTTGCAAGTAAAATAGAACTGTCTGCAGTTCTCATTGCAAAATTATGGAATGGACTGAATCATAAAAAAAACATACAGGAAAATCTGCTATTTCAGGACAGCTGTTCAGTATTT
Organism: Limnodromus scolopaceus; assembly: GCA_028565335.1. Taxonomy (NCBI): domain Eukaryota; kingdom Metazoa; phylum Chordata; class Aves; order Charadriiformes; family Scolopacidae; genus Limnodromus; species Limnodromus scolopaceus. Next base: position 18,472,253 of record JAOXNO010000024.1, on the reverse strand, counting down.
TTGGACAGCTGACACTTTTTAGAAAAAAAATAAAGCATGAGTATTTTTTATTTTTTTTTAATAGAAATAGCGAGCCAAATTCATTAAGGGGATAATTTCAATTCACAAAATAGATCATTTCCTTTCTTCCCAAATCTTGCTGAGCAAACAACATTCCTTATTGCTATTCCCCAGACTTTTTTCCGAGTTTCCACATCCAGGTCCAGCAATAATATCCCGTTTTCAGACATAAATGTCAAGGAAGAAGAAAACAGCTTGCTACAGTTGTAACACCGTGGGCTGTGACTCTCTGTGCTCTCTCAATCCATCACTTCAGACACCCCCACGGTGGGCGGACGGTGACCAGTGTACTGCAGGGAACCTTGCTGGTGATACAAGCACGGTGTGTGCTGTCGTACAATGTGTGGAGAAGATCAGCTGTGGGGATCATGAGTATCAATCATTGTGGTTCAGGTTAGAATCTAGCCTCTAACAAGTGAATTTTTTAAAAAAGAAATTAATCTGTAAGAATGCGTGCTCGCTAGGATAGTTCTTGCACTTTGAGAGTTTGTGGCACTGTTTTTGGACTCACCTGTTTTATTCCCATCCTCTGTCGCGGTCGGAGTTTTATCAGTTCCGACAAGACGGGGGCTCCCCCTCACTCTGTGCAAAAGAAGGGAGATGGAAGACCATATTCCTGAAGATAGGTATGCTTAGAAAGGGATTTTAGCAGTCATAGAATGGTTTATGTTGGAAGGGACCTTAAAGATCATCCAGTTCCAACCCCGTGGCATGACCAGGGACACCTCCCGCTAGATGAGGTTGCTCAAAGCCTCGTCCGACCTGGCCTTGAACCCCTCCAGGGATGGGGCAGCCACAGCTTCTCTGGGCAGCCTGTTCCAGTGCCTCACCACCCTC
>JAOXNO010000024.1:18456652-18471256 GCA_028565335.1 Limnodromus scolopaceus | reverse complement strand
CCAGGGATGGGGCAGCCACAGCTTCTCTGGGCAACCTGGGCCAGGCTCTCACCACCCTCATAGTGAAAAATTTCTTTTTGATATCTTATCTAAATCTCCGTTCTTTCAGTTTGAAGCCATTACCCCTCATCCTTGAGCGCCCCCAAGAGTCCCTCTCCATCTCTCCTCTAGGCCCAGTTAGGTACTGGAAGGGATTGTGAGGTCTCCCCAGAACCTTTTCCAGGCTGAACAACCCCAACTCTTTCAGCCTGTCCTCATAGGAAAGGTGCTCCAGCCCTCGGATCATCTTTGTGGCCTCCTCTGGACACACTCCAACAGGTCCAATCTGAGGGGAACACCAGTTAGGAGGGTCAAAACATATACTTGCGGAGATCTTGTTGCCTTAGATGGGTAAGAAAGTGGCGTCAGCTTTCTGCCATGTAATAGTATCTGATGCCATGGGGGAATAAATTTAACCAAGACGCGAGACCCTGTGAGGATGCAAGTCATATTGTGGGTGGGAAGGCAAGGAAAGAGAAGGATGAGACCTGAAAGGTGGGAGTGAAAGGCCGGAGAACAGTATCTCTGCCAGGAGAGCAGTGAGGTGTAGTAGTTTTACTCCGCTGGCCAGTAGCTTGTTCTCCCTCTCTCTCTCTGTCACACGCCACCTGATCATTGCCTTAACCAGCAGTTATGCTACATTGCACTACTGTACTGTCAACAGTACCTGGGATATTAAGGTTACCACAGCGCTTTTATGAACTAAACCTTGGAAACTGCAGTACATCTCCATTAGCGGAATGTGCCTCATACGGCTTCTAACAAGATGCTTTTAGAATCAGATAATTAAGCAATATCGAAATGCACGTTTAAAGAGAAAAACACATGCGAGGTTGTCGAGTTCCAGCGTGGTGTGCTTAGTGCCCAGTTCTGCAAGATAATAACGGTGTCTAAGTACCCCCTGCTCCCTTCAGGTCATGGGAACTTGAGGGTACTCAGTGCCTTTGAGCATCTGGCTTCAGCGGTGTGAAGAGCACACGCTGCATGAGTTCTTCTCCTGGTGGTTCATAATGATACTGTGGGACTTGGACAGGAACATTTGTACAGAAGTTCTACAGCATTTTTTTCTCTTTTTTTTTTTTTTGTCCTTAGAAAAGCACATTGAAGGTTCACAGTCCAGTTCCTAACTTGCAGCCTGCCTCAATGCCAAAAGAGCTTCTCAAAGTAGTTGAAAGGTGTCTGCTACCAATGGCATCTGATTATTGGTTTTGGCATTCAATTTTATTGTGAAACCCTCTTGGAAAACAGAACTCTTTTGGTCAGTGCTCTTCTGCATCCCATCAAAGGTCTCCCTGTTCTTTGAAGGTTTCAGGTACAGAGCAGGAATATGGATAAAGGCTGAGGGAGAGGTCTTGATGTTACTATTGATGGAGATCTAGAGGCTGGAAGGTTTGAGTGATATTGCCATTACGGAATAGAAAGCCTGTGACAAAGCCATTGTATTGAGCTGTAATTTCATGAGTTCCAGAGAAATAGTACTCCTTTCGCGCAATGAGGTTTCCTCTGTTAGTTAAGGAATGGCAAATGTTGTGCACTGCTGGAATCCAAGCACTGCAGGAGAAAGGGTGGATACAGCGTAAGCACAATAGAAGAAAGCTATGTCTGGTGTGTGTGGTAAGGTTTGATGAACAGAGGAGATAAAATTGCAGAGGACTTTGACTCTGTAAATCCTACAAAACAGGGATGAGGAGGAGGGTGATCTTAGGACGAGAATAGCGTAGAGCAGTCACAGTGCACTCTTCAGAGCCTGGAAGAAAAATGAACATAATCCTTGCTGCAAAGCAGCCTTTCTAGGAGGGATGGTGGGTGCAGGATTCCCTCTTCACCCACTTGTTCTCCCATTTATTGCTGCCTCCAAGGCAAAGCCACAGTATGCTGAAGGTGAATGTGGCTTTGCGGATGTCTTGGGATGACTTTCCTTGTTCATGAAACTGTAGTGAGCTCAGATGCAAACTAGAGCTAGAGGAGAAAGGATGAGTAAAATGAAGGTCTGGTGAGAATAATGGGTTTGCCTAGAGGGGTTTTGTGGTGTTGGCATTGGTCCTGGCCATAATGTTGTATGATACTGCAGTTTCCTTGCCTTTGTACTAAGGCCCTGTTTCTGTGTGGCTCAACAGATGTCATAGGCGTGTTGTAAATATGTTTGAAAGGTGTCCAAGCACATCTGCAGGAGGCGTTCAAGATAAGTTACAGTGATGAGCGATTTGTTGACTACCTATTAGTAGAATAAATTTAGTAGGATAAATTTACTGTCTCTCAGAACGCAGATGAATAGCAGTCCAAAGCCGTTCTAAGCTATTTAGGTATGAATTCTTAATATTAACCATGAACAAAAAGTAGTCTCTGATATTTGCTCTTTAAACTGATCATTTTAAAATAACATTAGCTTCTTTTATAAACTGTAATCCCCAGTTGCAGACAGCCATTTGGTTTGGCCAAGGTGCTTTGCTGGAGCATACCAAGAAGCTTTGCCTTGGAGAGATTTTATTAGAGGATGATGTCTTTCTGACATCGGTTACGTTCAGCATCAATTTAATGTCTGCCATGTTCCCATCAGAAGGGTAGGAGGAGTGGAGGGAGCCCGTTAATCCATCTAAACTAATAATGCCTTTTTGGCCTTAAAATCTAATGATCTAATTCAGTGCTTTGTCCTTGTGATCTGAGCACTTCAGCAAAGACATTTTTCTCTTGTAAAACCGTTTTGCCCACCTGGATGTCCTTGGGAAAGGCCTTAAAGCCCGGGGCTGCCACGTCAGATGAGAGCTGCGTATTGCATCATTGGCCTGTCCCGCATGCTTTTTGTGTCCGACCGTGACTTGTCCTGAGCGAGACATCCATCACGTTGCAGAGAATTCCCGGCTTCAGCGTGTCAGACAGTGCCAGTTATAATTATAGCCGCTGAGGTCCACACCAAAGGGGTTAAAAGGAGATGCTGTAAACTTGGACAACCTTGCTACTGTTTCTGAGGGCTAGATTTATTCTCTGGACTACTTCAGTCTCCCTCCAGAGAGTTCATTGTGTAAGTCAGTGTGACAGATTTATCCATGCTCACGGAGACGGTGGCTGTTTTCTCACTAGGCAGGTGGAAGGAGAAAGCAGCATAAAGACAGCTGCCAGCTGAGAGGTCACAGTTGAACTCATGCCATGGAATGCTCATAAATTATAAATCTTCCAAAGAGTTACAGCTTCTGCTCTTATTTCTGTCTTGTCCTAAATTTCTCAGCTGCACTTCTATTTATTTTAGGCATGTCATTATCATCTGCAAAGGTTGCTGAGTGATCGCCGGGCAGAGTTTCACCCAGAGAGTACAGACCACAGCCCCTGGCCGCTGATCGCTGAGGTTTCACACCGTGTGCCTGAGCTCTCCCCGTTGCCCTCCCCACACCTGCACTGTGTGTATCCGATGCAACCAATTGCGCTTGGCATCCACCCGTTTTACCTTCACGGCCTCCGTTCATGCGCTGATCGGGAGTGTTATCAAAACTGTCCCCAGCAGATTAAAGCCAGTTACTCGATGGTAACTGGGGGAAGTGCTGTAGACTGGATGCGCTCCTCGAAAGTCCGTGCCGACCCTTGGAGCTGTTCAAAAGTCTGCCCTTGAAGTCAGTGGGATTTGGCCCTGGGCGTATAATCCTGCAAGACGAAAAATGCTCCTGTGTGGTGCAGAGCTCTGAAATCTCATTGCTAGGAGTGGAAGGAAGCATGCAGGGGCTCGGTTTCAACTGGTATAGATCAGTGTAGCTCCTTTGAGGAACTGGCACTCAGCACCTTGCCTGATCGTGCTCTTCAATCAGCAATTTTATTATTTTTTTTTTCTTGGTAGCATCTGTGGGTACGCTTCAGTATTTACCACCTTTGAATACTTGCACACTAAGTTTAGAGTCGCCATTCTAAACTTCTACGAATAGCAGCTGCCCCATTGCTGCTCCAAGTACTGTCTATTCTTAGCGTAGCCAAATTCCCTGCAAATTCTTGTAAGGCCTGACACTGTCTTTGCTTAAGTGCATGTCATTGACACCATCTCCCTCCAACGTTAGACCTTCTGCTGCTCTGCTTGATATTTCCATTTGTATGATATACATGCGGTAGGCCCAGTTTCAGCACTGCTTCTTCGCTAGAGCAGGAGCACATGGACTCTGATGGATGTTTGTGAGCAATTCTGCTGGTGTCAATGGAATGGTCAGGTGCTTAAAGCCGAGCTGGTGTGTGCAGGGACAAGCCCTTTAGGGTCTGTAGCTTTTACGGACTGAGGTCCCTGATTTTGCAACTTAATGTGGATTCCCTATGTCCTTGCTAAGGCTTCTGCTTTCTAGAACTGTTTAAAAACCTCAGTTTAAAGGTAGAAATGTACATTGAAAGCAGTACCAAGTCCTGCAGCAGCAACAGGGCGTTTGAGAGGCATTGTAGGGAAGCACGGTGGCCGTGCAGTTCCTCGGGAATATTCCCTCACAGGCACCCTTTCTGTCACAGGCTAACTTTGCAAAAAGCAGGTGGTGGAAAGGAAACCGGGCAAGCAAGAAGGAAGCAAAGACGACTGGCCTTTTTATTGCTAGTAAAATTTCCTTTACTGCCAAAAGGTCTTTGAAGCAAAAATACCAGCTTGCTGGGTGGCATCCACAACCTGAATTTAGCTTTAACCATATGGTAGCACAGTGTCGGATTTCTGCCGGCGCATACGGCTTCCCGCCAAGTGCTTTCCAGGTTCTAAGCGACTCTGCGGTATTTCTTCCCGTCTCCCTTAGATTTTTGGGATACATCATGTTTGTTCCTGCTTTTTTTAATTTTTTTTTTTTCTTTTCATTTTTCCAACATTCCACTTTCTTGATCACCAGCACTGGTATAATCTTGATTTCCTTAAGCATTTCTCGTTCTCCTCTGGGAAATTTATGTCTCTTTCTGGCATCTGTCCCCTCTTCTCTCTGCACACTCAGGCAAAGAATTAATTTCTTTTTTCTTTTTTTTTTTCCCCCTTAAACAATGCCCTTACTACTTGTGTCGATAAATTACCCTTGCCATTTTTAAGAGGCCCTTCTGTCTCCTTCACTGCCCTCTCCTTCCGTATGTACTTAAAAAATGTCTTATTTATCTTAACCCCTGCGTTGATCTTTCTCTGTTCAATTCTCCATCTTTGCCTTTCTTATCATATTTTTCACCAACTTTGCCCTCTGATCTTTACAATCCACTGCTAGACCCCATATTTTATATAGAATTATGCTCATTTCTTAATTATAATTAATCCCATTGAATCATATGATTCACTGTAAGCACGTTTTTCAGTACTACTGTGCGTATTTGAGATTAACAGCATACGTTTGTCTTTTTCTACCATTCTTCCTTTTTTTTGTCTTACTTGGTAAAACAAAAGTTAAGATCACCCATCTGTTATTTTCTTCGAAGTTTGCAGGCTTACTTTTTCTGCTTAGTCATTAATTATAAACTGTGTTACATTACAGATAACTGTTATTTAGCAGTCTTTCCACTCAGACCTGAACCTGCAAGCCATTTGAACAGTGCTTTAGTGTGCAAAGGAGCGTGTGCGTGAATAGATTATCTTCTTCTGTGCCTCAGATGCTGAGAAAGTCTTTTTAAAACTAGAAATGTCCCCTTTTTTCTATACAGTACCTGGAAGAGTAGGACCCCACAGGAAAGACTGAAGATACAACTGGAGCGCAAAGAGTTATCAGGGATACTGTGCTACAGTCTTGCCCTCCATATAAGACAGTCAATAGCTTTAAAAATTAGTGCGTATGATAATTCACCCTTATGATCTTATACTTTAAAAGGGCAGGGTTGTGCAAGGGAGCAGAGTTGAGGGGGGAAGGTGGGGGAGTGATCTGCCCAAGGTTGCTCAGATCTGGCACTATAATGTAAGGCTGTGGGGTTATTGTTGTGTGGGGCGGTAAAGGACCAGCTTCTGCAGCCAGCTTTCCAGTTCTCTCCTTGATGAAGCTTGCCATTTCTCCCTGTGTGCTGAGCAAGCATCACTGCCTGTCTTCCACAAGTGTACCTAGATGGTTTGTGTTTGCACGTGCCCCACGTGTAATATTCTCCAAAGCCCATGTCACCTGCCCGCTGAGCCTTTATGGAAAGTGTTCTGGGTTATCCCATGGGAAATCCTGGTGACACGCCTTTGCAGATGTTGTTCTGATTTTGAGCATTGCCCTAGAAGGTCTTGCTGCAGCAGGGGAACCTGCTCGCATGCTTCTACGACTTCAAATGGATCTTGTTCACAGACTGAGAAGGTTGTGGTAATAAGGTACGGGTGTCTCTAATGACCTAGATTTGATTTGTAGTTACCTTTTGCCTTTCTTCCCAGACTCATCATACCTTCTGCTCTCTGATTCGCTTTTAAAACTGGGGTATATTTCTCTTCCTCAAGACGAGGACACAAGCTGCAAGTGATTGAAAGGCACAGATCCTGAGGGAAGGCAAAAGTGGATTAAAATGCTTTTCCCAAGTTTGTTGTTTTTTTTTTTCAAATTTTACAAATCTTACGTGAAATACTGTTGCAGTGCATAACAGATCCAGTGGGTAGCCCTGATGGCAGGGGAATCCATGGATATTTTATCAGGTTTTAAGTGTAACAGTCTTCTCACAAAGAGATTTATATATATTAAATCCCTTAATTTATAGCCAGAAAAGAAATGGCATCCAGAATGAACACACATGTTTTTGCCCTTTACATTTGAAGAAAACATGACAGTAGGTTCTCTATTCTAATTTTAACTAGACACTTGGTTTCAACATGGGTCTCCCCTGATGCCTTCCAGCCGTGAGTCCTTCCCCTGATGTAAGATCTGCTGTGCTGCAACCATGGAGTCCAGACCCTAGGCTAGACGTAGAGCGATGGCTGCATGGGCAATAAGCAGCTGCTATTGCTGTCAAAGGCTATACCAGGCAGTTGAAAGCACTGTGGAGCACAAGAGGGTTAAGAATAGGTTTTTCCCTGCAAATTTTATTTCAAATTCTGCTGCATGTCTGAGAGAGACTTCTCCTATGTGTCTGATCAGGTGTAAACAACTTCAAAGTGTGATTGGGTCATCGTTACTTTCTTACTGAAATTGGGCACACACCCTGATCTTACAGGTGTGCTGCTGTCTTGGATATAAAAGGCTTCTTTTTTTTCTTTCTTTTTTTCCTTCTGACAGTAATAATGAGGGAAACTTCCCACCCTTGTCCTGTGCGTCCTGTCTTAGAGGTTTTTTTTTTTTAACATCCCTTCAATTTCCATATGGTTGGAGAGATGCCAGAGCTGAATTCAATCTCTCAAAAATCTTTTTTATCCTCTTTTATTCATCTGCTTTGTGTTTCTCCCCAGCCCCTTCCCACTCCTCCACATTAGGTAATTATAGAACAGACTCCATGGTGGGCATCCAGAGGACCATTTTAGATTAAATAAATCATTCCTTTATTTTTCCCCAACAAGAGAGTTTTAGAAATACCAGACAGATAAAAATCTACAAAGGCCTTGCTTTCCTTCCCCAAAATATAATTATTTACCTCTTCAATTCACAATCAACAGGCTGATGTGGCTTTGCAGCTAAGCTGGAAGTAGCTGTAGTTGCTATTTTGTTGGAATAATATCAAATTTCTTTCTATGCTTTGCATAGCTGTCACCCAGTGATATGATAGGTCCGTGATTTATTGACCTACTAAAAGCACTTTCACTGACTTGTCATAATAAACTTTACTTAAAACATTAAAACATAAAACATCAACCAGCAGCTCAAACAGAGATGCCATACAAATACTTTCTAATTTAGTTAAGCTCTGGTGCAAATCCTGAAAACGAAGACCCCAGCATAACAGTTTTCTAGGATTTGTCATGCTAGGATCTGTTGTGTTAAGTAACAGGAATTATAAATACAAATGCCTTGAAGTATGAAGCGCTGACAAGGAGCTTGGCTCAATCTCAAACCCTCATCATTTTTGAAGGTCTTGCTGAGACCATGAAGCTGAACCCAGCTGTAGCAATCACGACAGATTTGAATTGCCAAAAGTTCCTGGAACTTTTGCTCATACAAATTGGTGGTGGAAGACCTGGCTGTTAGGTCTGTCCCTGTGACCGTTTGTTTTGTGATCTGTTTTTGTGAAGCCAGGCAGGTTCAGAGGCAGGCTGTGGCTGTGATGTAGACCATGGCCCAAAGCTTACATCAGTGTGAATATTACCTGCTTGGAGATGAGCACCTTCAGCTTCTTTTGGTGTAGCTGAATTCATTTGTGGTCTGGTCAGCTGGATTCTTTAGTAAGTAAGCGTTCATTGAATCTTAAGTAGGCATCTGTAGTGGCCAGGAGGTGGCCAATTACAGATCTGTCTGAATGCACATATTAGTGTTTTTCTGGGACCCCCTGAGTTCAGCTGGGAAGATCCATGCTGATTCCAGTTCTCTCCAGGGTCAGTGTCCCGCACAGCAGGACTGGGATGAAGCGCTGCACCACCCCATAGTAGCGGTGGTGGCGTGCTGGAGCTGTTTGGCATTTTAACTGGTTTCCCATCTTGTGACGTGGGCTACATAGATCTTGTATTGCTGCTCAGCTTTCTCATCAGCTTCCCTGGAAGTCTACCTAAGCATCACTTGCCAAGATGAAGAACTTACACGCTCTTGTTTATCAATTCTCTTTTGTTCTTCATTGGTGAGAGTGTTCCTCATTCTGAAAGCCATTAAACTGAGCCAAAGTTGAAGATAGCTCCTCTCTAAAAACTACCTTCTTTGCTAAGTCCTCAGTATTGTATTGGTAAATATTAAATAATGGGATGGCAAGGTTTACTCCAACTTGATTTCCTTCTCTCAACTTTATAATTGCTTTCTTTCATTTCTTTATCAATAAATTAAGTTAGTTCATGCCGTAACTGTCTCCAAGACTCAGTATGCAGCTTTATGGATGATCCAGAAGATGCCTAGGGATTACTGTTTTGTGTGTAGTAGTCCACAATTCAACATATGTCAAGTTTACAGACCCTTTCATGTTACCTGATCCATGGAAACCCATGGAGATTTCCTGAGACACTTTAAAACTGGTGAGAAAACGCTATAAGGAAAGTATGCAGGTAACAAATCAGGGATCCACAAATACTTTTGTCATTGTGAGACTGCTCGAGGCTCATCATACACATGTAAAACACTGGTGATGAATAAACTACAGATGGGTAGTTGCAAAGCTGGAAATATCAGGAAATAACTGCAGCTTTCTCTTCCAAGAGAAAAGGGTGTTAAGACTGGATGTTTTCCATAAGAGGAAAAAGAAAAATGCAGCAAAACTATGTTTTCTCTCTCCTGCGTGCAAGTACATAATGCAACAGCAATAATTGTTTGTATCTGCAATTCTTTTGTACTAGTTAAATAGAAAATAGATGATTTACTGGAATCTGGAAATCTGGAACTATGTTTGTAGTGCTGTTGCTTAGGATAATACAAACCAAAGGAGTAATTTCTGGTTTAGTTTTGTAAGATAGTCATTCTTTTTCATCATTTACGGACAATGATGATCAACCAACCTCTTGCATAGGGATGCTATGGCTAAAACCAATTTGCAACCCTGCATGAAATTAATGACATCTCTGTTTTGGACAGATGTCCAAACAGATGCTGGGGAGAAGGTGATAGGGGTAAATGTGCGCAAAGCCTGATGGCAGGGAATACTACCCAGGACCTGCTGAAAGGAGGTTTTCTCCTTCAGTCAGGCTTGCACACACATTGCAATGTAACCTTGGAGGGCGAATTGTGTGTGCTGATGGTGGGCATCTCCCACAGGCACCCTGACGGGCAGCCAAAGTTCCCTTATTGCTTCTGGAGAAAAAAGGCTTCCCTGAAGATAGGTTAAGAGCTTAACACCCCACAGTTAGATACCCACGGTTAGGGGGTGCAAACCTCTAACCTCACTCTCGGTGACCACTACACCTTCCTTGTTGCAGTCCAGTTTCAAACATGTATCATAAGAACATCAAATACTCTCCAAGCTAAACCTAGCTTCTTAATTAAGGAGGGCCATCAGAAAGACTCCTTTGTCCGCTCTCGGCTCTGTCTGTCTTAATTCAGTCTCTTTCACAGGGCTGAGGTCAGCGGTAGTGTTTTGATAAGAAAAGCATCATTTCACTCAGAGCAGGGAGCCTAATGAATGTAAAATCTAAAATTCCCACTTGGGAATTTACTGTATTGAGAGCCTCATTCTTCAGGCTTTCCATGGGGAGGATGTGTGCTGACTCCTGCAGGGGTTTCTCCCAGGGAAGGGGTGAAAATGGGAGGTTGAACGCATTAAACATTCTTAATTCTGAGCAGCTGGAGGTATTAATGGAGTTTTGCAAACCCTAAAATTAACTTTTGGTCAATTGAAAAGAATTTTCAGATGGACAAATGACACACTCAGTTTTTCCATTCAGGCTTTTTTATGCCCTAAATTGATATGGAAAGTTAAAAGCTCACAAGTTATGTTAGCTGGGCAGTCATAACATACAGCTTGATTTAATGTCATGCATCACATTTGTAGTTCTATCACAAGGGGAGAAGGAAAAGGATATTCAGCAGCTTAAATTCAGAAGAATGTTGCTGGAAGAATTACATTTTTATATCTGTGAGTGAAAATGTAGTTACATGTAGAGGGTCAGAAGAGAGCCAAAAGGACAAAAGCTTGTCCTTTGCACTGAAGATTTTAGATGGTGCTGGCTCCTTTGCCAAGGTTTCAGGATCTTACACTTGCTCTGCTCCTTGTTTAGCTGTGTTTGGTGAAACTGTAATTGTCACATACTGATAGAGAGGGGGATGTTGGTTCATTTCCTTCCTTGCCTGGTTTTCGTAGTAGGAGGATGCATTGATTTTATAAAATGTAATTGCATTGACTGCTCTTGTTATCAGGATTGATTGTATTGACTGGAGTTGCATGTTGTTATGTTTTCACACTCTTGCTTTGAATTATAGTTTTGCTTTTGTGGGTCTTTTTTTTCCCCTCCATTATGAGATTATTTACAATACATTTTGAGTTAAGGTTCTTCTGCATTTGATTTATCAGCCGCTAGGATTGCTCTGAAATGCTGTCAGAAGTATTCATAGTATCTACGTGACAGTAACCACTAGAACCGATTGCTGTTGACCCCAGCCATGTCAACCATCATAACCTTCCCTCAGGTTAGGGGGTTGAAGCTGGGAAATACATTTCAGCTTCTTATTCCTGTGTGTCACGTCCTTATTGCAATCCATTTCAATTGTTCATTAGGGAATTGGGATAGTTGAGAGCGCCACAGTGAATAAATAATAGCAACTAGATGTCTGTAGAGAATGACGCTAGTAGCAAAACGCAGGGGCTGTGCCATTGAGCCCTTGAGGTGAAGGAAATGATGAAGATTTCATTTTAGATGTGGTGGTGATGCATAAGTTATTTGTGGAAGTGTGTGTTTACTTGGATACACATGAGAAGTGTGCGTAGGGGTTAAGGCTGACATTTTTCAAACTTGGGCGCTTAGAATGAGGTACTTAACCCTGTATTATAGGTATGTCAAAGGAAGTAGTCTGGTTTTAAGAGCTGATGAATCCTGAAATTGCTGAAGTCCGGGAGTACCTAGTGTCTCTGAAAATTAGGCCACTTCTATTTAGCTGCTCAAACATTGTTTTGGGATATGATTTTCAAAAACATTTTAAAGAATGTGAGAAAATGCCATAGCCTCTTAGGAAAGCCTTTGCTTGAGATGTCTGACTTTAGCTACTTCGGTGGAATTTGAAAAATTATACACACTGCTGTAACTTTTCTCCTATTCAAATCGGTGTGAGAATTATCACTGATTTCTGTGAGAGCTGGATTAAGCTGATGCATACATACAAACCTGACTTTGAAATTTGGCTTAAATCTTAAAGGCCATATCCTCTCTTTCTTTGTGAACCCAACTGACACTGGATTTAAGGAACATTTACCCAGATTGCTTGCAGTGAGAATATAGGAAGCCATTTATGCAGTTACCCAGCAAAAAATTCTTTAGCAACAATAATTGAGAACTTCGCTTTTGTATAGGTTCTGGTTTTCCTTCCTTTACATTGAATTGTCACCCTTTCTCTCACTTTGTATTCTGTAACATTTTGAATTCCTTCCCTAAGTTGATGTATTTGCAAAAACTTTGAGAAGAGATCTGAAATGCCTTGGAAGGAGCTGCTAATAGCCTCAAAGACCAGATTAGAGGACATATACATACCGTCTGTGGTGTATTAGGTCTCAAGTAAAGTCTTGTTTAAAGTAAAATACCAACTGTCTTTTGAAATGCCATCATTCCCCAAAGTCCTGTTACAGAGCCCTAAATCCCGAATACAGTATCTCTACATCTACAGGCAAAGGACAAAGGGTCAAAGACATAGTTTCTCCTTATTTAAGATTCCCCTTTCATTTTATTACAGGACCCTGGGGTAGACTCTCTCTTCAAGTCCAGTCTTCACCAATCACATGCTAATAACTTCAGCTGAAAGAGGGCTCTACCCTAATGTCATTATACTCCCAAGCAATGATTGATTGTGTTATAGTATGTTTTTGAAACCTAATTACTGTCTCAGTTTGTATTTGAGCTCATTAATCTTCTAGCCTGTAAATAAGTAAAATTGACTAAATAACTGAATTTCTTTAATGATGGGTTCAAGTTATCTTTATACCTACTGTTTTGTGTTAACCTTTTTATTGCCAGAAATGATTTTTTTTGTTGTTGTTGTTAGTGTTCGCTTCAGTTCTCCTAAGCTTGCAGGGCTGGCAATGCACCTGTTTTAAACACTTTTCTCACCAAACGCGTTGCTGGCAGTGACCAGACAGACCCAGGCCTCCCAGGCCTCCTCAAGCCAGAGGGTCCCATAAGAACCAGTCCTCCCTACACTCTAGTCTTGCAAAATATAACTGGGAAAGCTGGTAGGAAGGTACGAGAGCTAGCTCTCCATTTCCCTTAGGAGTCAGATGAGAGGAGAGGAATTCTTCAGAAAACTGTGCTTATTCTGTGTCCTGTGTGTTGAAAGTGTGGCTCTTTGGACTGATCAGTGATCTCTGGCTCTTCTGGGCACCATAGCGATGCTGGATGCCCACAGGTGTGACTGACCAGGAGGCAATCAGTCCCAGGGGATGGCAGCCAGATTGCCGCAGCCCTCTGTTTGTGCAGCACTGCCTAGTCTTTGAGTCTAGGACCTTAGCCATGCGTACTGTCAAAAAGCATCACCATGTCCTTGGAAATATATGCCCTTATACAGCCTGGAGTGGCTACCCAGCATGCAGATTTCAGCCCAACACCTCCCCTGTGGCATTCAAGCCTTTGGTAGGTTTGACCATGGTTACTGGAGGGGTCAGCCTTCTCTGCAGTCCTTTTTTCTTACAAGAGCCTCATCTGCTGGATCTTTGCCACTGCTGACAAATAAATGAAGGCTCTGGCAATAGCCAGGCTAAGCTTGTGGAACAAATTTCCAGGAAAAACAAGCATGACCACTAGCTTCAGCACAAACAGAAACATATGGCAACTTCATCTCCTCGTTTTGGTTCCCTCCAGTAAACTGATTTAATCTACAGATACATGCACCTATTTAAATCCTCCTTCTACATACTAGTCAGGAAGTGAGGGAACTGTGATTGATTATTTTCATTTATTGGGAAACACTCAGATCGTCTGGACGACGGGGACTTCGTAAGCGCCCGGGTGGACAGGCCATCTCAAAGGCTGTCACGCTTGCCAGATGCGTTAGCTGTGACTCCAGGCCCTGATGAGAGACTTCACTTTGATTGGTGTCTTGCCGGAGCACTTAAGCATATGCTTATCTCTAGATATATGAATAGTCCCTTGAGAATGCCCATGTGCTTAAGGTTCGGCATGCATTTAAGTGCTTTGCTGGAGCAGGCTCCTAAGTCTTTCTGGGGATAATTAAGTCATGCCGAAAGCTATTTTACTGCCACGTTTTCTTTCTGGTTCACAGGATGAGAAAATCCATTCTCATCAAAATACCAAGTGGATCATTTTTAACCTGATTATTTGTTAAAGGATTCATGTCATTAAAGTGAACTTCTTTGCTCCTTCCTTCCATTCAATGGGTGCCTATATTTTTTAATACGTCCTCTTCTATTGCTCAGCAATGAGCTATGCTGTAATTGAGCCAAACTCTACTTATATACCTGGCAGTGCTAATGAAAGGTGGCGACCTTTGGCCACTCCTCCAGTAATGAACCGCTCTACAGTAGGACCAGATGGTGCTTTCACTGCCAAGGGTGCAACATTACTGAGGTTATGCAGGTGCAAGTGTATTTCTGGAAAGGTTTGCTGTCTGGGGGAGTGACGCAGTGGGATTGGTAGCCAGAGGCAGAACATAGCGTTTAAGGGGACAAATGGAAAAGAAACGTACTCAGAAAATGGAAAATAGTGTTTGTGCAATTGGCATTATGGAGCACAGACTAGATGTTTACAGACATCTGGGCTGTGTAGGGAAGAGTGTGGCCAGTAAGTTGAGGGGAGGTCATTCTCCCCTGCAGTGGTGAGGCCACAAGTGGAATACTGCGTCCAGTTCTGGGCTCCCCAGTTCAAGAGAGACAGGGAACTACTGGAGAGAGTCCAGCGTAGGGCAACAAAGA
>JAOXNO010000024.1:18411553-18450810 GCA_028565335.1 Limnodromus scolopaceus | reverse complement strand
TAAGAGCCCCAGTGCAGGATGCAGACGGCTCAGTGAAGAGACATGGACCTGCAACTGAGGGTCCATCCTGAGCTGGTGATAAATCATCAAGCCTTATTGACTCCAGTGGAGCTATTGCCTTGATTCCCGCCCAAAGTCTCTAGTGGATATATGGTATTTTTATACTTCCAAACAGAATCCCAAGTGAAGTGCCAAAGCTGTTGCAAGGTAAAGGTGTAGTTTTGGAAAAGTGGTCAGTGATGGAAAGTCAAATAGGGATTTCTGAGACAATGTCAGAGAAGTGAGAGACTTAGGCTGTGTGCTTTAAAGATTTGGGGAAGCTGTTCTGATGAAAGGGCTCAGACCTGAAAGGCCACGTGCAAATCTCTTGTGCGGGGCAGCAAACTCCATTGCACCAAACCCCCCGATTTCCTGTACCCCGATTCTTACACGTGACCTTCTGAGGCATTTGCTGCTTAAATACATCATGAGACCTCCTACAGGGTAGGAGAGCAAATAGAAGGAGCATCAGCATAAACTGAATGAACAAAGTACTGATACCCCCACGCCACCACCAGACCATACCATACAGCACTTGATAGTATGTCCTGGCTCTGGTCTCGCAGCAGTTACAGGGCCCGTAAGCATTGCATGGAGTCCACGTGTTGCCTGTCTGTGCCATGACTGATTTAACCAGCGCTATATAAATCACTCATTCCCACAGGCATTAAATTGCCAATATTTTTTTAACGCAGTTTACCAATTGTAATTTTTTTTTTTTTTTTTTAAATCAAAGCAGGGTGAAACATCTTCCCGTGCTCTGCTGATGTCTTGTTTGAGGGTATGGTTTACCCGAGACAGACGGGAGTGTATCGAGTTCTCCGCGGGCTTGTCAAGGCAAATACTTGTCAATGGCCTAAATACTTTTGTGAATATTAGGGAATAATAATCTCGCAAGCGGGATAAGAGCACAAGTTCCAGCTGACCCCTCCCGCCCCTTTTCTCAGCCCACAAAACCTGGAGGGATTAGTTACATTTTGAAACAGATGCCCCTATAATTAGGGAGGAAGAAACATGACTGCCTGTTTGGAAAAGACACCTTTGGGTAACATATCAGCAGACCCACAGATCCCTTGCAGAAGTGCAATCTGACAAAAACAGCTTAAGGTCTCAACTCGCTGCTCGTCTTTGGTGACGGCAGTTTATATCAATGAAGATGCCTTGTAGTCCTTCAGCCTAGAAAGGTTCAGACATGGGAGGGCCTGTGGAAAAATTTACAGCAGCCAAAAAGCCCAGGACTGAAATTTCTTTAATCTGATTGGACTTGTTCTTAACCCTGAGACATAAATATCCAGCACATTACACCTTTGATTTACTATTACGCATGTATCGGAGCAACAGTGGTCCTTTTGAATTATGCATTCTCTTAACAGAACATTAAACCTTATGGGGAGATGGAGTGGCCCAACACATAACTATTATCCTGACAGAGGGGAGGGTGTGATCAAGAGTAATGCTCCCGAGCTACAGAAACTCCAAGTTTTTGTTGGATTGCTTGAATGAGCATTATAAATAGCGTTTTGTTCCTTCCCATTAATAAATGGTGTTTAGATTGCTCACAAGAAACCTGATAGATGGCTCATCAAGAGAAAGAGGAGGGGTTATTATTTGACATAAAAGAATAACAACATCCCCAAGTCCTGAAACTTGCCCTGAAACAGCTAAAAGCGTGCGGCAGAATGGTGCCTGGGCTTCTGAGAACAAAGCATACCTTTAATACCTTTTAATAATCCATTTGTTACTGGTTCTTCACATCAAGTCATGAACAAAAGTTACTACAGTACTACAGGAAATCAAGTTTGATTTTGTAATGTAGTCAAACGAGTACTTTGGAGTGCCATGTCTAAGATCAATAAGGAAGCAGTAACTACATTTGCTGTCATATGATGATATTGATGTAAAAACATAATGGTCAAAATTATAAAATCAATTTCATAATTTAATCAGAAATGTTTATTGATACTATTAAAGCTGAATTCAATAGCTTCTGGTATGCAGTTAATTTCTTACCTGTCAGAAAAACATATTGAAATGTTCTTTCTTTTAAGTGCTTGGAGTTAATTCAGTGAAAAAACAAGCAGTGACCTGTGGCTGGACTGGGCAGAGGACGGTTGCTAGATGGGGACATGGGTGGAACTTCTCTGGCGGCTTATGGCAAAATGTTTTATGCTTTGCAGAGCGTGGGCGTTCTCTATGCGCGTACCCACGCGTGTATAATGTAACTTTGGCAGTGACAGTGCTCGTTACTGCAGTGTCACAGCAGGAAGCCTGACCCTGGTGAAGGCGGTGGAAACTTTGCCGTCAAATTCAAAAGAGCCAGGACTGGCTGTTGGATAAAGGCTCCAAGATTTTCCCTCCTACTGCTCCGTGACCACGCGTGGGCAGGAGCTGAGATCTGAAGTGGTGGGTCCAGGCTATGTTGTCTTCTCGTACTGCGTATCCCTGGGATTGTGTAGCTGCTCCTCTGTGGTAGGCTCTGAGGGCTGAAGTAAATGTGGATTTGAAGAAAAAAAAATAAATGGTTGGTTTTGTCTTTACTCCTCCAACCCAATCAAGCCAACGTTTGGGCTAAATCCTACAATGTGGTGCGTGCTGCGAAGGCAGTGGAGCAGGCAGAGGTGGCCACAGAGCAGGAAAGCAGTGTGTGTGGGGTCAGGATTCATGTGCGAGAGCAGCCCACGTGGTTGGAAGAAGGGAGAAGGAAGGGGGACATTGCTCAGTGGAGATGATAGACACGGTGTGGATGCAAAATGTTTTGTTCTGGGCTGTTCTCTTCAGGTTGGTCTTGTGCAGGAAGAACACACAGGGTAAAGACATCGCAGGGGCTAGTAAAGACATAACCTCACTGTAGAAATCAGGGGGTCACCACTGAAGTAGTTCTTTGAGAATAAGAGGAGAAAGGGAGTTTAAAAAAAAAAATTATATATATAAAAAAAGAGATTGTTATATAGAATAGAAATTTCAGTTGGAAGGGACCTACAACGATCATCCAGTCCAACTGCCTGAGCACTGCAGGGCTGACCAAAATTGTCTGTTTGGAATTGACTGACCTGGAGAAGATGTCATGGACCACAAGTACCTAGGAGCTAGAGAAAGGATAGTGAAGGCTGCCCATTTCTCTGTAGTCTGTATACATAATAGAATAAATCCATTGATCTCAGGGAGCAGTACTGAATACGTACTTCATTACTGAACAAAAACTGAGCTGACCCCCGGATGGGTTACTTTAATGTATTTTTTACATATGGTACTTCCAGCATTTAAATACTTCATTTTAAAGGAGGCTGTCTGGTGAGAAACATTCTCTGGTATCAGAATATTTTTTCAGGCTAAAAAATGAGTTTCTTTTGTACTCCGTGTGATAAGTAAACTGTACTATCTGTTTAGGTCCTGTTTCTCTGGTTGTGTGAGATTGTAGGTCTTGTGTATAAGCATGTATTTGAAATTGATCAATATAAATTATTTATACAGGTGTTTTTTGGTTTTTTTTCACATAGCTAGTCAGAGATTTGTATTTCTTTTAGGGCAGTGCAAAAAACTTCGTTAAGATTGTCTTACTGTAATGGAAAGATTTATTTCCATTCCTTGAAGTGAATGTGAGCGATGTGTTTTTGTCACGTACCAGGAACTAGGCATTCACAGATTCGTTTATACGGAGATTTGTGTTCCTTGTGACTTTAAATCCTGTGTGAAGGCACTTTTAATAGGCCAGAAGCCAGCTCACTGCACGTCTCTGGGCCAACTAAAACCAAAACGTGGCTGTTAACCATGCTTTACCATGGCTTTCAAGGCGCTCTTCAAAGATGGGAGACCAGATTTTATAAGTGGCCTGACAAAAACTATTTGTAGGAAGCAATTTGTTGATGGATAAAATGTAGCTCTGATTGCTCCTAAGTCCAGGCTCAACACTTAGTTCTGCTACAAGCTTTCTGCAGTACCTAACCTGCAAGAGGTAGCTTGAACTGGCCGTTCTTCAGGGGTGAATCTCACTCTGCAGAGTGGCAGTGTAATGGAGGGGCTGACCACATGCATGTAAGTCTCTCTTTTTTTCCTTTTGCAAAGTAGCAGAGATCATTTGGGAAGCCAAAAATTAAATTCTCTGCTTTCATCTTCTTATTTCATTATATTTATCATTACGGGATAAAATTGTCTTTTCTCCTTCCTACACTAGATAATGATAGGAGCAAGTGTAACTTGTTTCAAGGTTTGTGGAATAAGGTGTTTTTAATATGACCGGCAAGAAGACAGATGAGGCATTTTTCAAAGTGGAAGCAAATTCAAGTCACTAAATCACATACACAGAGCAAGAGTTTCTTTCTCAAACATTTGCAGAAATTCCTCAATGTCCTTGAAATGTGACCTTAAAATCGGAGGTCATGAAGAAATTTTTTTCTCTCTAGAATTAGAGGTTGATTTATGTTCAACTTGGTGAGCGAGACAATTTCTGGAGAATGTAGGTTTGTTCTCCTTGGCTTGCCCAAGCTCGTTTTCAGGACTTGAGCTTTCTAAAATTGTTTGTCTGAGACGGCTCTGTGGAAGTGCCTGGTCACTCCTCAGCTAATGGAGAAGAACAAGAACTGCCAGAAGGTGCATTTCACTTCTGATATGTGTCATAAATGGTGTGAACCATCCTCAGAAAATTCTCTTTCCATTATGGAAGGAGTGTAGAGGATGAGTTTCATACGGTTATAGGAGAACCATGTGACTATAGATTTTGAAGGCACATGAAGATGGTGTAAGCAGGCAATAAATGAACTACAAAGTTTGTAAGATTTTGATACCTATTAAAATGGGATTGTCTGCCTCAATGTTTAAGTCTTTTATAGAAGATTTAACTACGGGAGCGCAGTCAATTAGTTAAAGATTAGACTATGGACTAAATGGGGCTAAGGTTTTTTCCTCGCTCAGACGTTGTTTTTCAGAGTGCTAATTGCTTGTCTGTATTTTAATTTTCCTTCAGCATAAATAATGATAATAATGTGTGAATTGTAAAGGTCTTCTCTAACTGAATTCAGAAAGGATTATTAACCACTATACTATTTTGGGTTGGACTGTATTTGAGAAATGGGAACGACAAGATTTGTTTTCCTAAGACAAGTAGCTGAGCCTTTGACATCTGATTTGGAATATTTGTCTATATAATACATATCAGTAAAGTAATTTGTATCCATTTTGTATCTGAGGAACTGTCATGTTTGACTGATATAACTGATTTAGAAACCGACTTACCAGACTGTCCTATGTGCAGTACAGAGGAATGGGGCTGCTGTGCTGTGCCAGGGCAAGGGAAGAATGGAGGCTTTTTCTTGGGAGTGTTCCAATATTTTGGAGGCGCATTTAGAGAAGCCACAGGAATGCCAGGATTAAGACCCTGAATGCAGAATATAAGCTTAAGGAGATGGTGATGGATTGCTTAGTTCTTTTATTAAGACCCCATACTGTGTAGTATTCAGTATAGGTTACCATCATTTCCAAAAGATGCAGTCATATCTGAGAAGGGACTGAATGAAAAGGGCTGTGAGATGAAACCAAGTCTAAAAAGGCTATAAAGATTGACTAAAAATTTTAGTCTTCTAAAAGAATATTTTATGAGGCTCAACTAAGCTATATAAAATCTTAAATCATATAGTCAAATCTACGCTTCTATTGTGGTGTCATAAAGCCCATAATAAACATTTGGTTCTTTGTCTGCCATGAAAATGCAGTGCTGATGCATTTTGCAGTGAAATGTGGTAGACTGAGGTCATGGAGATATTATCAGATCTTTCATCGCCATGCATCCAGGCAAATAAAATGTGAAAATCAGTTTTCAAAGCCCAAACCTCTAAAATGTCACAATGGTTTCTGAGTTTTAAAGCTTGAAATTGCAGCTCTCAGTGAAATGCCTTGTGCTGCACTGTTAACATTTGTTGGATGGCAGAAAAAAGGCCACTTAGAGCAATCAGGGTGATTTTGTTTGTGTTTGTTTTCACCTTCCATTAGTCTATGACTAAGTATGAAATTTGCCATTTTAACCATAACTGCCCCATTAGATCTGTTGTCTCTTCCCGCAGTTTTTGTGGAATTCTGAATTCAGATGATGCTTCTTGGCCTAAACCAAATGGTAGAAACACCCCAAAGAGAAGTGGGTATGTGAGTAGAAAGCACAAACATAGTAAGGCTGGACAGTGAGAAATTCAATGATGTCAAAACATCATACTGAATATGCTGTGTGACCAAATGAGACAGGCCAGAGAAACAAAACAAGCCCCAAACCTAAGCAGTTAAATAGCTCATTTGATAAAAAAAAAATAAACTAAAAAAAAAGTATGTCACTTTATCATGGGGGAAAGCCGGGATACATAAATGGACAAAAGAATGTTTAGTGTCACAATGAGTTGGGAGTGGTGCTAAAGCTTAATCAGCCATATAGTTTGCAAGCTTTCCCACAGCTAAATTGATGGCCAAGCCTAAAATAACTCGGGAGTTGAGCTGAGATAAATTTGTGGATACTTACGTGGCTCGTCTCTCTCTTCCTAAAAGTAGGAAACAATCAAGATGACGATTTGTCAGGAAAGTCCTGCAACCTCTTTGGAAGAGCTGAAAAAAATTGCAAGAATGTTTTGGTAGGGTGTTCAGTTTCTGGACCTGTAACATAAGAAGGTCTAGCAGAAGAAATGTTAATGGAAGATTAGTCTGGCAGCTTTGATCCCAGAAGAAAAAAAGAGGAGGTCTGATTCAAAAGATTGGCTTCAGTTTGGGGTTGACTTCGAGTTTCTGAGGAGATTTTTCTCATCTAACATGTATTAAGCACTTAGGAATTCATTCTCTTTAACCTAGTGGTGTAGGCTCTGTCTGTAGCTGGTGGGAGAGAAGTGATCACTCGCCTGGAGTGATTCATCTGTATTGTCCTTGACAGTTATTTTTAGGATGGGCTGAATCACACCCTGAAGATACCTGTCCCTCCCTGCTGGCTGTAGGCAGCTCTGATGACTGGCCTAAACTTACACACAGGAGTTTTTAATGGCTAATGTGGATGCAGTGTGTCCTCCCTCAGTGACTCTGTGAGTCCACCTCTGATCCAACACGTCTGCTTTTAATAATCCAAAGTAAAAAAAACCCCTCACCTTCTTAAATGTTCATATTAATTAGGTGTGAAAAATTACTTTTTGGATCAGTTCACTAGCACTTGAAGATTGCTTAACTGCTCTAAATGACCTAAGGCATATTAACCAAGACAGAGCAAGTGGGAAGAGGGAAACAGAAGTACCACTTCTTGAAGTATGAAAGAACAGCATGAAAATAGTTCCTTCTCTTTTGGTTTTAATATTTGCTTTTGTTCATCTCTTGAACTTGAAAATCTCATCAAACAATCTGTCAGCACCTGTACAGCGAACAGAGCCCTTTAGCAGGAACAGTAAAAGGAAGCCATCAGTAGTTGGTCCTGCTTGTGATTTTAAGCATATCATTCAATCCCTGTATGCTGGTAGGGCTTCTCTTAATAGTCATTGAATGCGTGCATGTCTGTGAAACTTTTCCTCCTTAATTGTATGAATGTGAATAACCCAGCAGAAAGCAGTCAAATGCAGACGGCCTGAATTCTAGCTGTGTCCCCTGTACCTGGTCAGTGCAGAGAGCTAGCATCAATAAACAACTCAGGTCTACATAGGGTGCTGAGCAGGGAACTGCCTACAGTTAATGAATAGGAAACATGAGGTACAACAGTGAATTAGAAGACATTTCCAGCATTAGGGAACAGTTCTGACCAGGAACAGGTTGAGAATAGCATTTCAAAAATAATCATAGAATCATAGAATGGTTCGGGTTGGAAGGGACCTTAAAGATCATCTAGTTCCTACCTCCTGCCCTGGGCAGGGACACCTCCCACCAGACCAGGTTGCTCAAAGCCCCATCCAACCCGGCCTTGAACCCCTCCAGGGATGGGTCATCCACAGCTTCTCTGGGGAACCTGGGCCAGTGTCTCACCACCCTCACAGCAAAGAATTTCTTCCTGAGATCTCATCTAAATCTCCCCTCTTTCAGTTTAAGACCTTTCCCCCTCATCCTGTGCCTCCCCTCCCTGATCAAGAGTCCCTCCCCATCTCTTCTGGAGCCCCTTTAAGGACTGGAAGGGGCTCTAAGGTCTTCCCAGAGCCTTCTTCAGGCTGAACAACCCCAACTCTCTCAACCCATCTTCATAGGAGAGGTGCTCCAGCCCTCTCAGCATCTCCGTGGCTTCCTCTGCACCCGCTCCAACAGGTCCATGTCCTTTCCAAATAAATTGGGAAAAAAAATATAAAAGAGGCACCAGAGTTGCTAATCTGCAACTCGGTGCCCTCTCAGATCCCAAAGGAGAATGGGTTTAAGTCCTGGTGCTTGATTCAAAGGAGTGACACCAGGATCATGGTGTGCGGAGAATCAAACAAGTAGCCCCTATGTCTGCCAGTACTTCAGTTACTGAAAATCTGTTTTGCAAATGTTTTGTAAGCCTGTGACGGTGTGCGGCTGTTTTGGTGAAGTACTTCCAGGACATCATTGCAGTAAATAATTGTAGTTTACAGACCAATTCACTGACTGGTGGGGGGGGGGGGGGCAAAAACCCCGATTGTGTACTTCTTCTTTCCCTGGTGTTTCCTGTGCCTGAATAACATAAATCATAACACATTTTAGCAAGATGGCCAAGTGATTTTTGCTTAACTTGAAGTTTGCTGAGCTTTTCTGTTTGGTGGGGGAGTCCTTAAGATAACATTCTGTTTCTCTTGCTTGGCAATTTTGCAGTGTTTTGTTGCTTAAAGGGTATTACAGTCTTCTGGTAATGCTGAGCTCCTCTTGCTGTGAACCTAAAAGATTTCCTGGAAAAGGGTTTACAGTTGTCACAGAACTGGTTCCCAGGAGGTGCAGGCAAAGCAACTGCTTTGATTGGACACGGAGTTTAGGATTTTGGGCATGAAAGTCACCCAGATGACTAGATCATCTAATCCAGTCCTCTCCCCAGAGCAGGACTGATTCTTTCTGGAGAGACGCATGTTGAACTTGTTCTTACAAATCCCTAGTGCTGAAGACTTCATCGTGTGCTGCTCTTCCCAGGCGATCTAATGCAATTCTCAGCTCTTACGATCAGAAACATGTCGCTAGTGTCCAACTGGAAACTCTTAGATGGTGGTTTATGCCTATAATTTCTAGTTTATCCGATCTGGACATAAAAAGCAGATTATGCTCTTTTTTTTCTTCTTCTTCCCCCGCCCCCCCCGCTTCAAGCTCTTAGATTCACAAGGTGGTCTTAACTCTTTTTTTTGCTTGTTACTACTTGACTCCTCTTCGTCCAAAGTCAGAGTAATTCGATATTAGATACTCAGTGTTAAGGATGTCAGACCTTGTTCTTCCATGGCTCTCATGAAATAAAGATTGTCTATGCAAATTCTGCAGGCACGGAGCAGTGGCA
The DNA here is from genome assembly GCA_028565335.1 of Limnodromus scolopaceus. Classification (NCBI taxonomy): domain Eukaryota; kingdom Metazoa; phylum Chordata; class Aves; order Charadriiformes; family Scolopacidae; genus Limnodromus; species Limnodromus scolopaceus. The sequence goes on along the minus strand of JAOXNO010000024.1, from coordinate 18,441,350 downwards.
AGAGCTGATTCGGCTTTTTGCTGGCAAGAAAATCCAGTACATTTCTAGAGATCCAAAGAGAGATCTGGCAAGGATTCTTTTTCTGCTAAAAGCCTGCCTGCCTGTGGGCGAATCTCTGCCTGGCAGATTGACGCATGAGGCTTCTGCTCATGAAAATGTGATTCTTTATGAGAAAGAGAAAACAGTGATCTGGTGTTCTGCTCTTTTTTCAGTTCCTTTTGAATAGCAAGAAACGAGTACACTCTTTAATTACATCTGGCCTTTTTACAGCATGACTAAGCTGTCCAACAGATGTCTGCTTTGGGTCCGAACAGCATGAACATATGACAGGGAGGCAAGCAGTAATCTTGGGGAGTTTCATCCCTCTTGTTTTTCACGCAGATTTGGTCGCACTATATCAAACTCCTTTGCAAGTTCTTTGTTCTTTCGGAGAGTAACATTGCCAACAAGTAGCTTCTGAATCTGGTCTCCTCTTACAATGTCCAAAGAATAAAGCCCTCTCTGGGATGATATCCTCAGTTTGCATCTAATTGCCACTCATAACCTGACGATGCACACAGGGATCGAAGCTTTACAGGCCACGCTCCAGCAGAAATCCTTAAGGAGGACTAGGAAATGGATACCATCAGGCCAGATTTGGAGGACTGGAAATAATTTACCCATAACTCTTGATTTAATCTATCTGTCTGTTCATATTCATCTCTCATCTAATCAATCTGAACAAGAGGACTGAAATTCTGGAAATAGTGTGTTTATTAGTTTTAAAAAAAAATAAATAATAAAAAAAAAGTTCTGGAAATATGTGTTTTAACAAGTTGTTGAGTTAGCAATTCTTTCTTACTCTACAGCCCGGCTCTGCCACACATACTGCAACTTTCATCTCCAGCCAGAAAACTTCAAAGTCCTTCTGAGGTCAAGGGCAGTGTGGCAACATGTATTAAATCAAGAGTTCCCAGATCAGTGTACGTTCTTGGATGTGGACATGGACTGCAATGTACGATGACATTGTAGAAACTAGACGGAGGTAGCCACTTGGAGAGATCAGTGATTCGAGGCTGTCCCAGCCTGCAGAGCTGAGAGGGTTCAGTTGGGTTTTTTGTTTGTTTTAACTACTGTGATTTAAAGGGCAGAAAGCACATACGTGACTTCAGGATATTGTTCTGCAGCTTGCTTTATTAGATTGGTGAAATTCACGTAATGCTGCCGCGCAACCCAACTGGTAAGCAAAACCTTCTCAAGGCAGGGCAGGAAAACAGCCCTTTTCCAAATGTAGCTTTATCAGAAACATAATGAAAACCTGTTTTATAGGGTGAAATAGTCATCTGTAATAATAGTAAGCTTGCAGCGATGCTCTGAATTGCTTGGTTTTGCTCCCACTTCTAGTTTTTGTTCCGTTTGGTATAATCTCATTTTCCGTTCGTAACCAGCATGTTCTTTCTGTCCCGAGAACAAAATGCAGGCTAGTCCTTGCCTGATGTATTAGCGCTCAGAGCAGTGTAACACCGGGGCTGAGCTTTATTAGGCAGCAATAAAGGTTGTCACTTTTCCTCCAAGCAGCTTGGAAAGAAACATAATGAAAAACTTACCTGTTTTGCTGCAGAAACAAAAACAAAGCCTTACAGTAACTGGCAAGAGTTGACACATTATCAACTGATGTGATGAACTAATATTTTGAAATTGTCTTCTTTAACCTTGGAATTATCAAAACTCATGGTGATTAGATAGAGTTTTTGCAAAAACAGAGCTACCTTTGAATCCACAAAATAATATGCACATAAAGCCTGCTTTCATGCCTCGAAAATACAAGCACTTAAATAAGCTTTTAAATAAGATTTTCATTACTGTAGACTCGTTCTACGCTGAGTAGAGATAAACAGAGAGAAGGGCAGCTTGGCTTTTGGGTGCATCAAATGGTTCTTTGGAATTGCCTGTCTGATTTAGGCACTTCAGTGAAGCACATGGAGTTCAGCGTGGTGGGTTTAGCTAAACAAGTGCAGGGCTGTACAGCATCTGTGGAGTACCTGACTGTCTGCTTTGAGTGTGCAACCACACCCTTTTAATTTTTCATAAAATTGCAGAAAGGATAGGGAAGAAAAATCATCACAATGTTTATGTGAATCTGCATGATGTTCCCCGTCTTCCTACAGATATTATAGGGTGGTATATCCTTCTACTATACATATTTAATATTTGCTTTGAAAAGCTCTCTTTAAATCCCACTTTCAAATTCTCTTAGATATCTTGATTGTCAGGGTGAGCTTAGGTACCTAACTAAAGAGAGAATAATAAAATTAATTCACAGGACCAATAACTTGGCTGCAGTTTCAAATATCCACTCTAATTGCCCAAAACTGCCAGGTAACTAAGTTGGAATGTTGATTTCTCAGAAAACCTTTTTCCAAATGAATCACCCTCTTTGCTTCAGGCAGAACTTCGCTGTTCTTCAAGTTTCCCGTCCACCTCTTGGCCACTCCTAATTTGGTATGGGTGCCAATCCATGGTAATTAAGAGTGGGAATACGAAAACACAATTCAAGTGAACTTAAATAATATTTCTGAACTTCAGCTAAAGTACGGTTTAGATTTCCAGCCCAGACTCAGGTAGTTTCTATTTTTGCCAAACAAATTACCTCATTGCTGAATAAAATGGCTATCTTGCCTCGTCAGCATTGCCCTGTGAAAAAAAGAAATTAATCAGATTTCCTGCCGTTCCATTAGCTATTTTTTTTGTTTCATTTAATATTTCAGCTGCCTCCAGAATGATTTTTCTAATACCAAAAGGGCTTAGTCAATTTTCAGGACTAACTACTTGCAAAATGTCAGTTTAATAAAGCAGGTTTATTGCTGGAACTTGGCACAAAAAGAAAAGCTGAAGCAATGTAAAAATGTATTTTGATGAACTTTAAAAAAAAAAAAAAAAAAAGAATGGGCGGGGGGGCAGTCCTGGTTGTTTCTGAATGCCCTTGATTTCTGTAAAAACTGAGTCAAAAATGCTACTCAGCATTTTTGGTGTTTGCGTTCTTTGTGTACAGAAATCAGGAGGAACACCGGCGTATCTGAAATGATAGACCTTGCAGTCAGTCCTCATCTGGCCCCTGGAAGCAGTCTGGTCTCCAGAGCAGATGCAAATCACAGCGCGCTAGAAGGGCAGGACCACCACTGTCAGCAGAGGCATCTCTGGTTGGCATCTTTACGGTATTATCCAGCTCCGCTTAAAGCTTTGCGTGGTTTAAATTTATCCATTGATGAAAGGTTTGGATATAAAGTATGACACAGAGTTTTCTCACATGTTTTGTCTTGGTAGATAGGGAGCGGGCAACAGTTGTTATTCAATCAGTTTATTTGCAGGGATGAAAAAATGGAGTTTCATTTTGCAGAGCTACAACTATTCATACAAAAAAGTACTGAAAAAGAAAGTCTTAATTTTCTCATTCTGAAATAAGGTTTCAGGTCCAAAATACACCTAAATTAAGTGTATTAAAAAGGCAAAAATAGAATCAAAACAAGAACATTGGACGTGGAGAGAGATGCTAATGTTCTAATTAGTCCTTTCAACTGGTGTTGGTATTTTATTTTATGGAGAAAGCTCATTTCATTCTGGGTCAGCTCCAAAAGAGATTTCCTTTCATCTGTTTGTGGACTGTGGTGCTCAGGTACCCATCTGGCCTGCGTCGGCCACGGGTGCTGTGTCGGGCAGGGGGATGTCGATGCCGAGCCAAAGGACAGGCAGCTCCTCAGAGCTTTTCCCTGCCTGTAGCCAACCTGCTTGTCTAAGGTGAACACTTAACTTTCCCAAACAGCCTCATCTGGGGCTTTTTTAAAACTGCTAAATGAAGGAAAGGAGGACGGAGAATTCAGTTTTGCATGCGTGGTGGTTTGGCGTGAAAAACTTTCTCACCTGCCATTCATCAGAAATAGTCACCAGCTGCTCCCAGGCTAACGTTACAGTGTCAATGGGAGGTCTTTAGCATGAGAGAGAGAAAAAGGTCTTTGCCAAGATGTTAAAAAAATGGAGTACAGTGAAACTGGAAACTTCCCTTGATAGTGAGCACATTATCTAAGCATCTTATTACAAATTACTGAGAGCCCTTTTAGCAAATTTTTTTATGTCTTAAGGGGATTTAACTAATTAGGCACAAAGTCTTATGCTCGGGATTTATTCAATCATATTTTTTCACTTAAGGTATGGCAAGTCATCTGTTTTTTTCATGTTCTGGTGGTCATTTGTGGACGAGGGAGATTTAGCTGGGAGGAACCCAGCTGCAGTTACTAATAGTGTTCAGCAGCGCTGAGTACCCATGCGTGCTGTGCACCACCTCCCATTGGAGTTGGCTGAAGGACCTTACGTTCTTGCCAGTGTGTAGTTCTGGCCTCGCTGCTCACGTTGACATTGTCACATCGCATCGGTACGGCTATTGGACCAGATTTTGAGTATAATAAAGGCAGCAAGGTTGGGTCACCAATGCTGATGTTGTTCCCCTCGTTTGGAGAATGGAAACCCCCCACCTGCCTGATGGTGCAGACTTAGTAGTCCTGAAATGCTCCAACTTAAGAGTGTAGAAGAAGCAACAACTCAAGGACCTTGATGGCCAACTGGGAGATGCCTTTACAAAATGGCCTGGAGTATCTCAGATAAGGATCTTCCCTCTGCCTGGTGCTTAGGTACTCGAAGCGGGCAGTGTGGGTAGCTCGTTTTGGAGTTGGGTGGATATGCCTTTGTAGAACACATCGCCTCTCTTACCGGTGCTAAAACACATGCATAGGGACAATGACCTGCCTTGGACTTCTGCACAGAGTCCACAAGTGCCCTTAGACCATGTAGTGACCTATGAAATCTCACTAAGAGTAGGAGACCTATCGCCCATTGATCTTAATTACAAATTTTAAATGTATAGAGCTCTGTGGGTGGATTGGAAACCACTTTTAATCTGACAGTTCCTGCTGTTTTCATTGAGACCTCAGTGATCTCACAAGAATTTCCACAGCAACCAGTAGTAAAGTCACTGAGATCTTTGTATTTAAAGTAGGATCACCCAGCAGGAGAGCGCAAAGGATATACTAGAGAGTACTGTGTGCCTTCAGCCTCTTGGACCTGCAGTGGAGTGGGAGAAGCAGCTTTGAAGACTCATACCCAAAATTACAAAGACTAATCCGACCTTTCTCATGCATCTGTCTGCAAAAATCAACACCGTGTTCTGGGTTGCAGAAATGCAGGAATATATTTGATGTATGAAATTGTTTCTTATTAGGATTTGTTGCCATCAGGTAACCAAGCTGCAAAAGTACTAAAATCTCACTACTCTTGACTTTTACTGAACACGTGGCATGATATCTCAAACAACCAGAATCATCTGGCACCAACTGTGCTTGACTTACTGTCGTCCTAAAAGGTGTATAGGAAAAATCAATATCTGTTTTGTTTCACGGTAGAAGATCTCAGCATTTTGCAGCCTAACATATATTTTAGTGGTTTCATTGCACCACTAAAGGTCAAGTACCATATCTGTGCCTGTGATTTCCTGTCCTGCTTTAAAGCACATCCAGGGCCTGTAACTCTTTAAGCTCTTTAAGGGCACAGTCATGTTACGCTGAAACAACTGGAGGTATTTTTTGGTGGCCAAAAGTGAAATGTAAAAAAAAAAAATAGATTGTGCAGTATTTTTGGAGCTTTTCTTCAACTTTTTCTCATTCTCCCCTGTGATATTTAGCGGTGTTTCTATATACTATGTGCTTAATTGTAAGCTTATGGCTAAGCCCATACTATAGCTTATGGAGCCAGGGACTCGGATAGCATTCAGATCTCAATCTGAATGGTAGCTGATTGTCTTTGTATCAGATATTTCTTGATGTTACAGTGCTTTTTAAGGAATTTTAGATCTTGCATATTTTCTTCGTGTGGTTTCCTGACTCAATTTATATTCCGTTGTGCAAGCCGTCTTGTAGCTCTGGTTTGTACTATTTGCTTTTTCCACCTCTTCTATTTGTCTGCTGCCTGATATGTTATATTTTCTTATTAGGAACTTCCCTGGTGAAATATTTGACACCACGATATCCCATACAGCTAATTCCAGTCAAATTTATAAAAATCAGATAAACCCCACACTTGTTTACTCACCACTTTTTGCATTTTATTGGCATTTCTGGTTCTGCCTGCTTTCATTCTTTATTTGCTGCGATGAAGGTTTTACGCTCCCTGATTTATTTGGTGTAGAGTACCATTATACATGGGAAAGGTAAAATATAAATCAATCAATAATAATAATAAGTAAAGGGAAGTTAACATTGCACTTTATGATTTTCTAAGCATCAAAACCCAAAGTCTCTGTTGACTGTCAGACATTAAATAAAGCACTACACAAACACACCATCACACGCCTCTTCTTACTTACTTGATGCAATTAAACTCCAGGCTTTAAGGGTGGCCTCGCAGAGTTTATGACATGTCTTTTGTTGTCCTATCTTTTACTTTTAAACTGTATCTTGTAAATCAATTTCTATTATAATTCTCATAAAAGAGTATTTTGTTCAATAAAGTTTATGGGATGGCAGTATCAGATAACAGTACCCGGTTCCCCTTAGCTTGTTTGTCTGAGCCGTGTAGGACATGCCTGTTTCATAAATTGCTCTCTTTGGTTGATGATGCATCTATAGCTGCTTGCAGGAAACAGTACTTTTTGTTGAGAAGCTTGTAATTCTTAAGGTGATCCCTGAACCTTATTTAATGCTGCAAAACGCTACAGGAAAGGGGGTTGAACTTTAATGTCTGCAAGGGGGAAAGTAATAACTTTCCCCATCTTTTCTGTAAGTGACTTGGGCTATGTGATGAATGCAGAACCTTCACTCACAAGGTTTTCCTGATATTATACACTTGTAGCAAATAAGGTTAGAACCTTTAAAATATAGCATTTAGTAATGTACTGGAAATAGCTTCTTCTCAATTCCTTTAAAGGTCACTGCATTTGCTTTTCAGTCGTAATTTTAGTTCAGGCCTCTACAGAGTAGAACTGGGAGCACGCTTGGCAATGTTCTCTCAATTTCCTCAAGACTGAAAATAAAATGGCATGGGACGTTCTTATATAGTGAACAAGTGTGTATTTCATGTGCGTTTGTATGTACACATAGAGAAAAATCTTCAAGTTAGGGAGTAGGTTACTAGACCAAATAATCAGGCATAGACACAAAACATAGAGAAATAATCAGTTTGCTATCTGCTGTTGCCCTCAAATCTTTCATAGCACGACCTCATTCCCTTGAACCACCCAGAGCTCGTGGATCTACAGCCTCCCCAGTCAAAGAACAGGCCCGTTATTGACCGTCTAATTGCATTTTGCTTAATAGTATGGCCCTGCTATGAAAAAAAAAGATGTGTGTTTCTTTAATGATTTGGTTAGGGCATCTAAAATGAGGAAAGTCATTGAAGAGTAATGAGCGGCTTTAAGATATGTTTTTCCTGTCATGCTTAGGAAATACCCCATGGCTGGGAGAGCAGTGTGTTTTGTAGTTGGCCTGAATTTGCCAGTAATGCAAAGAATTTATTAAGAATTGAAGTTTACCCATTAAGGACTGGTGTGAAATATTTGGGTAAGGTACTACCTGTTAGAATAGGGTTAGAAGATGGATTTTAGGAGTATCTATGGGGGGTGGATGGGCTGGGGAAATAGCGTTGCCCCTGAAGTGATGCAGATGAGAAGCAGCAAAGATGAGGTTGTGCGGGAAGACTTGTGATTCTTTTTTTTGGGGTTTTTTTTTTTTTTGGCTATGGAAAAGTCACATAGGCTCAGATCCAATGAATATTGAGGCTCCAGACTTCTAATTTGAGTGCACAGATTAGGAGCCGTAGTAGCTGTCTGGAAAGGGGCCGCGATGCCAGAGGTCATTGTTTCAATACCTAAGTTTAACAGATTCCTCCGAGCAGATGCTGTGACCCTGAGTTCATGCGCCTTTGCTCTCGGCATGGGGAATGGTTGGCAGCTGAGAAGAGGAGGTAATTTTTTTTGCTGAAATAGGTCCTGAGCCATAATATTTTTTACACATGAACTTATATTTTAAGGCTCACCCTAGGCTTATAAAACAAATGCTTTTTTTAAAGCACATAAATCAAGTTGGATGCCAGCTGGATTTTCCCAGGAGAATATTCATATTCAGTGACTGAAAGGATTTATTCTCTGTTTACATTTATGAGATTTGGCAACAGTTAATGGAAGTAGAAAAGTCAGCTATCTTCCTTTATAGCAGGTAACCATATCTCTTTGCCTGATCAAGATTTACAAACATCTTCCCAGTTGATTTATTCATGTTAACATTACTACTGGTCTATTTTGAAACTCAGAAGAATGATGCCAATTTTCATTTTTGTAAATGAAGGGGGAGAATTGGTTTTGTCAGCTACCAGCTAATAACTTTCCAAATAGTATGTTTGGGGGGTTTCACTGGACCGTTTGGAAGATTTTTGGCCTGTTTTATATTAACCGAAGGACTCGGAGCTGCATTTTCTGAAGTGACCACTGAGAATACCTGATTGTTTAGGTGTCCAGCGAAGACATCTGTTTTTCAGCTCTCGAGTGCTCAGTATGTGGAAATCTACCCTCTTTGGGGTGTCTCTGCTTGAGCTCCAAATTGAAATAGTCTGATTATTAGTTATCCTTTCTACCAAATCCTTTCTTTCCTCAGACACTCTTTGCTCTGAGAGCATCTGTGCTTCTAGGCGGTGCTGCATCCCCTGCAGCAGGGTGCTGGCTGTAGCTGAGGTCTTGGATGCAGTCCTTTTGCTAATGTGGATGGTAAGAGACTGGATCAAGTTGCATTTTTCAGACCCGCTTGATCCTAGCAAGGTGGTAGGTGACCATCTGCGTGAGCTGATGGACAAATCATACCTGAATGTTGTGGAGAAGAAGCTGCATTCTGAAAGCTGTGGCATCCTGTAGAAGGCTTTTATTTTTCTCGTGCTTATGGTGGTCCAGAAAGATGGTCATTTCCAACCACTTCAGATCAATGTTGGATCCTCAGAGATTTTGTGGAATAATACGCTCTCTCATTTATGTGGAAACATATGTTTTTGTGGACCAGCTGCAGTGTATTGAAGGAGGCCCTGTAGACCACAAGTGGTCCAGGACCACACTGGAAGAGATCATGGATTAAGTTTGTTACGCTTTCCTGACTGGTTTACTCTTTGAATCTCTGTCTTGGTTTATGTGCTCTGCATTCAAAATTAGCTTACAAATATACCTGATTAATTACCTCAGTGCATTTGCTGGGTGAGGCATTTCACAAATATGCTAAAGCTACAATTACCGCTTTAAAAAGGCCCTAAACCATCAGTCCTGTCCTTCTAGAAAACACTCTGTGCCACAGCCAGAGCACAAGCCGCTTTGGAGATTGAAATGCCATCATTTATTCTCCTTTGCATCTATAAAGGCCTTGCAACCTGAAGACAAATTTCTTTTCCAGCTTCTTGAGTGGAGGAGCTACCCCTGCTTACCATCCCTCACTGTGCAGAGTGCTCTCGGCCTCCCAGCACAGAGGGGCCGTAGAATATATTATTCCATTAACACTTGTCTGTGTTCTGTTCTCTGCATATTAAAGCAACTGAGGAGATCAATTATCTTCAGCTGGGGATACCAGGCCTTATTATGTCTTTTTTTAATGTTTATCCAGAGCGCTATGAACTTTCGTTCTCCGAAGGCAGCAATCAACAAAGATAAATTGAGTGGCAGAAAGCAGCTACTTAACTAACGGCTCGCTCTACTCGGCGCAGGGGTCTGAATTCAGCAGAGGTGAGGCTCTAAAATCAAAGCTAAAGGAGGGGCTGGGAGGCACAAACGAGCCAGTTGAGATCACAGAGAAAGAGACGTTAATGGCAAAGATCACACGCAACAAAACTAAACAAAATGAAGCAGCTAAAGACAGTGATTATATAGATCTAAGCAGACTGTTGACTATGTGGAATTGCAATTATCTCTCAGGCCCCTGGGACCTTGCTCAGGGAATCATTACTACAAAACTAAGAAGATTGTTCTCAGGTGCAGAACATATTGATTTTGCTGTTCTCCAGCATCCTGCAAAGCAACTGACCATGTCATTTAAGCGTTCGTTAACCAAACACATCAATAAACATAAAACTTTCAAAAAAGTAAAAATCACCTCATAAATAATTATAAAGGAGTGAATTATTACCTAGGAGCAAGTGTAATTGATGTCATTATAAATAAACCACAAAATATATCCTGTCCCAAGCTTAAAAATGTATGAAGGCATCCATCTACCTTGTTAAAAAATGATAGTTTATCTTGCCAGGAGGACAGCTTTCATAGCTGCCTGATTGGAAGAGGTGTGTGCAGAGAAGAGATTGCATTGTAAATATTTTTTATTTGCTTTATTTTTCCCCCTTTTTTTTTTTTATTTTTATGTGAATTCAAAGCTTACAAAGAGAGAGGGACAGATAACATTCGTTACAGCCAAGCCGCGGGGAGGGCAAGAAGAGTTTGTCTGTGCGGTTCACATCAGCCCTGACCTGCAGTGCTCCGACTATTGTAATCCTTGACCTTTGAAGAGCAGCTGTCAGTAACAACAGGCTTTTTTCCCCCCCTAGTTTTTTTTTTCCTCTGACCCAAGGACTGCCAGGGACAAGCAAATTCGTTTTGAATGTGTGATGTGAGGTAATCAGTAATGGCAAAGCACTCACATCCTCTGTTCTCCAATATTGCCTATTCACCCATAACTGCAATTAACACTAGCAAGATATTAATGCAGGAGGAAATGAGACCCTTGGCTCTCTGTTGACCGATGTCCCCACATACTTCTTAATCAGGGGTCTCTTCTTCTCCAAATAGTAAGACAGAGACAGACCCACTGGGTAGGTCAAAGGGGTGAAGAATGAAGGCTTCAGATTTGCGCTGACTAGTAAGTGAAAGGGACAGATGAATCCATTTGGTAATGGTGGTCTTTTACTGCGTATTGTTTCATACGTGAAAGAAAACAGTTGAATACTTTCTTTGTGTGTACGCTCATTTAAATAAGCACAAATCCGGTGCTCACCAACTCCCAGAGAAGTCAGTCAAAGACTGTCGCTTGGATGTGAGATGGGGCTCACGTGCGCCTTTGAAGGAGAGCTTTTCATAAACTTGGAAACTTCCGCAAGTTGTCAGCCGAACTGGGTGGGGGACTCTCGCCATCCCCCTTCCCCTGGATCCTGCACGGATCCATACAGCAGCATGCCCCCCCAGGACCACTGGATTTGGGGATGCTGCATTTGAATTCTACATAAACTGGAGATGTGACTTCACATTGTGGGATTTCATGAAATGTATTATTTCTTTATCTATCAGAGTGGGGTGATGTATCAGAAATCAGTGTTTTCTGCTTTAAAAGTGTCAGTGAAGAATCTGAAGGAAAACTGATTTTGTTTTAAATTTGATTATGTCCAGTGATACGGTTCTTTCCAGGTCAGATGAGTGCTGGTTTGTGGCTCTGCTTGAACCCTTGTGCATCCTGAGAGATTTCGGAGTCAAAAGGGGCTGTTGGTTGTTTCGGCTTCCTGGCAGTTGTTGCTTTGGGTTATTCACATTTCTCTTCTCTCCTGCATTGCAACCCCCTGGCTTCTGTGGGGGTCTCTTTTTGCAGCTGTATTTTCACAGAGAGTCTTGAGACTCCTGTTCACATAATAAAATCTGAGTTTTCTCCGAGAAGATATTCTGATTTTTTTTCATCCTGGATCAGGAGTAAAGCCCATGTCAAAACATCAGACTTTCTCACGGGGATTTCAGCAGTCTCTGCTTCCAAAGGCCTTCCATAAATTCGGAGTCCAGTTTTGCTGTCAGTTTTGGGTAAGCTTAGGAGCACATGGGCACTGCCTTGGAGAGACGAGAGTATGAAAAAACAGAAATGGAGGCAGGGTGAGGGACTGATACAGAAAGTTCCATGAAAATGATCCCCTGGTAATTCCATGGGACTTCTTATAGATCAGTCTGAGCACAGCGGTGGACTCAGAGAGGTCAGGGCAATGTCTGTCACGCAGCTTATTAGTTTTATTTCCTTCTACTCAGACTCTATTTATTCCTTTACTTTATTCATATAAGAACTTCTTCAAATGTTTTGCAGAGCATCTGGGTTGCTTTAATTTTGACGAAATAAATTCCGCAATTATGTTTGTGCAGGAGATGATTATTGGCAAAGAAAGAGTGGATATTGTGAGCAGAGGAGGAAGGAAGATAGTGGAGGAATGTAGAAAAGGAGTAGGGAAAGAGAAATAAAAAATAGAGGCCAAGACTAGGGGAAGTTGGTGAGCTGCTTATTAAAAAGACACCCTATTTTCTATTATGGAAAAAGGAAAATTGCAGGTTGGCATCACCAATTTTATCCTGCCTGTGCGCTTCTGCCTTGATTGTTTCCATGTCTGACACTAGGTTCCCAGCTAATGCTGGCCACTCGGTCTAGTGACACTTCTGGGGAGCTACTGAGTTAAAAAAAACCAACAAAACAACGAACACAAAAAACCCAAACCAACCAACTAAACAGAAAACCAATAATAGCAATAATAATATTAATCCCCTTGGAGATATACCAGACCTGGTGGATCATCCGCTTATCTTAGACACATAAGTTTTTCTCTGGAAGAGTTTTTTCTGTCTGCATAGAATGTTCTGAGAGTGCAGATTACCAGCTTGGCTTGCCTTATTTTTAGACAGCTAATTTTTAGTGTCTAGAGTCAAACCTCCTCTAAGTCGTATTCTTTGCATAGAGGTCACAACCATGACAAGCTTTAAGTTTTCACTGCATGGCACCATATAGCTTAATTAATGGAGTTGGCTGATGCAAGGTCTCGGGGGTCTCACTCCTACTGGATTTGCATTATTGTAACAGTAATAATTTAAGTGTATTTGCAATCTACAAAAGAGGAGGAGGGGATGGAGCACAGCTGTCAAAAAATAAATTTGGTTCATTAAAAAAAAGTGATCTGATCATTTGACTGATTTATCAGTTGACATGAAACAAGAGACAGTGCAAGATTGCAGCGAACTTAAAGCAGGAAAAAGGGTGAGTTCTGGCATAACCAGCACTGCAGAGAAGCGAGTAGAGAACTGAATACTTTCATATTGCAAGGCTGAAGCTAAGCAGTAGATTACTCCATTGGAAAAACAGGGAGTTGACTTGGATCTGCAAAGCTTCAGTTTTGAATTTGGTGCTTTTTCCTTTGCTTTTCTAGACTGTCCAGCACTCCCTCCAGCTCCCACAACATTTCCTGGCACTGTCTCCATAACCCTGGTTGGAGGAGCTTATCTAAAGCTCTCCATTGGGGAATGGAAATAGAACATATAGTGCAAGTTCCTTGGCTCATCATCCACTCTGACAACAACCACAGCAACAACAAGAAGCTGGACTTATTTTTACTACTTGGCAGTGGAACAGCTTTGGGAAGAAAACATTTCTGAAATTACATTTTCATTAAAATTTGAGAAAACATTCAAGGGGGAACACAAGGAGGTATATTTAATGGTATATTAAGAGACCTATTTTCAGTTAAGCAGAGATATGCTTGGGAATAATATTTTTCCCTGGACAAATCCACAATGCAACAAACTAAAACTGGACCTGCAATTGAATTCCATATCCACAAAATTCATTAGCAAGTCAGGCCAACAAAGAGGGGAGGGCACTCTTTGAAATATGAACCAGAATAAGTCTTCATATCAACTATCAAATCTGGTAAATAAATCGTCATTTTTTACCTTCTAGTCATGCAGAAATCTTTTATATCAATTTGTATCTTTTCTATAATAATGGGAGGTTCTGTATTAAGGAGTGATACCGTACTGACTCACAAGTTAGGTATTTTTGACAGGCTAATTATTTAGATGATAAGAATAGTTCCCACACTTTGGAATAATAAGAAGAAAAAGGAGCAAATTAACATTTATTAAGTGCGTTTGAAAAATAATTGTTATTCATCACTTCTTGCAGTTAGCACTGTATTAATTACCTCTGCCTAGTTCATTTGCTCAGTTGCACCTAATGAAGACAGCAGCTTCTGGAAACAAAAACTACGCTTGTTGAGAAGATTAAAATTATAGGAGGAAGTCTGAAATTCATTCATTTAATTCTGCTGCCTGAACTTGTTCTAAAAAGACTTCGTTAAGCTGCTTCTTTTACTCCAGATTTGCAGGGCTTTAAATGAGAGTGGACTCTGATATGTAGTTTTTCTGGATTTCTTTTATGTGGTGGAACATCTCGGTTCTGCACAACGCGAAAGTTGGCTGATTCCCACATTCCTAACGATGACGTGCAGGAAGGAGTTCAGCGCGTTGGCTGTTGATTTGTCAATAACTTAATTCTCCATGACAACCTCCCCAGAGGAGTGAGAAAAGTCAATAGCACAAAGTTCACATCACCTTGGATAGCTGATGGGAGGCAAAACACAATAAAGAAGATAGAGGCCATAAACTGTGATAGGCAATGATTAACCCATCAAACTAGAGAAATATAAAGAATCATTAAAATGACAAAATACGATGAGTCATTTGGTGCTGATCTAATTAAATAATATTCCAATGTAAATCGGTGAGTTACAATCTGAGAGCCGGGGGAAAAAGACATTTGGTTTAACTAGTGATTTCTGAAAAGTCCCTGTAATTATGTTCCTCTGCTTGACATCTTTGTCATCTACCTGTAGCTTGTTTCTGTGAATTTGGTTCTGGTGGGACAAGCTTGATCCAAAGCCAGGCAGAGGCAGTGGAAAGGTTCTGACTAATTTCAGTAAGCTTTTTGGCACAGCTGAAAATTGATTGGCAATCGATTTGGTAGAATGGAGGTTTTTTCCAACTGGGGAGGAAGATTATTTTTTACCCTGAGTGTGTGGTTAAGTCTCATGATCATTTCAGAGTTGGCATGTTCTTTATTTCTAATGGCATTGGTGGTGGCTGTTGTAAGAGTATGGACATTCAGGTTTGGCTTGGGAAGAAGTTGAGATGAGAAGAGTGATACGGATTTCAAATCTTATTTTACCCAGGGCTCTCAAATTCCATTCTTTAACAGGAAAATCAGGGATGGTTTGGTTTTGCCAGGACTTTGTTAGTAGTAATTTGGTTTTATAATATCAAAACGGACTGGGTTGGTTCAGGTTTAAGTTCCATTTTGTGTGCATGCTCCAAGTCTGAGGATGAAAGTTCTTGGGCATTTTCTAACTCTTTTGTTGATTTTTTTAGTAAAAATTAGTGTTTGTGAGCTCATTTCTTTGGAAGAAGTTGAAAAGACATGGACGTCGTATTTGAACGTTGTTACTCTTGCTGGCTCACGTCGTCCATCCCTGTTACTGTCTGACCTGTATCAACTCTAGCGCATGGGGCTGCCGTAGCTGCTCCCTGTGAGTTTTGCAGCTGATGAACGATGGCACGGAAACAGATTCTTCTGCTTTTACTTCATGCAGTGAGCCGGCACTTCTGATTTTACTGGTTTCCTCAGCTGTATCTAGGCCAGTTATTAGGTAGCCGTGAGACGGGATCAAGAAGACTGATGACCAGCTCTTAAGGATTTTTTTTGCAATGTCCTGCTTTAATGCAGTTGGCCATATTGTTCACAGTGTGTGGTATGGTTTCACATGAGTTCATGTCGCTGTGTTGTTCTCACCAATTTATTATTCATCTGCCATGGCTGAAATATTTATAGGCTGTAAGGTCTGTTTCTTCCCAAGCACCTGTAGTGCTTATGCCCAGCAGTAACTTGGGCATCTGTCACAGTAGGCATATTTGGTGCTTTTGGCTGCTGTTCCACCATTGATGACCCAAAAGGCTCCCTGAGTGACCTAATTATGAAACGATGCTGACCAATAGCACATTTACATTGCTCCGTTAACGGCATTATTTTTAGTGTAACTCTTTCACTTACTGTCCTTCTGATCAATTAACCATGGCAGCCTCTGCTGTAATGAATGTCAGGTCCCCATCAAATAAACCTCTCTTATCCATTAGTAATTATTGGCCGTGGCCTTCATCAAAAAGAGTGAGCTGAAAGTAAATGTTCAGATGGTATTATTTGACTAATGTACCACTTGAATCTGACCTCTTCTTCGTTGTGCAGTGTAGGCTGATAAGGAGTCTTTCAGAGACTGTGCGCCTTTCTAGTGAAACATAATCTCTTTCATTAAAGTCTGAGTTACTTAATCACATCCTTTTCAATGAGGCCAGCTTTTCCTGCAGTCCGGGAAAAGACAGCCATTGTCATGGGCTTCTTCAATCCCTCCAAACCCTCGTCCTCTTTCTTCTTGGTTCAGTTTCCATACAAAGTGCTTGCGGTTTTATTTTTGCTATTTTCAAGCTAGTTTTTAGTTGAGTAAAGCTGTCCTTCACTGCACCTTCCTTATGTCTGTCAGCTATTGTCACTCTTCCTTCTGCCTTTTTGGTGATTGCTGAGTCTCAGTCCTGATAAGGCAGGTGGGACTTTTGCGGGCAGTTGAGGGAAATCACAAAAGTTCTGTTGTTCCGTGGATGAACGTGGCTTAAGGCCTCCTCCCTTCACAGGCACAAAGTCTCTCGCTGCACTTCTCTCTATATATAACAGTTTTTATTTTAGAGTTAGGATTGTAGGTGTTTGCTGGGAGTTTAGGTTTTGCTTTTACATTGTGCGTAATGGAATGAGTTTGCAATTAAAAAGCTGAGAAGGTCCGAAGAGCTGCAAATGGTCCCAAGCTTTACCTAGTATTACACATATTTATCATTTCTAAATTGCTCTTTTTCTTCAGAGTAGTCTGTTTTCACTGAAAGCGTCTCACTTCCAGCTGCAGAGTTCTCCATCTCCCCACTTTGGGGTTTTTTCCTCTAAATATGGCTGGTTTCTACTTTTCAGAGATACTGGAAAATGCCCTGAATGTTTTCAAGACTGTCACCATTTTACATCAGCTGGAAATCAGTGATTCTGGCAAGTGATTCTACTATTTGATATTGGGAGGCAGAACTTACTGTTCAGGAGTTGGTCTCCCCTGACCGTTATTCCTATAGAGAGCCCCTCAGATCTCTCATGCTACTTTTTGTCCTGCGGATTACACACACACAAAGCCTTCAGCCTCTTTGTTGAGTCTCCCCTCCTTGAGAGCACTGCTGCTTGTTGCTTATTTGGGGATATATCCCGTTTTGCCTCCAGCATAAGGGGAAAGGAAAAACTGGAGTGTGATCATGGGCTCAAGGTTGCACAAGCGCTTCAGCTGTGCTTCAGCAAAGCTCTTAAAGATGGGCTGAACTTCAAAATGAACTACAAGTAGAACAGTTTCCCCTGCATCAAATCAGATGTGGGTTTTAGGGCCATTGCTAAATGAAGACCTAAAACCTTATGATTTTGCTTAGCGAGGGGTGAATGATTGTACATGCAGCATACCTCTGCCTCTGGTGCCAATCGAGTCATACTGGAAAAGAGCTCCACAAAAGAGGGCCTTACTGTGAGCCTGAAATTGATTCCCAACCTGAAAATTGCAATGACCAGCATCAAAACGCTCTGGTTTTCTCCCTTTCCCTACTGGCTGGTCAATGGTAAGACTAAAGGCTTGTTAGAGACCTGAAACTGGTAGAAATTTGTAGCAGACGTCTCGTACAGCAGGGCTGCCTGTGCTGTTGTGGTATCTGATTCCAACCCAGACAATTTTCTTCTTGGTAATGGAGAGGAGTTGAGAAGCAGTGATTTAGGGCTGGTGGGAGGGACAGATGCAGGAGAGTAGCAGTTCTGGCTCTAACACTGCGCAGCCTGTTGTGTAAGATTAATGACTGTGGACTACTCTCTATTTTTCTCTCTCTACAACTGTGAGCAATCGCCTCCAAAATCAGCCTGCTGCTGGCTAGCCAGCAAATAGATAATAAGATCCCTGTGTGTTAAATATGCACAGCTGCACGTCTGACATTGCTGATCCATCTGCACTCCCAAATACCACGTGCCAGCTGCCTTGCTGGGGTGAACGAGGAAGGGATCCATTAAAGAAAGAAAGTCTGCAGCGTAATCTCGTCTCTCTCCCTCTTGCCATCACCGTGCTCTGTCGCTCTGGGTTCCTGGACTCTCTCTGCCCTCCCCATCCTTCTTTTGGCTGTGGAGGTATGAAAGCAGCAGACACTTTTACTTTACCATTTAAAAAGTGAGCTGGGTTGCCAGGTGGGTTTTCCCCTGGTGCTAATTAGCTGTAGTGCTAATTTTCACCTCCCCAAGGTGGTGATTCAGAGGAGCTTGCCCAGTCAAGTGAGTCACGGTGCTTTCCTACATCCCTCTTTTATCGCCTGAGACTTTCATTCAGCAAGAAAACTGAACAGCCTTTTCCTGGACTTCTTTCTGCCTCTGTCTGTTGCTCTCTGTCCTCTGCCCCTCCAAAGTAGCTTCATTTCTGGCACTCTTATTGTCAGCTGGGGGAGAAGAAAACCAGCATATTCCTGACAGTGTGCACCAACTCCTGTGCTGGCCACAGGGCTCTGATAGCAGCTCGGTGGAGGAAGGACATCGGCTCTAGCCAAGACTTTCAAAGCGAGGAGCCTTTAGCATTGCTCTTGGGTCCATGTTCAGACACTGGAGTCAGTTTGGGCTGTTCTTGCTCTATGCTTTTTTGAAGATCAGGCCTCCTTGATGTTAGTGCCAAGGTAGAGATAAGTTGTGCCTTTCTGTGGCTCCGTCGCCTTCCTCTTGCTCCCCAGGGCTGCAAATCTTGGCCATCAAGGGAGGGGGAGAGCAAAGCGGGGAAGGAAGGTGCCAAAATTTGTATGGAAGCCTCTGACTGCACTAAGGAGTGTTTTGCGGTGCTTATGGGCCTGGTGCCACGCTAAACACTGCTCTGCAGTGGCTGTTTCTGTGTGAACTAGCTGACATCTGGCCATGCTGGATGGCAAGAAGAACACGCTCATGTTCTTCATCCAGAAGGCTACGTAGAAGACAGGTTCCCAGCAAAGTGCCCTTCAGGATGCTTGCTGGAGGAGGGAACGGGGCATGGAATAAAACACATTGTTATCTGTCTACAGGGGCCCTTTATTTGGCCTTATCCTTAATCTTTTACTCGCAGGCGAAGCTATGTACCGTGCTTGTAAATGAGGAATGTCATCACTGTTCTACTGACAGATGTATAAATCCTTTAAACCATGATTTTATTATGTAAACTTTCTTGCCACTGGCATCCTGTCAGTACTCTAGCGGGAGGGCTTTCCTCCCCAGGTGTAACTGTGCAAACATTATGGTTATGGCACAAAGTCCTACTTGGTTAGAGTCTGTCACATAAATATACATCGGGCTAAATCAAACACAGCTTGCGTCCTCTTGGAAAAGCCCATTCATAAGCAGTTGTTTCGGATCCATGAGATAACCCAGTGTGTAAAGATAGCCAGTCCCTCTAAAGCGTTGTTCCTGGGAAAATGTGCGACTGAAGATCAGTAATTAAGCTAAACCTAATAGGTGACCGATGCCCTTGGATTTTATATGCCTGGGTTTCCAACACTTCACCTTTTTTTTTTTTTTCCACTTCTTTGTTTTTGTGGTGAGAAACAGCTCTGTAAGTGAAGGAATACCCAGAATGTGGGAGGGAGCCTTTCCAAAACAGCGTGTTACAGACAGTCACTGTCTGGGAAAAAAGGAAATGATAATACTTTGGAACATAATGACATTCTGTATATAAAATAAGGGAATTGGCAAAAGTATTATACAAGTGCACATGCTTTACTTTATTGCGAAGTGAATGTGGGAATGAATCCCCTCCTCCCAGTCACTCCTGTGTTTTAAAGTGCAAAAGCATTAGCGATATGTAAACCTCAACTGGTACAGAAAAGTTTAGCAGAATAAGCTAAAATGGATGTAAACAATTGCTGGGGAAATCAAGTTTCTCACAGTCTTTTGGAGAATTGGGTTTGCTATGACTACGTACAGGATACTGCCCAAAAATACAAAAAACAAACACAATACCCCATTCGTGCTTGAAATATTCTGGCATTTGTGGTGAGCAAGACATTTGTGTTCCCCTGATAATAAAGACAGCCAAATAATGTATCAAATATACTTGCAAGGACATATCATCATTGTTAACATTTTTCTTCATGCTTTTCAATTTATTTTGTTAGATAAGTGTACTGCGCCTGTTCCTGATCTCAGCCAGATTTTGAATGGGCACGAGTATATATCGGCTCCTGATTATTATCTCTGTGAGTGAGAATGGAGCCAAGGCAGTATCTAGAAGTGAATTTGAATCAAACTTTGACATCTATGTGATTTATTCTAAATTTTTTTTTTTTAAGTCCGTTTGGAAAAGCGGCACCCTCTTTCTGAGCAGAACAAGACCCTGGATGCAAACCAATTTGAACGTATTTAGGGCTACATTTCTAAAGGAGACCTGATGAAGCAAAAGGTATCTCAAATCCTTACACATATATAAGCATTAATATGCCAATAAATTACATTTGACAATTGCATACGTGCAGATTCATCTTGTCTTACTTTTTGCAGTTACAAGGTGTGCCGAAACCCCAGGTACCTCTGTAATGGGAATAGAAAGGGGGTCTCAACAAGAATAAATCACCGTCATGGAAAAAGCCCTGACTCTTCATTGATTGTAAAGGCAGTTTAAGATGGTTTGGGTTTCTGAAGTGGGTGCTGTGGTGAACTGCCTAAAGTCAGGCGGACCTGTGACCTTTTCTGAGGCGTTTTGAACCCCTGCTGTGCCTGGTTCCCACCGTATCTTCACAGTGCCTAGCAACTCAGTCAGATCTAAGAGCCTACCTTAGATAGGAATGTTTGGCTTCTGCTTGCACACAACAGCAGGAGACGCAGTTTAGAGTGAAAACCATGATTATTATAATTTTATGTATCACGTTTTGTCATCTATCTATATACACAAGGTACTGAAGAGTGTGTACATAAATTAAGTTGTTGAACACAAATGGGGCTAAGCAAATATCTAGCGGGTTATCTGACAGGCATAACTCAGGGCTGATTTATGCCTGCAGTCATTATAATGGAATATACAGTTGTTTTGAAGGCCAGAAAAGTTGTAAAGTTTCTTTTTGAGTTCAGTCAAATTTAGGCTAAGCCCCCTCTAAGTAGCGCGTTTCTTCTGCATTCCCAGTGGAAAAGGCTTGACTTCCCTCTTCTTTATCAGAATTTCCATTAAGATGAAGATGACGAGGGTATAAGGTATCTCAGCCTTCAGTGCTGAGGAAGATGGAAGCACTGGAAACAGGAAAATACCTTTCAGAGTTATGAAACCATAAAATGTTTGCAGAAAGCCAGAGAACATATGAAAGTAGTCTGGTCTGGGGGGTTTGTTAAAAAAATTGAGACTCGGCCAAGATTCATTCAAACATTTACAGGGTGAACAAGGCAACTTGCAAAAGCAAAAGTGCAATTATCCGCCAGGAATTTTTGCTTGTCTGTGGTACTTGTTCTCCTAAGACTTTCAGAAACGTTCTGAAATCCAAATAGTAAATGTATCTGCATCCCTCGCAAACCCAGAAGCCAGATCACAATCCAGATTTCACTACAGCTCTAAATATCTCCCCTTTTGGCAGATCTGCTCTTCTTTTCTGGGCCCATTACTCGCTGAAATCAAGGACCAGGCTGTGTTCTTGCTTCAGTCTATGTAGATCTAACATAATATCTTTTGACACAGTGAAATTACACTGGGATAAATGAAATTTGAATCTGGCCTTAGAAGCGGCGCGTTCTGGAAAGCCATGAGAAAAGGTTAAATATACGTGTCGATGTGCCAATATACCACAGGAAAAACTGTTATTCTCGATATATTTCTATAGGGCCTGAAATTCTCATCAAAGTTCTTGTCCGGTTTTATAGGCTTGTGAAGGCAGATCATAAAAGTTTCAAATTAGTGGGACACCTCAGAGGTAGTTGGCTGCATATTTGAAACATATTTTAAGAGGTGTGTCCCATCATTGGTAATGACAAAATCAGCTCTGTGTGTCTTGGTACATAAAGGGAAAAATATGCATCCCAATGAAAACCGCTTTAGGCTTTTTTCACCTTTGTGTTTATGCATTTATAGAGATTTTTTTCACACGTACCAAGCTCATTCCCTCTATATGTTTACAGCGTTGAAAAAAAAAAAGAAAGGAAGAAGGAAGGCAGCCACTAAAATTAGCAAGCTGATGAAATAGTGTAAATCCTGCCTGCTGTCTGCTTTTGGGAGAAACTCTACTTTTGAGTCTTCTCTAATGAATGATGACATGTTGCATTCAAGGAACAAATGTGACTTTTCCTGCTGGCCAACACTCTCTCGCTTTTCTCTTTCTTCTCTTTGGGTACGCATAACAGAAGCTTGCTAAGGAGGAAAACAGTCTTAAACAAATCGAAAAGCCCTAGGTCTTTTTTTAGAAATGTTGTAACTGCATAACGTTGTGGTCATGAATTAAAAAACTAAATAATGTCTGGAGCTGAACAGTGGAGTCAGGTCCCTCTGTGCAATGGTGGCAACAGTTGGGCATTCCTGGAGCTGTTGCTGTACAGGGAGGGAGACTGCAAAACCAGGAGTAACCAGTGACTTTTTTAGCCTTCCAAATTAATCCGGGTAATCATCTGAAATGAAATAAAGATCTACAGGTGGAGTGGTTTGGATGAAATGGAGAAGGTCTTGCTGAGTGTGCATGCAGGGCAGGCTTGGGGCAAGATTTTAGACTTGCCCAAGTCTCCTTGCAGCATTGATCACAGAGTTTCAGTATCTTCTCTCCACTCCTCTCCCTTTGCTTTTGGTGATGGAGGCAGCTGTGCAGGGCTTGGAGAAAGGTCTTCTGCTTGATTTGCTGAGTTGGTGTAGAGAGCAGAAGTGGTGTCCTTCTGCCATCCCCTCCTTCCATCCTCTTTCCCCTAGGGATCTGTGCAGACTTGCAGCAGTGTCTTCACGTACTGCTGGGAAGTTCTTTTGCATATTTGGTTTTAATGGGAGACAGAGGCCCTGGGACTCCACACCTTCTCTAAAATGCCAAAGTTCTCACTGCTTCTAAAGTGGGAATGCAAAAATAAAAATTGACATATTTTAATTATGAAGTGGGGTAGGAGTGGGAAGGAAGAAATAAAAAGCAATCCAACAAAGCCAAGATTTAGGGTGACATCACTTTCTATATAATTGCAATGCCAGCAGACACTCAATAAACATATCAGCATTGTTAAAATGATTTATGACCTGAATAGTTGAATATAAAATATTATCAATAGATGTGTCATCATTGATCTTTCCTGGGGCTAGCAGCTGAAGGATGGAAGAGGGAGATGATTTTAACAAACAATCCTTGACAGGAATCCAAAGGAAACAATGTGCAGGGACAGACAGCTGACAAATTCAGTATGGGGCCATTAAAACATGTGATGAATTTGCTGGGAAAGTATATATTTGTGGAAGAGGTGAGCTCATATCTACCATAAATTTGTCAGCCGTGACACAGTGTTCTCAGGCCTGGCATGAATAATGCCTAGCTATTTACAGGCTTTGTCTGGCAAAAGCTCTATCAGTCACTCCAGGGTTATTTACAAAGAAAAGTGTCTATCAGTTACAAGGACATGACTTTGCCACTAAAAGATAACAAAAGAGGAAGTCAGCCAGTGGCCTCTCCGTGCAAGATGCATCTTCTCCCGAGAAGCTCTGGGCTGGAATGAATCAGATGGACTGCAGTAGGACCTCCTGGCAGAGTGCCTGGCATAGGCTGCAACAGTACATTTATCCACACTGATTAGATTAGAATTATTAATAGGGGTCTATGGAGTGGAGCAAAGGGTCATTTAGAGTTTAATTCTGTTCTCAGATAACTTCATTTCAGCTGATGGGATTGTTATTGTAGGGGTTTTATATGTTTATAGGAAACAATATACTCAATAATGAAGTCATGCATCCTTCTGCAAGATTAGGAGAGCTATTGTGTAGCTGGAGTGATGTCTTCACAATTGTGTTAATTAAGTAATAGTGATTTGACTTTGTCTCCTCATAAAATGCACTTAAGAAAGTGACTAAAAGCTGCTGAGAAAGTGTTCCCTCAATAGAAATATATAGCAAAACAAGCAAGAAATGAAAGCAGCCTTGGATGGAGTGAACAGAATTGCTGACGCGATACTTTTCCTTAAGAAAGACAACGACTTGGCCTGGAGTTTCAGCTTCCTGCTATGTTAATATAAATGCGTATCAATTTAGTATTGAGTACACCGAGGTCTTTTTTCCTTGTCCTCAGTCCCGAGAAAAGTGCAAGGCAAGATTATAGACTGTGGTATATTTATGGCTTGTTTACATTTGTCAGTCATTTTTTTCAAGCTTCAGACCATAAAGTTTGAGATCACGTTCAGCTTCTTCAAACTGGGTGCCCAAAGTTAGACGCTGCAATCTGCATTTGGGACAAGATGGCCTGGTATGGAAGGAAAACAGACAGGGCTGGTAGAAATTTTCGGAGCTGGATTTGCAAGTGTTCACAAGCGGTGCCAATTAAGCTACTTTCTGAAGGAAATCCGCGAGTCAAGCTCGTATGGAATGTTACACACCAAAAAATGTTGAGCCATGTTCTTTTCTGAACTGCTGTTGTCTGGATTCCACGCAGTGTGTCACGCTGATCCTAATTACACCCTTGCGGTTTTGTCACTAGGTACGTTATCTTCAAGGGCTTAGAGTGTGGTGATAAAATTTTTCTGAGAAGTTTAATTTTGCCTGTTTTTCAGTGGCGGGGAGCCAGCTTCTTACATGGTGTAAATTGGACTCTTTCCATTCACTTCAGTGGAACCGTAGTAACATACACCATTTGAAATCAAATTAAGCAGTAAGCATGGAATGTGAAAAAGCAGCATATTAATGCTTCAGGATAGGGTTTCAGCTGAAGTGAAGGAAGTGTCTCGTTCATGACCCCAAGATGTGACCACAGAATAAATAATAGATCCTGACAATGGAAAACACTTCCTTATCCCTCGAAAGGTAGTATTCTCTGTTAGAAAGGTAATCATCTCTTAGTTTCTCAGGCAGAAGGGTGCAGCTAGAAGTTCATCAGGCAGATGCTTAATGGGATGGTAATTAACGAGGATGAAGAAAGTGACAGAATTTCCAAAATGGCCACAAGCTTGTGCCGTAAAGGATTTTTAAAACACAGGTGTTTATCTCGTAGGCTTTGTGAGTGTGTGTGACAACCCCATTGGTGTGATAAACTGTAAGCGCTCCAAAGGAGCTATCATGGTCAATTGTGTCATTGATATGTTGGCTCTGAGTGATTTACTGTGCGTGGTATATAAAATAACTCAAAGGAGTTGCTGTGGCCTTTTGATCAAATCTATACTGGGACAACCCTGGGAAAGCAGCTAAACCTATTGCTCTAAAGCCAGTCTAGATAGAGCAGGTTTTGTTACCAACATGCTTAAACCAGGGAAGCAGTATGTTTTCATATTTTTAAATGGACATGAAATATATTTGGAGATTGCTTCAATACTTTTATCCATTTTCTCAAGTTTATTGTGTCACTGAGAAAGCAAAAGCAAATGTTAAAAGACATGTAGTTCATAATCTGACAGACGAGAAAAGGGGATGGAAAATGAAGCAGATACACCTGCCATCATGATGCTCCTCCTTTTTGTCTTGGTCCATAAAAAAGTGTGCTGGTTCAAGAAAGAAAGATGCAGTTATTAAAGCCTAACTGGACTTGGAGGGAATCTTGTTCTGCGTAAGTCTGGTGTTCGTTTTCGCTGGGAGATGAGTGCACTGAGAGTTCGGGAACTTTGCTTATGAGGACTTGCGCCATCCAGTCGCTCTGGGAGTGAAAAGGCTGGAGATCTGGTTTGGCTCTGTCCCGCGTCTGCTGGGAGTGTTTTGACAACTCTGGTATCCATTTGAATTTCAGCCACCCTATCTATGTGTCCAAGGATTTATGCCTTTTCCTGGCGGTGTGTCCCATGACTTCAGGAATTTGCCAGCCAGCGTAGAAGATTATTTAATGAAAATCTCTTTCAAAATTCAGTTTCCACCATAGGGCCCCTACCTCCAGCCCCGTTGGTTCCCATCGACTGTAGCAGGACTCAGAGGCAATAGCACTTTGAAGAGCCAGCTTTAACAAACAATTCAAAGCCCATAAAGATAAACAACAAATAATCTTCCTTCAATGAACTTTCTGTCACATTTTCAGAAAGGTGTAATCCTGCATATTGTCTTGGTAGGAAAATCTTCTTGTGCCAGTCTGGAAACTTTGCGTATGCCTCGTTTTTATTGGACTTGTATCCAGCCAGCTGTTCCATTGAGTTTCTTATTTTCTTTTGAGGACCTCGTTGGCTGTGTTTTTTTTACATTTCATCTAGGCTTTTGTATTTATGAAGGTAATGGTAATACAGCGACAGATTCGAGGGCCCTGAGTTGGAATTTCAGGGTGCCTCATCTCCTTTGGAAATAAATGTCCGTGGCAGGCTGCAGATCACAAGGCACTAGCGTGCAGCCCAGGGTCTTCATTCCTGCATTGCTGGTAGGAAACTAGGCTACTTGGGAAGAGGGACAAAATCTCACCCACCCAGCCTGGTGCTGTGTCCGTGGGTGCTGTATGAAGGCTTGCAAGCACCTGATAGACACCTTGAGAGACATCAGCAGGGGAGAAGTCAATGTGGGCTGGCCAGCTTTGCCTCTCACCCATACGAGCCACGGCCGTAGGAAGCTCATGGACCTGTTTCGGCAGCTCAGCTGGCACGAGGGGGACACAGGGGGTGGCAGTGGGTGGTGTGGGGGACAGGTCTGCCCTGGGGAGGGAGGGCTAGGCCAGACTGTCCCACTGGCAGCTCCCATGGCAAGGCTTGCATTTTGAAACCTGCTCGGTGTTGTGGTTTTCTTTTTTTCTTTTTTTTTTGACTAAATATAATTTGACTGTAAAAAAGCAAACTCTTAAAAGCTCCGAAGTGGCCAGAAGGATTCATTCCTCTAACAAGTAACTTTAAAAACATGTCTTCAATTGAGTCCATGTGTCCGCTTTCAGACAATTTCTACTGGAAATGCCTTCACAAGTAGAGGCATTGCTGTAAATAATCAGATTTCAAACACTACAACTCCTAGTCATTTTGAATATAGTCCTGGAGTTGGAATAACAAACATAAAACTGGCTGCCCTAATACAGAAAAAGGAACTGTAAAGCCATCAGCAAAATCCAAAGCAGGAAATGCTGCCAACTTAAGGCAAAGTAAACTGAGAGCAATAAATCAAACTGAAACACATATTTTATTGTGGACGGAACAATACAGGGCCTGACGTTTCCACAGGCAAGGCACAAATATCCTTTTACTATCAAAAACAAAAGCTTTTAAAGCTTCAAAAGGAGCTGTAGGCAAAGGAGCAAATAACAAATGACAGGCAGAGCTGGTCTGACAGGGCTTTGCGGGTTGTGTTATGGAGGTCTTAGAAGACTCACAGATGTCAACCTGCCCTCCAAGCATCACTGCTGACCGTGTCATCCCCTGCTGCTAACACTTGCGGCAATTTTGGGCAGGTGACTGAAGCAGCTGAACAAGTTCCCTCCCTTCAGCTGGGCCACTACGAGCCTCTGTGCGCGCGCTGGTAGCCCATCTCTAGTGTAAGGCAAAACGTATCAGCCTGTATTTCTTTGGCTGAAGATGCTAAAATTAACCTTCTGATAAAGATTTAAGCCAATTTGAGCTTGCAAGTGGGGACTGCTGGCAGGGACAGCTCAGATGAGAGGAGATAACTCCTAGAGGTCTTCTGGCTTGGTGGCAGTTAATGGTGAGCTGATGCCCAGGCTGTGGCTGGGAGCCCTCATTCTGCAGCCTCCCTACAGATGCGACTGAACCCAGCAGGTGATGTTGGATTTTGCTTTTAAGCATAATTTTGCTTTATAGTTCAGTGTGTGAATTCCTCTGAAACCTTACATGTGGAGCGAATACCCCTTGACTGCTGCAGAACCTGAGCTTTCCCAACCGAAGGCGGGCATCTTTTTGGAAATGGTAAAGAAAGTTGCTAGCCGCTTATCCTCTTCTGTGCGGAGGAGAAGCAGAGAGGGCATTGCAGTGCGTTACGGTCACATCTGAGCACCCTGGGCACTTTGTCATCCTTTCAAAGCGTACTTTAGAGTGGTTCACGTCAGCGCTCCAAGTCTTACCCGTTCCTTTTGCCACCCCAGTGCGTCCGCATGCTGGAGCTGGGAGGGCGACTGCAGCCGGCGGAGGCCTGTGGCCACCCTTCCTGTGCCTCGTCTCCGTAGGGCTCGCCCGCAGACTGCCGTGGGTGACATTTGGCCCACACAGGAAGATAAGAATTAAGACTGAAAGGAACTTCCTAAGTCATCAAGTCCTGTCCCCTGCTGTTGAAGGCAACCACATCATATGATGTCTTTCAAACACTTATCTGGTTCCATCTTGAAACCATTTAGGTTTCTTGCCCTCACTACTCCTACTGAGAGGCTGTCTTTCTTCTCATGGTTATAAACCTTCTTCTAATTTCCAGCCTAAATATGTCCAGGGTAGTTTATGGGGTATTTAATAGATACTGAGAAAATAAATTAGTCACCAACTTGCTTTTATTTATGTGCGTCAAGCTTTTGATACACATGTCTAAGGCCCCTCCTCTGCCGTATGTATTTTGTGCTCATGGGAAGAGGTCTGGGTGAGGGGGAAGGGGACCAGCCCTGCTGGGGACCCGCTGTGTGCCCCGCTTCGGGGACGAGAGGTGACCTGGGCAGGCAGGGGGAAACAGGGGGCAAAAGGGAGCGAGCGGAGAAGAAGGGTGAGGAATGGGAAAGGAGAAGACAGCTGAGCCAAGGCAAGGGTCATGAACAAGGTGTTAGAGGCAACGAGGCCTGATAATGAGCAGCAGAATGTGGGGAGAATGGCACTTTTAAGAAAAATAAATAGTGATGCACCAGCAGGCAGATGGGAAAAGATATAAGGTATAAAGTGGGGGATTTTGGAAGAGTTTAGAGCAGGGAAAAAAGAAACCAATTCAGAGATGAGCAACAAAATTGTTTCAAGCGTGGGGATGTCCCGCTTGTTGGGGCAGATTCCAGCTCTGCTACACAAGCTGGCTGGAGCTAAGCTCTTCTCCCAGCTGCAGGTCTTAAGAAAGAGAAGTGCAGGCTTAGTCTTAAAGAAAAAAAATCTTTAGAGAGGCAAAACGGTGTTTTCTGAGAATATTTTAATACTATTTCTGTGGAGGGTGGGAACTTGAAGAGGGAATGAATGGTACAAAGTTGTTAGTTGGTGTGTGCTGGCACTCAGCAAAGCTTCTTGCTCCACTGGTCTGTGAGAAGTTGTCATCATTAGTACAGCAAATGTGAGTACTAAAGGAGAAGCCACCCTTCCTCATCAAAACTTACTTTAAATAGCAAAAGACAATTCCTAATGAAGCGGGTAATTCTAAGAAAGGGTGGGGCTTTTCCGCCTCCCCGATGCTAGCACCCTGTGCAGTCGTTACGTGTATAAAAGATGCATGGATGAAGAGAGAAAAACTTGGGTCACCAGGCGTACGCATAGGCGATAACATGGACCCGTGTACTGAGCTCACTTTAAAAACCCTGCAAAGAGCAGTATTTACTCATAGGTCTCTCCAAGCGTTATATTCCAAGTTAGTAGAAAGCTGTATATGGTGAAGGGGAGAAGTAGCCGTAAGATGACGTGACTCTGCTTTGTAACGCTGCGCTAATAGCCATTAAGGAGCCGGTCGTGTTGCAATTACTCGATGCAGAGCCAAGGCTTGCCTCGGGGCCCCACGCTCCTGCAGCCCCAGACTGGGTAGGGCTGGAGGCAGCGCGGGAGGTACAGAATCATAGAATCATAGAATCTTCTAGGCTGGAAGGGACCTTCAAGATCATCTTGTCCAACCATCAACCTAACTCTGACAAAAATAAACACCC
>JAOXNO010000024.1:18397685-18411453 GCA_028565335.1 Limnodromus scolopaceus | reverse complement strand
AGGGACCTTCAAGATCATCTTGTCCAACCATCAACCTAACTCTGACAAAAATAAACACCCGCACAACAAACAAAATGAAACACCATCACTAAACCATGTCTCCCAGCACCCCATCAACCTGTCTTTTGAACACCTCCAGGGATGGTGCCTCAACCACCACTCTGGGCAGCCCGTTCCAATGTCTGATAACTCTTTCAGTGAAAAAATTTTTCCTGATATCCAGCCTGAACCTCCCCGGCGTAACTTGAGGCTGTTTCCTCTAGTCCTGTCGCCTGTGACATCGACCACCTCTGAGCCTCCAAACGCTTAAGCGTGTGCGTGGCTTGGAGAAGTCCTAGGGACAAGACAGGTGCTTATGCACAGCATGTGCGCGGGGGGCTTTGTGGAGGCAAATTCCCTGTGCTTATTCTGCACGTGGTGCTGGCGTGACATAAAGTGGTGGGAATGCAGCCAGTGACCAGAGTGAGGATGGCTCTGCGTTTGAACTTGCTGGTATTTATTATAAACAATACATGGGAATGGAATTTCAGTGGTCAGTAGGAGATGGGGTGGTGAGAACACGGGCTCTCCTGTCAGTTCGCCTCCTTTCCTTAACCTTACCTTATGCTGGAAGTCAGTGAGAAGGGACCAATTCCTGTATTTCATAATCAAAACTTGAAATGCTTTCCTTCCAAACTAAAGAGAAGCAAAGCTTCTTTCACATGAGACTGGGGTTTATGAGTCCAATCCCAATCTGCAAATTCCCCAGAAATTCATTCAGGAGCGTTAATCTTGCATTACTGTGGGTTTTTTAGAGGACTGTGGGTTGTTCCTCTATTGTTTTTTCTCCCCAGATGCACACATATGAAATCGATGTTTTCTGTCCCTAGAACAAGAGAGACAGTTTCCATCAAGCCAATTAATGAATGGGAGGCGATGTTCAGTGTGTATTCCAGGGGCTGCTGTCTGAGCGGTGAGCTGGGGGCATTGCCTGCGTCTCAGTACAAGTCATCAGGTGGCAGATTCACCAAGGAGTCTGCCAGCTGTTTAACTTCATTACAGTTTATCATTATGTCTGCCTCCTTTTTTTTTATTTCTACATTTAATCACCTAATATCATTTTTATCGGCTTTCCAGGGTGTGGGAGAGAGTGGGGAGGGAATTCGTTTCACTTCCTCATAATACATGTCTATTTTGGTAAAATATTATGGCAAGTTTATGTCTGTCCTACTTTGAAAAATAAGATTCAAGTGAACTAATTAAGCCTGTGAGTACCAAAACATCTAATTAATATTAACCCTTACCTATAAAACCATGATAGGTGTCTCTGCTGCAAGACGCATTCCTGTATTGTTTAAAATGCATAATGAACCGATGACTGGTACCCAGGCAGTTGTATAAAGACGGCGCCTTCCCAGCTCAAAACAGTCACTTGCTTTTGATTGAAGTGTCTTTTTGTCAGCGTGACAAGATCTGTCACATACTATCAGGGAGCTGATCACCAGTTCCAAAGGTACCTTAATCACGGTTTGATGAGGCATCGAGCCAAGCCGCTCGTCATGCCTTACAGCTTGGGCACCAAAAAGGGAGACGACTTCCCCGTCTGCCATGTGTGCATTCTGGATGTGGAAATGTGCTGCGATTTCAGTGGAGAGCTAGCAATTGGTTAACTCGTACAAGATTTTAAGAGAGCAATTAATAGCGAGGTTGGAAATTGAAATTCTAGCTATTTAACATTTGCCGTATATGCCATGCCTGGTTTTAGATGCAGTACTCGCAGTGGAAGAACATTCTTGCACGGACATCAGTCTAGAAATAGCTGTTGTTAAAAAAAAAAAATTTAAAAAAATCCTGTAGGCTTCCAAGGTATCCTTGCCTTCAGATATATGGGAACGTTATGAATTTAGGCTGAGGCTGAGCATGCAGTGGTGTTCATCTTTTGCTTCAGAAAATGGCTAGTTGGGCACGTACCAAGGTGATACTAAACAGTCATCACATCTCCTTGTTCAAGAAACTACTTCGCAACAGTGATACAAGTTTCACTAGAGATTACAGTTTGCAAATAGACCACATAAATCACACTTTCCCCACCTCTTCCTCTGCCAGCTCTTCTGTCTAGTGGCTGCGTTCAGAAAATTACCTCTATCCCAGAAGGTCAGGGCAAGTGCTACCAGCGGTGAGATCCCCTTCGATGGCATCTTCAGTCCGGGTCCCCGGGGGACTGGAGCTCCACTGATTGTTCTCCAAATTACTGCATTTCTCTAACAGGCTTTAGTGTCTCAAAAATTCACTCCATTCCTGACCTTCTCAGATCTCTTGGCTGGCAGTTTTCCACAATGCCATCAAACTGGATGCTGTAACCTTTTGAAAAATGTTGTTAAAGTAGGTTAAAATCACGGATGCGTTTTAGGTTTGAATTCTCTTTTAGAAATTCAAAATTACGCCGCATATTGGAAAGGCCTGGTTTGGCTCGGAGCCATTCTGATAGATGTCATATTGCTAAACAAGATGGGCTTAGAAATATGCCTAGATGTTTCCTTTTTTATTTCAAACAAATACAAGCAGTAGATTAACATTTGGCTGACCCTGGCGGCAATTGCTAAATGTAATGTTTAGAGCAATCTAACACTCTAATACTCTGCGGTCCTCCACAGCGGAACGTTGTTTTCAGACAGCTTTCCAAGTTGTACACATCGTGGGCATTTCTACAACAGGAGCCTGACCTACTGACCAGCAGATCGACGGCATCCAAATGACGCAGCCAGACAACGTTATGGGTCTTTTTTCTCAACCTGGTTGTGTGGGCAACAGCAAGGTGTTCCTGTAGCTGGCCGTTGGCTTGCAAGTAGTCGATTAAAAATCATACTTTCAGATCATTTACAAAGTTTGTGGGATATACCGCCCAGGAAAGCTTTCAACGAACAGGGAAGCCCACGCCAAAAAGCGTGTAAGCAAGCGATAGAGTCAAATCACGTGAGAGAAAATTAAATTTTCATGTCTCATAAATGAAATATACATTAGGGACTCTCTCCAGCGACCTCCAGATTCTGTAATTTTTGGATCAGAGCTAAAGACCTAAATCATGTAGCCACAGCGGCCTGTAACACGTATATGGCGGGTATTGCCTTGCTACGGGCCTGCAACGGTAAACAAATGGAACTAGTTTTGGAGAACTGCTATTGACAGTAAAATTCTAATTTTGCTCCAGCTCCCAGAACAGATGTACCTCAGAGTCCATAGACTGCAATACTTAACTGCAGCTACTCAGCTGTGACCTTCAGCCTCAGGCTCACTGCAATAAAATTTTCATGCAACCATATGGAAGAATATTTTAATAGAGATTTACTGTCAGTAACTGTCCCAAAGGAGCAAATAAGGAAGCTGTAACATATTGCGTACAGTAAATCAAGGGGACTTCAATGGAAAAACGAAACCTCCCTGAGGCAAGCATCTTTAAAATTACAGGCAACACTTTGTACAAATATGTGTACAAAGGACTAGATATGCACTCAGTTAAGCAACTCAAAATGGTTTTGATTTGAAGATATATTTATTAGAATTTATTTATTGTATTTTGTAAGCGCTAATGGGGGAGGGGGGTCATCTCGCTGGGCTCACCAGCAACTGCTCTGCAAGTTTGGCTTCATCAGACGTGAGGCAAAAGTGGAGAGAGGGAGAGAGTGGGGGCACCAAGTCGATGAGTTCACATAGCAAGTTGCATCTCCCAACGAACACCACTGTGACGGTGCTCTCTGACTGTACTGGAAGATTTTACTTCAGAGCAATTAACCTTTGCAATTGCTGGTCGCTTCCTGGAACCTGGTGGAACTGTCAGGGAATGAAGGGAAAATTCCTGCTGGGGTGCTCAGTGGGAAGCAGGAAACAAATGCCGTAGCTTTGGAAGTGGTTCAGAGTTGTTCCCCATTGGTGGTCGTGTGGTAGACCGAATCTGAGAAGCACAAATGGGCAGAGGTCTGGCCATTTGGAGGTGTTTAGGGACTTAAGAATACATCTCTTAGGGCTTCATTTTCTTACCTTTTTCTTTGGCAGTCCTTTTTCGGCAACTTCTGTAACTGGATAGAGGCAAATGGGAATCTGATTTTCCCCGCTCCTCTCACACTCCACACACACTCGATTCATTCCTCTAATGAAGCTAATAACATGACAAGGCAATAAATCAGGAACAAGTAGATTAAATGCTCCTGGAGGTAAGACCGAGTTATCCTTTATAATATTCAGTACTAAGTGTCATGTAAAGAACAGCCTACCTGAAAGCATGCAGGTGTGTATTGAACACAGTGAATCACAAAGTATGTGGTGAGAGAAAGTCACAGCAAAGCCCGGGAAAACAAGTAGCTAAGTAGCAGGATACAAATCTGCCTTTCTGAAAGAAAAGTGGAGGGACACTGTCAAGCCACAACGAGACGATCGTCGAATATGATTAACACGGCATGAGGATTTCCCTGGGTAGGGGCAGCAATGGGGGTTGCCATGAAAACCACGTAACGCACACGTACACATGCAAATTCATAGGAGCTTACGTTACAAGCAGTCAAAAAGCCTCCTTTATGTGGTTCCTTGGCTTCAACACTGTGGTGAACTCTGGTTACGAGGAGGCGACCTCAAAGGCAAAAGTAGCAGAGGGTCCCTGGCTTCTGGAGGCTGTTGCCCACAGCTCCTGGTTCCCTCTCCGCAGTTTCTGGATGTATATAGAATCCTAGAATTGTTTTGGGTGGAAAAAATTTTCAAGATCGTCAAGTCCAACCATTCACCTAACACTGGCGAGTTACCAGTAAACCATGTCCCTCAGCACCACATCTACATGTCTTTTAAATACCTTCAGGGATGGTGACTCAATCCCTTCCCTGCACAGCCTGTTCCAATGCTTGACAACCCTTTTGGTGAAGAAATTCTTCCTAATATCCAATCTAAACCTCCCCGGGTGCATGGATGGATGAAATCCCAGTTTGCCTAAATTCTAGCTCCAAAACCTCATACCCCAAACTCTCCCTTTCACACACAGATTTTGGAGAGACATGGGTGCAAATCTTAGTTTGAATTGGCTTTTCTTCAAGACCCTCCATTTTGTCTAATTGCATGGTCCAAAGTGGCCACTGGAAAGTAAGAAGCACTTTAAGACAATCTTTTAAGCCTGGACTCTGAAAACATTGCTGTTCCGAGCCTTGTGTGGTGACTTTGGAGGCTGCTGTTCTGTCAGTGACCTAGTTCCAGCAGAACATTATGATTTCCAACAGCTATTTCAAAGGAAGGACAGGTTTTAACTTTAGAACATCTCATGCCTACTTTGGATAGCAATTAGAGATGTTAAAAAAAGTCATTTTTGCAAGAAATATTTTTAAATTCCGGTTTTCAGGCATCTCTTTCTTTGCACTTTGCCAGTCATTCATTTCTGTGCTCTAAAATAGGATGGGGAATGGTGGGAAGCAGTTCTGTGACCCCTCCTTTGCTCCTCGCACGTCTCGTCTTATCTGTTGGAAGCCCTCACTTTCCCCGATCGCGGCCGTTTCACTGAACTTGTGCTGCGCTGCAAAACGTCAGCGACAGGCGTGTTGGAGAAGGCAGGCAGAAAGTAGCTTTCAGTGACTGGAGGTTATGTCTCCCCCAGACAAAGATCTCTCCGTATTTATTGGATTTGTTTTGATTCTTTCGTCATGGTTGTTCAGGGCTTTTTTTTTTTTTGGTACTAGCCCTAGTACCGGATTCAGACTGAGCTAAGGAATCTGTGGGGCATTTTTCCCTTTTGCTTCTGTATTCCTGTTTCCATCTCGAAATGCTCGGTTCAAACAGTGCCCAAACAAGAGGATTATAAAAGTTTTGTTTTGCTGATCCACTGTTGACAGAGGCTTTTGAGGAGAGACAAATCACTGACAGTCTCTGAGCATCACTGAGATTGTCTCTTCTTAGCTCAGTACCATTTAATCACCTGCAGGCATCCCAATTACCA
This sequence comes from Limnodromus scolopaceus, assembly GCA_028565335.1. Classification (NCBI taxonomy): domain Eukaryota; kingdom Metazoa; phylum Chordata; class Aves; order Charadriiformes; family Scolopacidae; genus Limnodromus; species Limnodromus scolopaceus. The sequence goes on along the minus strand of JAOXNO010000024.1, from coordinate 18,405,509 downwards.
TAAGCAGAATTACTATCCCAATTAAGCAGCAGTCCTTGCCACTTGGTGTCATTAGGCTTAATTTGGTTCCTTGGGAAGTGTCCTGATTAAGTTGATTACCTGATTAAGTGGGTGTACTCTATATGATGGGCCTGATGCATCAGTGCTTTATGCCAGTTCTGCTTGTTGATTAAAGTGCTATTATGGCAGCGTAGAAATAGAGCAATGCCAAGGTGAATCTGGCCCCTTGCTTTTACCAATCGTTGTCCAAGCTTGCAAAACACTTTGCATTTTTAGCAGGAAGTCACTGGACACAAATCACCCCTGGGATTAGTTCTCCAGTTGCAGAGGAAATGAAGTTGGGGTGAAACTGGACAGTTGTTTTACTTCTAAGAACAAAAAAGTGAAATCGACTGTCTGCAAGGGGAGGAGGGGGGGACACTGATGTGGTGAAAATGGACTTGAGATATGCAAGATAGGAACGTTTAGAATTTAAAAAGGGGAAAATAAAAATCTAGCAGCTCAGATTGCTACTGTTTTGCTTTTGTTTTCCACGCTGGAAAATACCCCCATTTCAGGCAGCCCATTTCAACCATGAGATGGAAAAGTGCTGTCTGAGAATACAGTCACAATTACATTTTTAACCTCTTTTTATGTCTGTGTTTCTTGGCTATCTCTGGCTCTAACATAAAACATCAGAATACTAGGAGCCATATTCATTCACTGGTTGACATCATCAACAGTAGTGATATCGTAAGAGAGGTTAATTAGGCACCATGAGAAAGAAAAAAAAAAAAAGGTTATTTCTGGCCCAGCCAGAAGTAAGAGGGAACAGAGGAAAAACTAGAAAAGTGAAGTCTGGGAAGACTTTATTTTCTATTTCAGGACTAAAAAATGTGGGATACTTCTTAGGTGTTCCATCTTTTGATATAATTATAACATAATAACGACAATACTCTTTGAGCGTTAACTCCATGCCTAAAAAAGACCTGCATTCATCTCACCTACCTTTGGGCATGTTTGTTGTAGAAGTCTATATAGGGATGTCACATCTAGATTTCTTGCGTGGCCAAGGAAGCAACCGAGAAACTTCTGGGGTCAATCCGACCTGCAATAGGTGTCTGCTTTAGGATGAGGTCAACGTATAGAGAGTCTCTTCGGCTCACCCAGAGGTCAGTATCTGTGGTGTAGGCACCCAGCCTTGGCAAGGTGAGTCAGACCCTTGCTCTCCCCTGAGGTTACGCTACTGGGCCACAGACGTGCCCACGGCTTTCAGCAGAACGTGTTGAGAAAAGAATCTGCCCATCTGGCGTGAGATGGAAGGGTAATATATCCGCTTACTTTTATCTCTTGTCCCTTTCATCCAGAACATATTGCTGCAACTGAAGTTAATACAGCTATTGGCAATGATATGAACATATTCGATTTTTTTCCTCCCATTAGGTTTTCTTGGAGGACAGGAAGCAATTTTGCCTTCTGTCATGCCATTTATCTAAGGATAAAGGGGAGGAGGGATGCAAACCTGCATTAAACTATCTTTGCTAACAGAAATCAGTTGTCCAGCAGTATCTGTTTGATCTGTCCAGCTGATGGAAGAGATACAGCACCGACTAAGCTGATGTTATATTTTCCAGGCTGTTAGCCAGCTTTTATTCATCTTATGGTGCAAAAGGGGGTCTGTACAGTCAAAGGGCAGTAAGAGGAAGGCTTGCCCAAAGGGCTAATCAGAGCGGCAGCCTAGTTTAGGTGCTTTGAAAGCCTGAACGTGATGGATGTGGTAGCAGTGGATGCTCTCCATGTAAAAGATGCTTAAAATAGCACACAGCTGTTGCAATACCTGTGTCTTTCCTTCTTACCCACCCCTGTCTAAAATCGGTCCTCCCTAAATAGTCCTCATGCAGGACTATTTAGGGGATGGAGAGGTTTCTGTCTTCATTTATCAGATGATTTCCAGGGAGCCTCCTTGTAGCCAGCATAGTCTAGCTGACTTCTCTGGTTGATCTAATCTGCTCTAGGAAGTGGCTGGATCCAGCCAGAACAACCCTTTCCTAGACATTTTCTTTGGCATTTCTGAGAGCTTCTTCAAAGCAGACATTCTAACCCAGACCACATGAAGCGAAAATACTGGTTTGGACAGTAGTATCCAAAAATGCCTTTTGAGGGACATAAACCTGTGAGATAGAGGTGTATATCATTAACAGAACAACATATAAATCTCTTTTTCCTTTGGATAATTAAACCCACCTGACGAAATGATTCTGAACCTTGTTTGTAAGCACTCGTGGGCCAGATTGAAAACTGGTGAACCCCGATGTGGAGCTGGGCTGATAGACAACGGCTGGAGAATCTGGCCTTTTGTACTGACATCCCTGACGCGTGTATGTTCAGCTCGTGTGACCTGAGCATGTGCAGTACATTATTTCCTCTATCTCCCTAGCCTGGCAAGAAACTGCAGTGCCCTGAAAGGTTGCAGATGTGGCTGTAAAGTTTGCGTGGATACTCGCTCAGCTGCGTGCGTCACAGCTACGTGAGCCTGACTCCCCCTTGGAGTCACGTAAAGGAGGGGCAGGGCATCCTGTCAGTGAATGCCCCTTTAAAATAAGAAGATAAACACCCACCTCGGCGTAGGAATGCCCAGGCTAGCTATAATCTGGGCTAGCGGGCCGTATTCTGTAGCCAAAGACGCATATGGGAGTGTTTCTCGCTTGCGTACTCAGCTGCCTTTGGCTGCTCAGCCTGAATGATTTTCAGTGGCATCAGCATCAGTGCAAGCCTGTAAGGAGGCTCAGCCTCCTGTGGATTTTACCACACGTAAACTATTTATTTATTCTGCCTCTTTTTTTTTTTTTTTTCCCCTCGCGTGGCAGAAGCTCTCCCTGTGGCCCTTCCGAGTGTGTCCGCTCCCCGAGGAATGAGCCATCCGTCCCTTGTTCCCTGCCTGTGCCCTGTGTTCAAGGCCTGTTGTGTAGTTTTGACTGGCCAAACAGGCTACGAAGCGTCGCTTCTCTCTGACTGGATAAACGTAGCGTTTAGGAGCCGGCATCTAGTTTGAATATTCACAGCAAATGTACTTAAAACTTTCTAAGACAGTTCTCCAGTACTTCGTTAGGGGTCAATCCCCCTGAAAATACCGTTGCCAGCAAACTTGTTCGCTAGACCACTGACAGGAAGAAAACACAGAAAAGGTGAAAACATAATTGAATCCAATTCCTTTAAAACTGGAATGAATGAATGAATGAGTGCTGCTGTAAAGTATTTGCAGTAAGCTCCCAGATGTCTCTCTTAGACTTTGGATGAACTTGGCTCAGAAGCGTCTTCTCTTTTTTTTTTTTTTTAGATTTTGCTTTTTATTAAGTTTTTGAACAACATTTTACAACCGATAATAAAAAGGAATATTAAATCTCATACAATCTTTCATAGCCGATAAAGAAAAAAGCGTGCTGGATCCTAACAATATATCATGCTCTCCTGGAAAGCGCTGGTACCTTAGAACTGGGAATGGGCCTGACCCCCCCCTCCCCCCCAAATCCAGTACTTCCCTGCATTTTGTGGGGTAGGAGTTATGGGCTTGTAGATGTGTATTTCTACGGCTTTCAGTGAGACGACCAAAATCCTCTGTGTTCTGTCATGTGTTTATAAGATGGAATAAATCATCGGGATGTGTCTTAGGAGATTTCCACCATTACAGACCTCAGAAACCTCATGAGAGGAGCTCATCTTCCAGAGTTCTTGTCTTGCTGAGGTCAAAATCTTGTAAGAACACGGCTATTCTAAAGAATTAAATGTGAACCTGATGTTAGCACTGATTTAATCTTGCTCATAAACTTCAAACTCGAGCCAAAACCTCTCTACATGCGGATAGCAGGAATGACAGCTTGATGGATCTGAAACTTTAAGCGTTGTGTACAATTGGGATTGCGAAGCAGGATGAGAGATATGTAGAACCTTGGATAGTCCTGTAAGGATATATAAGCCATTCACAGGCTTGTCAGATGAAGAGCAAATATGGATTTATGTGTTAGGATGAAGGAAAGGGGAACTTTCCTACAAATGAAGGTTAAGAAACCTTTTACGTTTTCCCCAATGAGCTGCATGCCTGCGTTAGCCAAGGGGATTCAAAATCAGTGTTCTGCAGGCCTTCAGAGAGCAAAAGTGGTTCTGGGAGATCCCTGTAAAAGAATGAGACCTTCCGGTAATAAGGATTTTTAGGGATTTTTTTGTTTGTTTGCTTATTTGTTTTTACAATTAAAGGAAATGAAACCAAAGCCCTAGTTAGATTTCTCCGCATGGATTAGTCTGTGCTAATTAATGCTGTTAATAGAGCTGTGAACACTCAAGGTCCCAAACATGCAAAAACTTGCACAGCTATTTTACGTGCCTATCGAATCCAGAACTGACAGACAACTGCCTGCAAAGTTAAAGGTACGTGTCTTTGCAGGATTTGGGCATGAGAAGGGGTTTGGAATCATGGTTGTTTCAAGAGCTCGAACAAAACAAGGGCTGGTGGAAAACATAAAATTCAAACATGATTCCTGATCCGTTGCTATCTCTGAGGCTCTCTAGCTGATCCTTGTACGGGAGAAAATAGTTAGGAATCACAAGTGAATGACAAAATCAATCAGAGGCAGGAAAGAGAATCAACCTCCTTGTTTATGATAAGTATCAGTTCTGTTTCCTCTGCGCTGGCTTCATCCAAAGGCTGCTGTAATCAATAATAGCTTTCTCTTGACTTCGGAGCGCTTGGGGTGAAAGCCTGATGCAGCACATGGCTGGTGGCAGCTGTGACCCACGTTACGGCGTGGTTTTGGCTAAACAGCCTAGCCAGACTGTTTGGGAAATGGCTTGTTTTCTCTCTTTTTTTCTTTTAAAAAGCTCCCCATCACCACCCCACCATCCACAAGCACACCCGATCGGTGGTGACGATGTTGTGACCCAGCTGTGGAAAAAGCAAGGAAAAATGTGATTGGTTTTGGTAGACACTTGGTTTTCAGTTTCATATGGAAATGCTGCAGTTTTAAATCACTGCGGAAAAGAGTCTTTTAAAAAGGGGCGGAGAGGTTAAAATGTGAATAAAAATAGAAGGGTTTTGCAAAAGGAAATGTAAACCTTTTGGGGGAAGAAAATATCAGCTGTATTTCCTTGCTGCATTTTGCTATATCTCAAAGTATGGGAAGGGGAGGCAGGAAACTGCATAAGGGTTCATCCAGCTGATTTTATATACATACACATGGAACAAATCTCTTTTAAGTCGCTGGGTAGGCTTGGAGAAAACTCATGACTTTTAGGGTGCAGAACCTGGTGGGACAGGTGTTATGCCTGTGCAGAGAGTAAAGCAGTTGCCAAGGCTTGTAAGAATCAAAATTTTGGACTTTCTTCTAAACATTTAGGTGAAATAGGAAAGTGGGAAGTTTAGGCTCCTACAGTGTAGGCATCATCTTGTGTGTTTAATGACAAATATCTAGGCTGGGTTTTCCAGTAAAGTCCAGGTTTGCTTGGTGCCTGACCTCAATACACATCCCCTTTGAAAGCTCCAGGGGAGGTGGGTGATAACGAGGGTGAAGGCAGGGTTGTATCTGTGACCCTAACGATGTCACACATGTAAAGGTAGCTGTGATATGCTGAAGTTTGTACGGAAGGACAAACAGCAGCCGGTGCCTTGGATAGAAGGACACAATATGAGCTTTGCCCTGGAGGTTTGTAGAGAACCCTGAAAGAATGAATGAGGTGCCACGTGCTTCATGCTGTTTTGGGGTGCGATATATGAGAGGTTGGCTTTAAGCACAGATGCCCTAGTTGTGGTCCCATCCTGTTTGTCATCTGCTGGGACCAGGTAGAAAGCAAACAAGGGGATTTTCAAAAGGGGCAGAGGACCTAACTCTCTAACTCAGAGTTTTTGTAATTCTTTCTCTAGAACTGGAAGCGCTTCCCCCAAAACTTTTAAAAGTATTTCGTGATAAATTCAAATGCTGCTCGGGCATGGTTAGCCTTTAAATACAACCCTCATGCCAGTTGTTACTTATGTTAGAGCAGGCCATCCTGATTAAGAGAGTGATAGTATTAAGAATAAGAACAGTGACTTGTAAAGAATATTGAGGCTGCGTCACGGAGCTGTTCTTTTCAAACATAAATTTTCATTTAAAAAATACAGTGCTTTCTTTGCAAGGAATCGTAGAGCATTTTAAAAGGCTAATGACGTTATTGGTATGTGATAGATTTTGCAAATGGAAGACAAGGAAAAGAAAACATAATTTCCTCTAAATTTAGGATAAATTCTATTACCTCTGTTATTGTCCCATAGGCCAATGGCACAGCTTTGCTTAAAGTATCTGCTTCCTAGCAGATACTAGTTTGGTACGGTTTGTTCTTTCAAAGCCCTGAATTGTTTCTATGGAGATCAGTGCAAATGCTTTGCTCTTCACATCTATATAGGAATTATGAGTGAAAAAATCAGAGAGGAATGCGACGTTAGGCATGTACCTACACACTGGGGTACCAGTAATGTGGAATCCACTGGTGCATCAGCAACTGTGAACATGTGATCCATGTTTAGATTCAGGGAGGTGAGTGCCAGGCTCCCGTGTTTAGAAAATCTTGGCCGGGGTCTGCAAGTTATTTACCGATTAGGTGTATTTCATCTTGATTCCTGCCTCCTATTTCCTTTTAGTTAAGAGAAATCTCGCAATTAATCACAGCAACATTTTTAGACATCAATGAGGAGGACTTAGTGGTACTGGGCCCTTACCGTAAAAAAACTTTTCTCATGTACACAGATACCATAAAAAGCCAGTTAGGATTAGGAAGCGGTGATATTCTCACATTGCTGGGAGGAGGTGGAGGTACAAATAGGTTATGTGGCATTTCGTCAGGAGCCTCTGGCAGAACTGGTAAGTGAACTCAGAGCCTATTTTCTTGTCTGAATATCTGTAACCCCAGAACAGCTCATCTGCCGTTGTCTCCCTCATTTATTAGCATGTGGCTGGACCTTGGGGTCGCAATCACCAGGGGTAATTATTCAGCACCATCTTGCAGGACTTGGGTGCTGGAAGTATTAGATCTGTTCTACATAATTTATATAATTTACTCCTGAAAGTCAGAAGGGAAAAGGAACCCCTAAGTTTTGATTAGATACTAAATTCATTATTTCACATTAGAATTGCCTTCACCAGAGGACCAAGGATACTTACTTGATTCAGTAACGAGAGCTCCAAAGGGTACTAATTTAGTAAGACTATTGACTGTTCATTACTCTGATGTTGCTCAAATAGCTGAGAGCATGTGTGGTGTTTAATGTGATCTTAAACATTACTATCTACGGTAAATCAGAAACAGGGCACAAGTGCTATAGCTGCTGTTTAATGATGTATGAAAAAGCTGCCTGGTAAAGTGCACCATTAGGAAAAGCTAAAACCAGTGCTGAACAAAGACCTGATGAAATATTGATACCTTTGCAGCCAGTACCATTTCTTCTTACTTGGAAAGTGACTCAAGTCTGGTTTTCTGAAAAATCACGCTTAACATGAGCAAAGCAATGCAGTGCAGATGGGTGGGAGTAAAAAAAACCCCAAATTTTCAATAAAGTTAGTCTTCAATAACTGAAGACAGTCTTCAATGCAGCAGTGTTTAGTTTATAATTAGGAAAACTTCCGGTTCTGTCATTAGATTTCCCAGGTCAGACGCCATCATTGCCAGACCTTCTCTTGGAGGTTCCTGGGAAAATCATCACTTCTTCTGCAGCAGACTTTCATGTGCTGAGCAGGGGGGATGCTGCTTCTCTTTCTCTTTCTCTTTCTCTTTCTCTTTCTCTTTCTCTTTCTCTTTCTCTTTCTCTTTCTCTTTCTCTTTCTC